>NC_069484.1:5780685-5825847 GCF_026875155.1 Cherax quadricarinatus | reverse complement strand
GTTTTCCATGCGACAGCTAGATCGTTAGTGCCCTTTGGATTTCCATGCGAAAATTTCTAAGAACGTCTTTTCCACATTCAACTTTCCAACAATTGCTACTCTATTTTTAGAGAAGTTGATAGGGAAAGGGTTAAAAAGCTGCCTTTTTGCCAATTCCTGATTTAGTTTACACGATACTTTTTTATTAAATAACTAGACGGCTTAAATTAAGAGTTTTGCATTTTATGAAATTGTGGGATCTTTTTTGGGTGTCAGTGTAGATGTCTTTTTCCCCCAAAATTTATAATGTAGTTACTTGTAATTTTTTTCTTTCCCTTTACAAAACTAAAAAGACATTTTCTGGGGGGTTTACAAGTTCCCCCTTGATTTTGGTTGCATAATGAATTTTGCCTCTTTTAAATAAGCAAACGCTTCCACAAATAACTGGAAATTTCCCCCTCTGATCGTTTTAAACCACAAATGCTAAAAATTTTTTAAATTTGGGGGAAATTAGGTTTGATTTTTACTTTGTTATTCCCAATTTTTACTGTCTTTTTTTCATGAAATTTGGAAAGAGAAACATGGGTTTTTTTGTACATTTTGTTGAAAAATCGCCCGGTTTAGCATCATGACTTAACTGGATTAATGACAGTGAAATTCTGATGATTGAAACGCTCATTTTTTGGGAGACTGATCTGTCAAAAACTGAAAAAATGCTCTTTTACATATAAATTTTGTTTTTTTTTTATTAATTAAAACATTAGAACTAATGCATTCCTTTAGCTATCCTATACATACATTAAGCTACAATCATGCAATACAGTGAACCATCCTAGGTTTTGTCTAGCTCTTCAATCTATTACTGAGTGCCTTTGTCTTTTTTTGGTTTTTTCCAGCAACTCAAAAAATATTCAACACCTTTCGGATTTTAAACATGGATCACAGAAGCAGATCTCTGGTGTAATATACTTTAGTTTTTGGGGTCTGTCACACGTAGTTCCCCCAATGCCAGCCATACCGCGACCCCTCATCCGGGTTTCCCCAGGCGCCAAGGAGTACGGGGAAAAAAAAAGAGCTGAGGGCGTCCCTACAAGTAACAACCCAATGCTTCCCCACAAACTTCTGGGAATCTTTGTTTTTTTTTACATCTCGGGGTCACAGCTCTGGGACATTATCCTTATTTTTCTTTTTAGGCATTTTTTTCAATTTATTTATTTATTTATTTTTTTATTTTTATTTATTTAGTTTTTTTTGCTACATACAGGTACAAAAAATCGGTAAGGAAAAAGCATGCCAAACCACTTAATGCATAGCTATAGTTGTTTTCCCACTCGCAGTATTTACCCCCTATTTACCCATCTGATTTTGTGGATTTTTTATTCCCACTTTTCACTAACTAATCGGTCCAGTTTTTTTGCAAAATGAAAGCTAGTTTTTCTTTACGAATGGAATAGTTTAAAATGTTTTTAAATTTAAATAATGTTAAGAGCCCTGCGCAGCTGGTAAAGTTTTCCAAAAAATGAAAAAAAGTTTTTTAAAAAAAAAGGGGTTTGGGGGTACCTCTTTACTCCAAGGGAATAGGTACCAACGTGCCAAAAGGATTGTGTAAAAGAGATTGTGTTCCTCTTACTCCCGGTTTAAAAAGGGTCCACAACTGTTACAAGGGGGACTATGTCCTCATTACTCCCGGGAAAAAGGGGTACACAACTGTGTACAAGGATTGTGTACAAGAGGATTGTGTTCCTCTTTATCCCCGGGAATAAAAAAGGGCCCACAACGTGTACAAGAATATGTACCTCATACTAATTGGGTAACAACGACAAGGGGACTGTGTACCCATTACTCCCGGGAATAATGAGTACACAACGGGGAACAAGAGGAAAGTACCCGTTACTCCCCCGACTTAAATGTGCTGTGATTTGATATAATATTTTTAAATTTTATATTTGGATATTAGTTTCCTTTGATACTTGTACTCCCTTTCTTGTTTCCCCTTTCAAATTTTCTCAGGAAATATTTAACTGAATTATCAACAAGCCGCACTCTGTACTATTCCAATCGCATTTATTGAGGGCCCGGGGAAATGGCGGTAGGAATGTGGGACCTTTTTTCTATCAGCAGCGAATGAAAAGCCAAAAATTTTAATTTTTTTATTTACAATGGCCATGCCTCTTTTTCACTACCCTTGTCCCACAGCTCAAACAACGGAAGGGTTCATCACACACGGTGGTCTCCTCATATGCAAGAACCATCACCCCCCCACCCCTCCCCACTATCCTCCTTCGGTACCACCCAAGAATGCATGTTTTTTAAGAACCGGGGTTTGGGGGACTTTTTTGATATGGGAAGAACTCACTTCAACATGATCGTTGAGGGGCCGCCAAAATTCTTAATGTCCCAAAGTATGTAATTTATAAATCCGGGTTTAAAGTTAAAATTAAATGTTTTTTTTTACGGGGGTTTTCCCTTTTTGGGGGCCTTTTGTTCCCGTTTTAAAAAACTACATTTGTTTTAAACACAAATAACCCGCACATACAAAAGGACTTCCCAACGACGTTCGGGTCCGACAGGGCCCATTTACAAAGTAGGGATTTTTTGGAAATGGCCCAAAATTTTCGGACCAAACGTCGTCGTAGGCTCCTCTTTTCCCAATGTGCGGTTATTTGTGTATCTTTTCCAGTCACGGAAATTGTGACTGTTTTTTTATATTTGGGTTGAGAGCAAAGAAATTTACCTCGGGCACCAACCCAGTTATTTCTAAACAGTTTAAATTTGGGGGGGAATTTATTATTTGGGATTTTCGCAGTTGATTTGACTGCCCACAGATTTTTTCAAAAAAAGGGGTACATAATTTTTTAATTCGCCTTTTTCCTTTTAATAAAATCAAGCAAAGAAAAGTCTAAAAATTTTGGGGAATTATTGTTTTTTAAAATTTTATAATAAATGGATTTTTTTAAATTTTAGGTTTCACACCGACGGGTCATTTCCCCCTGAGAAAATGGGGACCCAAAATTTCCTCCTGCAGGGGTTTCGGGAACTTATTTTTTCATCTAACCAAAATAAATTTTCTATGTCAACTAACCAACCCAATGAACTAGGGCCATCTAACCATACCCAATGAACTTTAAAATTTTAACCCATAAATTTAACTATGTCAACAAAACCATTCAATTAACTATGTAAACTAACCAATAAATTTAAACAATGTCACCCAACCAAAATCAAGAACTAGTCATCAACCACATAAATGAACAAATGCCCATCAAACCCATATCAAAAACAATGTCAAACTAACCAAAATAAATTAAACTATGCCAACAAACCAAAACAATTAACTATGTCATCTAACCATAAAAAATGAACTAACCCATCAAACCCACATAAATAAAACCTATGTCATCAAACCATATAAAAAAACTAGGGTCAACTAACCATACCCAATTAACTATGCCCATCTAACCTATAAATTTAAAATTTATGTCACCCAAACCCCAATAAAATTAACTTTCAACAAACCCAAAAATCAATGAAAAACTATGCCCATAAAACCATATCAATTAACAAGGGTCAACAACCATATAAATTTAAACTATGTCAACAAAACCATATCAATTAACTAGGGCCCATCTAACCATATAAAATTAACTATGTCATCAAACCAATATCAATTAACTATGTAAACTAACGAAATCAATTAACTATGCACTAACCATATAAATTTTAACAAATTCAACAAACCCCAGTAAAAGAACTAGGTCATCTAACCATAAAAATTTTAACTATGTAACTAACCAAAATAATTAACTATGTCATCTAACCATTAAATTTAAAACTATGTCAACTAACCATTTTCAATTAACCTATTTTCATCAAACCATATCAATGAACTTTTTAAAAACTAACCATACAATAAACCCATGTCATCTAAAAAAAAAATAAATTTAAAACTTTTGTCATCTAACCAACCCAATTAACTATGTCAACTAACCAAAATAAATTAACGGGGGTCATCTAACCATTTCAATTTACAAATGCCCATCTAACCTTTATAAATAAACTATGTCAACAAACCCAAAAAAATCAATGAACAAAGTCATCTAACCATATAAAATTAACTAGGGCCCACTAACCATATAAATTTTAACAAATGTAAAACAAAACCCTATCAATTAACTACCCCCAACTAACCATAAAAAATTAAAACCATGCCCAACAAAACCATATCAACCGCTTTTTTGAATCCCCTCACGATTGTGAGGGTTTTACACACACAAAACACACACAACACACACACAAAACCACACCCCACACACACACACACACACCACACACACATACACACATATACACACACACACACACACACACACACACAAAAACACACACACCCACACTTTACACACACATACACACACACACACAAACACAAAAAACCCACACTACACATACACACACCACACATACACCCCACCCCAACACGCACACACAAAACAGAAAACCCCAACACACACACACACGCACACAAACACCCCACACACACATACCCACACACACAACACCCCACACACACACACACACAAAAAACAAACACACACATAAACACACACACACACACACACACACACCACACACACACACACACACCACACAAACACACACACACACACACACACACAAAATACACACACACACATACACACATACACACTTTCACAACACCAAACACACACACACACTTTACAACACACACACACAAAATGAGGAAAGATAGAAGGGGAAAGGGGGGGAGGTGGGGTTCCCTCGGGCTGGGAAAAAACAGATGGAAATTCGAAAAAAAAGGAAAGGGCATAGATTAGACGGGAAAGAAAGAGACTCCCTTTAAAATTACACTTCATCTGGGGAACACAAAGTGGTCATTGCAGTGATTATAATCCACCAAAAGAACTGCAGGGGGCCCAAGAGAGGAATAAAAAGAAGCAAAAAGCGGGTTGACACATTTTGCTGAGTGGCAAGAAGAGCTCTTTTCCATATAGCAAAGTTGCTGGTTATGGGGGTTTTTAAAACCACAGGGAGTTTTAAACGGGGAAAACCCCTGGGCCAAAATGGGGGCCCCCGAAACAGGGAAGCCAGGATGGGGGGCCGTGGTGCGGAAAAACCCTCATGCACCAACATGTTAAGGAAAATACCAAGGAGAGGGGGGGATGAACCAGAAAATTTGGACCTTGTTTTCACCCTGGGCAGCTCAAACATTGGGGACATAAAGGGTAGAAGTCCCCTAGGAACTAGCGCCCCAAAAACGTGGTTCGGGGCTTTAAATACATAGTGGAGCTGAAAAGGGAGAAATAACGGGAGTTGAAGGGGAAAAGCCTGATTTATAAAAAGGGACAACAAAGGGTTGAAGAACTTTCCTGCGTGAGGTCCAGGGGGACAGAGAACTGGCAGGAAACCCCAGAAATGAAATGAGGGAAATTTGGGAAAACAAAAAAAAGAAAGGGAGGCAGTGGAAAAGGTTTTTCCCCAAGGGGCAACAGTAAAAAATGGGAAGACCAAACGAGCCCCTGGTTTACCCGACGGTGTAAAGGAGGCAAAAACAAAGTGAAATTTGGAAAAATGGAAAAAGTGCAAAAAGGCAGAGAACACACAAAAATTTAAGGGAGATCATCGCAGAGCCAAAAATGATAGCACGGAAAGGAGGGGGCCCCAGCGACTGTATAAAAATGCCCAAGAAACGAAAATCAAGACGGGAACCCGAAACTTTTTTTTATAGCCACTTTCAGGAGGAAGACAAACAGCCCAAAAACCAGGTGTTTCAGATTAAGGACAAAGGTGGAGAACTCACAAAAAATGATTGGGAGTAGGGTGGAGCTGAACAGGAGTTTTAAAGGGAATTTTTTAAACAGTAGAAATAGGAATGGTTGTGGAAGACAGCACAAAGGGGAAAACATAAAGAGGAATATACCAACAATTTTTGGGAAGAATACGAAAAACTAGGAGGAGGGAAGAAGCTTTTAATGACCTTGAAAACCTCAAAGGCGAGGGGGGACCGGACAACACCCCTCCCCAGGGGGCCCCTTAGGGGAAGGAGCAGAGATGCTGGCGTGCCTCTAACCACAATTTTTCAACACTCCCTTGAAACTGGCAACAACCTGAGAAAGGGAAAGACACCCAAGGGGGGGCCCCCCACATTTAAAAAAGGGAAACCCAAAAAGAGGCACTAAACTACAGACCTGGGGTCTTGACATGAAATTTGGTGCAAAGTCAGGGAAAAGATTATCGGGGAGAGGGGTTCGAAACCTGGAAAGGAACAAGATTATAAAGGGAAAACCACTTTGGGTTCAGGGAAAGGCAAAACCTGTAACAAAAAACCCCTCCGGGATTTTAAAGAAAAGGGAACCCAGAAGAAAGACACGGGGAAAAAGGGGGGGGTAGATTTGCTTTTTCCCTTAATGCGGGAAAACCCCCTTTCGACACAGTTCCCCCCCGGGAGATTAGTGCAGAAGCTGGGGGATCAGGCGCAGGGAAAAAGGGAGGGCCTGAAAAAGATAAGGGAAAACGGGACAGGGGGGCAGCAACGATCAGGGGAAAATGAAGGGTACCCACAGTGGGAGCCTGTTCAGGGGGGTCCCACAGGGGTCATTCTAGGACCAGTGCAAATTTTTGAAAATTGTGAACGACATGTTTAAAGGGAAATAAAACTCTGAAGTGCCCCCCCTGTTCGAAGAGGGGGGGTGAAGTTGATGAGAAAATTAAATGGGACGAGAATGAGGCGGGACAGGCAAAGAGCCCGCCAGGCGGGAAATTTTGGGGTCCAGTAACTGGCTTCTCAAATTTCCCAATCCAGCCAAATGCAAAGTCATAAAAGTTTTGGGGAGGGGAAAAAGAAAAACCGCAAAACAATATGGGCTAGGGGGAACATAGACACAGCCCTCACCCCAGGGAGAAAGAAATTGGGTGACCAAAAACACCGAGCACATCACCCGGGAGGCACACTTCAACCAAATAACTGCTGCACAAAGGGCCCGGGGGAAAACCCTGAGAAAGCTTTCCGATCCCTTAATAAGGAATCGTTCAAGACATTTTACACTGTGTAGTTGGGCCCCATCCCTGGAGTAGCAGCACCAGTCTGGAACCCAAAACCGGGTCAAGCACGTCAAAAAGTTAAGAAAAAAAATTTTGAAACAAGGCTAGCCCCAAGCTCAAGGTAAAGTCGTACGGGAAAAGGGTTTAAAGGGGAAATGGGGACGACGACACTGGAGGACAGAAGGGTCAAGGGACAGATAACGACAAACAAGATACTGGGGTGAATAGACAATTTGGACAGAAAAGGGAAATGTTCCAGAGGGGGGAAAACGGGGACAAGGGGTCCCCAACGGGAAGCTGAAGCCCCAGACAGTCACAAGGACGTTAGGAAAAATTTCTTCAGTCATAGGGGTTGTCAGCAAGTGGAAGAGCCTAGCAAGTGAAGAAGTGGAAACAGAACCAACATATTTTTAAAGAAGGGGGTATGACAAAGCTCAGAAGAAGAAGAGGAGGACCCAGTAGCGATCATTGAAGGGCGGGGCGGATTTGACCCTCGACCTTTTCCAACCCACAATTAGTGAGTGCAATTGGGTTGTTTACAACATATCCCGGGAATTTTACACCTTTAGGGAAAATTTAACGAAATTTTTTAGCACACAAGACAGTACGGGGAAAACCAAGAAAATGGGGTACATTTTAAAAAACAAAAGAAGAACATACGGGGGGAAAATAAGGATTTTCTTACAAAAACCATGCAAAACCACACAACATATACACACACTAGGTGAGAACAGGATCTGCTGTTAGGGCCCCCGGAATACTGTACACCACAACTCACCAACACCCCACCCATACACAAAATACACATACACATACCCCACACATACGGGTTTCCCTACCTTTATGGAATTTTCCCCTAACCTTCCTTTTCTCCCCTGCTCTTTGTCTCTTTTTCCTCCCCTTCCTCTCCTCCCCTCTCTAATTTTTCTCTCCTCTTCTCTCTCCCCCCCTCTTTTCCTCTCGCTCTTCTTTTCTCCTCTCTTTTCTCCTCTCTCCGTCTCTCCCCCCTCTCTCTCTCTCCTCCCCTCTATTTTCTCTCCCCTCTCTCTCTCTCCATTCTTCCCTCTCTCTCCCTTTCTCTCCCTCTTTTCTCTCTTTCCCTCCTCCTCTCCCCTCTCTCTCTCCCTCCCCTCTCTCTCTCTCCCTCTCTCCCTCTTCTCTCTCCTCCCAAATCCTTTTCTCCTCCCTTTCTCTCTCCCTATTCCTCCTCTCTCTCCTTTCCCCTTTTCTCCCTTTTTTTCTCTCTTCCCCCTCTCTTTTTCTATCTCTCCTTTTTCCCCTCTCTTCCTCTCTCTTTTCCTCTCCCCTCTTCCTCTCTTTCTCTTTTTTTTTTTTTTTTACACAGGGGGTTTACAAGGTTAAGGATCCCTAACTTTAAATTTACAAACTAAAATTTCAGGTTTAAAGGGTTCCTAACTTTTTTGGGAAGCTAAGACTGTTCCTAAAACAGCTCATTTGAAAGCATTTTTTTTTCTTATGGGGACATACAAGGGGACGGGGGCAGGATGAAATTAAACCATCTGTGGGGTAAACATTTTCATTTAAACAACTGACTTTATCTTTGTTTACATCATTTTTGCTGTACAATGTGCCCATACCGAGTAAACCTGGGTAAAGAAAGATCTCCCAAAAAAAGTGATGTTCGGGGGAAGGGGACAGCCCGAGTGGGGAAAATTTCTGCTTTCCTGCCCTCTTTTGGGGATAAAAGCTTGTTTCACCCCTGCCTCGAAAATGGGATCCAAGTGTGGTATTTTTACAATATTGGGCCCCTTTTACATAACAGTAAGGCCACCCCCATCCCTCCTATGTTAAGGCTTTTGCTTTGGGAAAGACAGATTTTATCCAGGGTGGGTCCAGGCGAAGATGAAAAACGTCTTGCCGTTTTCTACTCTTTAAACAGTCGGGAGATGAAAAGGGGGGGCAGGCAAACCAAGAAAGTGGGGCAAAACTCAAGGGGTGAAACGTACTTTTTGCCCCGTACAGGATCTTTTCAACCCCAAAAGTCCCAAACAAGCGAGATAAAGGGGAGTGCGTAAGCTTCCTGGCTCCCTTTTTGCAAATTTTCAACATGGGTTTTTTTCATGGGGTTTGTTTGGAGTCAAATTTCCCAAAAAACCCCCAAAGGAAAATCAACTTCTTCTCCAGGTGCCAACAACGTCCCATTCATCCTTACTAAAAGGGAAACCCCATTACCAAAAATGGGGGCCTAGAGACGATCAACCCTTTGGGGTTTTCTCCCCGTGCAAATTTTCCTTTTTGGCCCCCTCTATTTCCCCAAGCTGATTTTAGCCCCTTAGCTGGGGGATTGATGTGCTTAAGGGGCTGGCCCTTTCTTTTCTTGGGTAATTTAATGTCATTGTAACGTCTCCCGCATATGCTGAGATTTTGGGATGAAGATAAAAGGTCGTTTAAATAACAATTTCCCTAACATGGACCCGCACCTTCCTTGTGGAACCCCCTTGCCCCAATAGGATGCCCTTTCTGATTCGTTCCATTGGGACCCACACTTAGAGATTTTTCCATGAAGGTAATCACTGAGGAGACATAGCGTAGAGCCTCAATTCCCAGTGCTTGAAAATTTTTCTAAAGGCCCTGGGCCCAAAAACCCGGCGAAACGCCAGCAATGGGCCAGTGCTAAAAACACGCTGACTTTGGATTCATCCAGTGACTGTGCCACTTAGTGGGGAGGTTTAACAACCCGATCAGCAGCAGAGTAACCTTTCCCCGAAGCCATATTTACGATCACAAAGTAAATGAGTGGAGCCCAAAAAATCTTCAATTTGGCCCTTTAGATTTTTGTCTCAAGGATCTTTCCATGATTTACAGGGGTGACACTGGTTGTAGTTGCTGATTTCCCGCCGCTCTTCTTTTTGGAAAAGGGACTACATTTGCCTCTTTCCATGGAGAGGGCCATTTACCCCGGGACTAGGCAGTGCTGGGAAAAATGCGAATTTAAAAGGGGCTGCTAGCAGGTTTTGCCCCACTTCTCAACAATCTTTTGGGGGTCAAAATTGTCTGGGCCCCCAGCCTTTTTTTTTGGTCAAGTGATTTTAAGAAGGAAATGCACCTCCTCCTGCCTTTTTGTCACCACTGACAGTTTTGACACGTTTCTTGGGAGCTAGGGCCCAAGGGGGTCCTTGCTGGATCCGGAACTTGCATTTTGGTAGCAAAGGGTTTAGCAAAGGGTCCGGGGCCCCCCCCTTGACCCACTAGTGGGGGGGTGGCCCCCTCCCCGTCGATTTGAGGTGGAAAAAAGTTCCCTCAGGGAGATAACCTTTTCTGTCCTTTACCAAGGGGAAAAAAAAAAAACCCGGTTTGGAGCCTACCCTACCTGATGCTAAATTTTTTTTAGTGTCCAAACCCCCCATTTAGCAATGGCCCACTTTTGAACATCACCCAAAATGCCTACAGGCCTTTCATGGCCAAAATTCCGTTATAGGGGAGGTGTTCTTATACCCTTTGGGCCCTGCTTTGTACTTTCCCGTAGCAGGGCCCCTACAAAGAAACCCAAAAAAGGCGGGTCTGTAGGCTTTTTTCCCCATATTGGGCCCGGGGAGGAATGTGTTTTTGTTTTCAGATTAAGGATTGTCCCCCCGAAGGGTTTCCTTGGTTGTCAACATCCCCCCGGAGAAGAGCATTCCCTCGGGGGTGGCGAGCTCAGAGCAAAGGGCTTTTGGGAAATTTCCTCTTTCCCCTACCAGGTTTTTGCGGGGTGGGGCTCCTCACCTCGTTTTTGTTTGGGGTCTTTAATTTTGGGGAAAAAAAGCATTGTGGTCAGAAAAGATCCAACGTAGCCGGGGGTTTACAAGTGACTATGCCTTTTGCCCGATCACTCACTAAATGGGGCCCAAAGGGGGGACCAAAAGATATGATTTGGGAAATCAAAAAAAGGGTTTTTCATGTAAAAAACTGCAAAGAAGGTCATCCCAAAATCCCTTTGTATAAGGTGCTGGTTTTAGGCACCAAAAATTATAAAAAGTTGACAGTTTTTTGTTGAGCAGAAGGGGGGTCAAAATTTTCCCTTAGGAAGTTGATAGGGTCTTTCGTGTTGCCCCGAGGTTTTGTACAATGCACAAAGCTAGTACAAAAGGTACTAGGGTTTTTTACAAAAGCTCTCCCTCTCTCCCCTCTCTCTCTCTTTTTCCCCTTTTCCCAACTCTCCCCCTCTCTCCTAACTTTTCCCTTTTTCTCCTTCTCCTTTCTCTACACTCTCTCCCCCCTTTTCCTTTTTACTCCCCCCCTCTCTCTTCTTTTTTACCTTTCCCTTCCCCTCTCTTTTTCTTTCTTTTATCTCTCTCCCTTTTTCTCTCCCCTTTTCTTTTCATTTTTCTAAATAAAAAAAAATGGGTTGGGGCCGTAGGAAAAAAAGGGGGCAATGGTAAATTTCTAGGGGGGAATGGATGGAGGGGCAGTGGAAAAGGATGGACAAGAATGGGAGGAAAATTAGGAGAGCTTTCGAAAAAAAAGGAGAAAAAAGCTCTCTGGGAAAATGGGGAAAAAAGGTTGGAAAGGAGACGAAAAATGGGGAGGCACAAGTCGAAACTGCAGGGAGACAGGGTAAGGTCCTAAAGTTTGAGGAAACAGGCTGAAGCAAATCTCAGGGGGGATTTACCCGAGAAACACAGCATAGAACTGGGGGGGAAAGAACATGAAGGAAGGAGAATGAAAATTTTGCAAAAGGGCATATCAGCCTGCAAAGAAGGGTCAGGGGGTAAAAGGAAAGAACAGCTGGGTTTCAGATAGAGAGGGGGATAAAGGGGGCGAATGCTGAGGGGGACAACCATGCCACCAAGAGCCACTGGGAAAAAACAAGGGGGAAAAAAAGACCATATACAGACAGGAACCAGAAATCAAAAGAGGGAGAGGGAAAAGGGGGGGAGGAAAGAGCAAAAAAACCCGTGTTTTTCCTGGGCCCTTTGGGGGAGAGAGGGAAAAGGGGCACACACTGAAAGATGGCAGGAAGAAAAAAAAGGGGATTGGGAAAATCATCACGGAAAAAAGGGGGAGAAGACATGGGGCCGGGGATTGGAAATTTTCAGAGAATAGGGGGTAAATGAAGGGGAGAAAATGACCGATCAAGCTGATTCTCAGGGCAGAAACCCGAGAGGAACAGGATCCTCCCCAAAAGAAACAAGGTTGAAAAAACCCGGAAAAGTACAAGAAAAGGGGTTCCAGACAGAGACGAACACAAACAGAGAGACAGCAGCTGAGGGAGGGGCAAAACATCGAAAGGGGATAGGGGAGAAACAAGGGGGGAACCACAGAGGTTATCAAGCTGAACAAGAAGCAAGGGGAAGCAAAACACACAAACTATCCCCCCCCGGGAAACCCCCCCAACCAAACACAAACCCCCCAAAACAAACTACAATCCATACCCCCAGCTTCCACCCAACCCCCCCAACCCTAGAAAACCGACAGTATGCTACCAGGGCTCCCCCACCCCCAAAGGGGCCCCCCAAAACCCCATATTTGGAAAGGAAAATGAGGGATGGGAACAAAACGTTTATGAATAACAAAACCCAAGTGTGAGAGTGGGGCAACCGGGGAAAGAAATTCCCAAAAAACATCATCGGGCCCATAGCCTCACTGAAAAACCAAAACTTACAGGTATGGGTAACAGATCCCTCCCCTTTTCCCCAAAGGGGGACCAAACCTGGGAAAAAAACAGAAGGGAAAAAGTGGGGGGAGGGGTGGCACTGCTGATCAAACCTGAAAGGAATTTTGATGACTGGAGAGAGGAGTTGCGGAGAAGAAGTGATTACCCCAGCGGGAAAGCTTTACTCTGGAGGTCCCCGATGGTTTAAAAACAGTTTATTTATAACCCCCCACAGAAAAAGCAGGGGACCAGGGCAATTGTTTTGAAAGAAGCAATAAGGATGGGACACACTGGCTGCAGGGCCAGAAGAGCTCATGCAGCAGGGAAAAACTTTCCCGATCAAAGGGGGACTTTTAAACCCCAAGGAGATCGACTGGAAGAATTGGGGCCCCCATGGAGGCCAAGATACAAGAGGCTAAAAATGATGGAGTGGGACTGGAAAACCCTTTAAGTACCAACACGCAAGGGACACAAAAAAGAGAGGGAAGGGTTGGGGCCCCAAGACTGGGCTTAGTATTCATCTTGAGCAGTGCAGATTTTTGAGGAAAATCACATAATGAAAGACCCCCCTTTGGGGGCCCGCGAAACATGTTTTTTTAGCTTCGAAAACACAGAGAGCTACAAGTGGAGGGGGAAAACAGGAAGGCCAGAACAAAAGAAAACCCAAAATACAGGAAAGGGGAAAACACGGGAATGAGGAAAAATTCCCGAACGATGTTCATGGACAGAAACTGGCAGGGAAACCAGTTAAAGAGATGATGGAATAGTAGCAACACTGTGCAAGGAGGCTGAGGAAGGTTTTTACCCAATTTGGGAAAAAAAGGGAAAAATGCCCAAAACCAGCATGACCCCCTGGGTTTACACCCAAAGGTGCAAGGAGGGAAAAAACCAAATTTTGCTAAAGGGAAAGGAAAAAAATAGAAGGGAAAGGACCCAGGGGAATAAGGAGAGCAGTCCTAGAGCCAAAACGAATATGCACAGATAAGAAGGGGGCCCAACGACAATATAAAAAAAAATTTTTACATAGCAGCGAAAGCCAAATCTTACCCGAAACGTTTTACAGCCACATCAGGAGGAAAACAACAGTCAAGGACCAGGTAATCAGGCTAAGGAAGGAAGGAAGAGAGACAACAAGAGATGACCGTGAAGTATGTGAGGAACTCAACAAGAGATTCAAAGAAGTGTTCACAGAGGAGACAGAAGGGGCTCCAGAAAGACGGAGAGGTGTGGCACATCACCAGGTGCTGGACACAGTGCACACAACCGAGGAAGAAGTGAAGAGGCTTCTGAGTGAACTAGATACCTCAAAGGCAATGGGGCCAGATAACATCTCTCCATGGGTCCTGAGAGAGGGAGCAGAGGCACTATGTGTACCCCTAACAACAATATTCAATATTCATGGAGAAGATTGTGAGGAGAAGAGTGGTGGAACACCTAGAAAGGAATGATCTCATCAACAGCACCCAACATATTTTCAGGGTCGGGAAATCCTGTGTCACAAACCTACTGGAGTTCTATGACAAGGTGACAGCAGTAAGATAAGAGAGAGAGGAGTGGGTCGATTGCATTTTCTTGGACTGCAAGAAAGCGTTTGACACAGTACCACACAAGAGATTAGTGCAAAAACTGGAGGACCAAGCAGGGATAACAGGGAAGGCAATACAATGGATCAGGGAATATTTGTCAGGAAGACAGCAGCGAGTAATGGTACGTGGCGAGGTGTCAGAGTGGGCACCTGTGACCATCGGGGTCCCACAGGGGTCATTCCTAGGACCAGTGCTGTTTCTGGTATTTGTGAACGACGTGACAGAAGGAATAAACTCTGAGGTGTCACTGTTTGCAGATGACGCGAAGTTGATGAGAAGAATTCATTCGATCGAAGACGAGGCAGAACTACAAAGGGATCTGGACAGGCTGCAGACCTGGTCCAGCAATTGGCTCCTGGAGTTCAATCCCACCAAGAGCAAAGTCATGAAGATTGGAGAAGGGCAAAGAAGACCGCAGACGGAGTACAGTCTAGGGGGCCAGAGACTACAAACCCCACTCAAGGAAAAAGATTTTGGGGGTGAGTATAACACCAGGTAAATCTCCTGAAGCGCACATCAACCAAATAACTGCTGCAGCACATGGGCGCCTAGCAAACCTCAGAACAGCATTCCGACATCTTAATAAGGGGTCGTTCAGGACCCTGTACACCATGTAAGTTAGGCCCCCAAAATTGGGGAAATGGGGGAAACCAAATTTTAAAAAACTCAAAACCTACCCAAACCCATGTAAAGAAACAAGGGGAAAAGTGCAAAGGTTTGCCAAAAGGGCCCCAAGCCCCCAAAACTAAGGGTATGCCCTACGAGGAGGGGGTTAAAGGGGAAACCCAACCTGCCCCGATAAGGAGGACAGGAGGATGGGGGGGACATGCTAACGATTTCCAAAAATACTGAGAGGAATTGACGGGGTGGAAAAAGGGGAACAGGCCCTTTCCCAAGAATGGCCCACAGCAAAAAAAGGGGGACAAAATTTGGAAGCTGAAGAAAAAAAGATGAATCACGGGGATTTTTGGGAAAGTATTTTTCGGCCCCCCCAATTTGTCAGGAAGGGAAATTTTTTTAAAAAAAGGGAAAATGAGGGGACGCAGGTTTCTTACAAATTTAAAAAGCAGAGGAACGAAAAAGGGCTCTTGGTTCGGGGAGAGAAACCTAGGGGGCGACCAGTGAAAGGCAGGGTCAGGAGTTTTGGACTCGACCCCGAAACCCAACTAGGTGAGTAAAAACTGGGTGAGTACACACACGAAACAGACCACACACACACACCCCAGACAAAACAAACCCCACAAACAAAACCCCACACACCCCCAAAACACACACACACACACCAAACACACACACACCCACACAAACACACCCCACACCAACCTACTGGAGTTCTATGACATGGGACACCCCGGGTAAAAAAAGGAGAGAGAGGGGGGGGGTGGATTCCCTTTTTCTTTCTTGGACGCAAGAAGGCGTTTGACCCCGTTCCAAATAAAAAATTTGGTGAAAAAAAACGGGAGGCCAAAAGCAGGAAAAACGGGGAAAAGGCACTAAAAATGTAAATCGGGGAAATACTTGGTTAGGAAACACCCGCGGGGCATGGTAGGGCGAGGTGTCAGAAGGGCCCCCTGTAAACCAGCGGGGCCCCCGCGGGGGTACCCTGGGCCCATGCTGTTTTCTGGTTTTGGGTGAAGGGACATGACGGAAGGTAGACTCTGAGGTTTCCCTGTTTTGCAGATGACGGAAAGTTGATGAGAGAATTCACTCGATCGAAGAAAAGGGCGAACTACAAAGGGATCGGACAGGCTGCGCCCCTGGTCCAGAAATTTGGCTCCTGGGTTTAAATCCCCAAGTGCAAATATAAAGGGAATTGGGGGAAGGGCAAAGAAGGCCGCAGACGGGGGTACAGCTGGGGGTCGAGATACAAACCTCATTTGGGGAAAAAGATTTTGGGGGTGAGTATAAAAACCAGGCAACCTCCTGAAGGCACATAAAACCAAAAACTGCTGAGCATATGGGCCCCTAAAAACCTCAGAACAGCATTCCGACATCTTAAAAAGGGAATCTTTCGGGAAACCCTGTACACCGTGTACTTTAGGCCCATATTGGAATATTTCGGCACCCGTTTTGGGAACCCCCAACCCAGCCAAGCAGTGAAGAAAAAATAGAGAAAGGGCAAAGGGTTTTCAACAAGACTAGTCCCAAGGCTAAGAGGTAAGTCCTACGAGGAGAGGGTTAAAGGGGAAAAAAAACCTGACGGGCCCTGGAGGACAGGGAAAAGGGGGGACCCCGATAACGACAAAACAAAAACTGGAGGGAATTTACAAGGGACAAAGAAAGGATGTTTTTCCGAGATTGGACACAGAAAAAAAAGGGGGAAAAAGTTGGGGAAATGAAGACACAAGTTTAAAACACAGGGGTTTTTAGGAAGTATTTCCTTTAGCCCCCGGAGTAGTCAGTAAGTGGAAAAGTTTGGGGAAACGATGTAGTGGGGGCAGGATCCATACCAAAACTTTTAAGCAGAGGTATGGGGTAAAGCTCACGGGTCAAGGAGAGTGACCTAGTAGCCCATCCCCGTGAAAAGGCGGGGCCCGGAGCTCGGACTGAACCCCCCCAACCTCAACTAGGTGAGTACAATTGGTGAGTAAAACACACACAAAACAAAATCCCCACACTCACCACACAAAACACACAAAACCAAAACACACACACACACACACACAACACACCACCAAACACACACCCCACCCCAAAAACACAGGGGGGTTTTCGGGTCTCATATCTCAGGAAGTGACGGTCGGTGTTGGGCCCCAAATTTAAAAAATCCATTTATTATAATTTTTTAAAAAAAATACTTTGCAAAATTTTGAAATTTTTCATAGCATGCTTTTATTAACAGGAGAAAAAAAGCGAATGAAAAGGGATGGGTAAAGGGGATAAGCGAGGGAGACCCTAACCCAGGTGGGAAATTTTTTGGAAAAAATTCGGTCCCTTGGCAAAGAAAGGAAAGGGTTTTTCAATGTAATTTTCAAAGGGAGGAAACATCTCGAAAACCCGATCCTGCAGGGGCAGCACGGCTGGAGGCAAAAAATGAGTTTTATGAGTGTGTACCGCGACCCAGACAAACACAGAAGGGAAAAAGGGTGTACTGAAAGAGAGAGGGGCAAAAAACGAAAAGGAGGAAAAAGGGCACAGGTGGGAAGGGGAAGCACCCCCCCAGAAACACTCGCAGAAGGATCCCAAACCCCGACACCCCCAAGGGTTCTGAACAAACTAAACCAAAAAAACACCCCACTGAAACCCCCTGTCCCCCCCCCCCACACAACGAACCCCAATCCTACAGCAACTCCCCCAAGGGAAAATCTGCCCCCAAATGGGAACCCCACAGGGCCCCCCCTAGGGCTCCCCTGCCTTTCCCCAAACCCCAAAATTAACCCCAGGGCCCCCGTTTTTTTGTTTTTGAAAAAAAAGTTGAAGGTTTGGTAACAAATGCGATGGTTAACCAATAAATTTTGGGAGGGCAAGAAAGAATCAATGAAATCCCCCGACATCATAAAGTTACAGAAAAAAACTCACTGAGACCCAATTTAAAAGATAAAAATTCCCAATCGGATATCAGAAACATGGGGGAAAGATAGAAGGGGCCCGAGGGGGGGGAAAGGGGGTTGCACTGCTCGTAAAAACCCAAAGGAAATTCTAGAAAAAAAGGGGGGCTTGACAGATTGGGAAAAAAGAGACTAACTTTGTAGGTACACTTCAGTCTGGGAGCACAAGGTCTTTTCCGTGATGTATAATCCCCCCACAGAAATGCAGGAGGCCCCGAGAGGAAAAATGAAGAAAAGGGAACAAAACAATGGTGGGACACACCCGGCGAGGTTGGGTTTAAGAGCTCACTCCCAGCAGAGCCCAAATTGCCCGGTTTATGGGATTTCAACCACAGGGAGATTTATGGGAAAACCCGGAGCCAAAAGGGGGTCCCAAAAAAATGGAGGCCAAGTTTTTGGGGTGAGGGCTGAAAAACCCCCAAAGCACCAACCTGTTAAGGACACTACCCCAAATTTAGGGGGGATGAAACCCGCCCAAGACCCGGACCTTTTGTTTAACCCCGGGCAAATTTAAACTGAAACACACCCTATGAAGTCCCCTAGGAGCTAGTGACCGCGGGTTCTGTGCTTTAAAATTTCAAAGTAGAGTTACAAAATGGAGAGAGTAACAAGGGGTTTAATGGGAAAAACCCGACTATAAAAGTGGGACTACATGGGTTTTAGGAACTTCCCGCAGGAGGTTCATTTGGGGCAGAGTAAATGGAGGAAAAAGGGGATAAAAGAAAGATGGAAAAACTTTAAAAACAAAAATTCAAGGGGGCAAAGGAAAAGGTTTAAAATTTCCCAAGGGGGGAAAAAACAATGGAAACCCCGAAAAGGCCCCCCCCCCCCCGGGTTTTCCCCCACAGTGTAAGGGGGCAAAAACTAAGTGCAATAGAGAATGGAAAAAGTACATAAGGCATCCAATACATGAAAATAGGGAGACTAGTCGCAGAGCCAGGAACGAGTATGCACAGGTAAGGAGGGAGGCCGAGCGACAGTATGAAAGTAACATAGCATCGAAAATCAAGAATGACCCGAAACTGTTGTATAGCCACATCAGGAGGAAGACAACAATCAAAGGCCAGGTGAACATACTGAGGGCAGAAGGTGGAGAACTCAAAAGAAACGATCAGGAGGTATGTGAGGAGCTTAACAGGAGATTTAAGGAAGTTTTTACAGTAGGGACAGGAAGGGCTCTGGGAAGAGAGCACAGAGGGGAACATCAACAGGGAACATACCACCAAGTGTTGCATGACATACGAACAACGGAGGAGGAGGTGCAGAAGCTGCTAAGTGACCTTGATACCTCAAAGGCGATGGGACCAGACAACATCTCCTACTGGGTCCTTAGAGAAGGAGCAGAGATGCTGTGCATGCCACTAACCACAATCTTCAACACATCCCTTGAAACTGGGCAACTACCTGAGATATAAGATGGTAAATGTAGTCCCCATGTTTAAGAAAGGAGACAGAAACAAGGCACTAAACTACAGACTAGTGTCTCTGACGTGTATAGTATGCAAAGTCATGGAGACGATTATCAAGAGGAGAGTGGTGGAACACCTGGAATGGAACAAGATTATAAATGACAACCAGCATGGATTCATGGAGTTTTACGACAAGGTAACAGAAGTAAGACACGAGAGAGACGGGTGGATTGATTGCATTTTCCTGGACTGCAAGAAGGCCTTCGACACAGTTCCTCAGAAGAGATTAGTGCAGAAGCTGGAGAATCAGGCGCATATAACTGGAAGGGCACTGCAATGGATCAGAGAATACTTGACAGGGAGGCAACACCGAGTCATGGTACGTGGTTTCTCGAATTCAACTCTGCCAAATGCAAAGTCATGAAGATTCGGGAAGGGCAAAGAAGACCGCAGACAGAGTATAGGCTAGGTGGACAAAGACTACGGACCTCACTCAGGGAGAAAGATCTTGGGGTGACCATAACACCGAGCACGTCACCGGAGGCACACATCAATCAGATAACTGCTGCAGCATACGGGCGCCTGGCAAACCTGAGAATAGCGTTCCGATACCTTAATAAGGAATCGTTCAAGACACTGTACATTGTGTATGTTAGGCCCATACTGGAGTACGCAGCACCAGTCTGGAACCCACATCTGGTCAAGCACATCCAGAAGTTAGAGAAAGTACAAAGGTTTGCAACAAGGCTAGTTCCAAAGCTCAGGGGAATATCGTACGAGGAAAGGTTGAGGGGAAATCGGACTGACAACACTGGTGGACAGAAGGGTCAGGGGAGACATGATAACGACATACAATATACTGCGGGGAATAAACAAGGTGGACAGAGACAGGATGTTCCAGAGAGGGGACACAAAAACAAGGGGTCACAATTGGAAGCTGAAGACTCAGACGAGTCACAGGGATGTTAGGAAGTATTTCTTCAGTCATAGAGTCATCAGGAAGTGGAATAGCCTAGGAAGTGACGTAGTGGAGGCAGGAACCTACATAGTTTAAAGACGAGGTATGACAAAGCTCAAGAAGCAGAGAGAGAGAGGACCTAGTGGCGATCATAAGAACATAAGAACATAAGAAAGGAGGAACACTGCAGGAGGCCTGCTGGCCCATACTAGGCAGGTCCTTTACAATTCATCCCACTAACAAAACATTTACCCAACCCAATTTTCAATGCTACCCAAGAAATAAGCTCTGATGTGAAAGTCCCACTCAAATCCAACCCTTCCCACTCATGTACTTATCCAACCTAGATTTGAAAATTTACCAATTTCCTGGGCCTCAATAACCAACTAGGTAGACTGTTCCACTAAATCAACTACCCTATTTCCCAAACCAATACTTTCCTTTTGTCCTTTCTAAATCTAAATTATCAAATTTAAATCCATTACTGCGGGTTCTCTCTTGGAGAGACATCCTAAAGACCTTTTTAAATATCCCTTTTTTAAATTCCCTTCTTCCATTTTATACACTTCGATCAGTTCCCCTCATTCTTCGTCTAACAAGTGAATGTACTTAAGAGTCTTAAATCTTTCTTCATAAGGAAGATTTCTGATCTATGATAATTTAGTCATCCTACCTGAATGTTTTCTAACGAATTTATGTCCATTTGTAATACGGAGACCAGAACTGAGCTGCTTTAATCAAGGTGTGGCCTACTAATGATGTATAAAGCTGCATATGACCTCTGGACTTCTGTTGCTTACACTTCTTGATATAATCCCAGTATCTATTTGCCTTATTACGTACGCTTAGGCATTGCGTCTTGGTTTAAGGTTTCTGCTCACCATAACCCCAAGTCCTTTTCGCAATCTTGTATGGCTAAGTTTTACATCATTTAATTTATAAGTACTAGGGTTATGGGCATCCCAAGCTTCAGAACCTTGCACTTATCTACTTGAACTGCATCTGCCACTTTTCTGACCAAGAATAGGTTTGTTTAAGTCCTCCTGAAGTTCCTAAAATCTACGTTTGATCAATTTTCCTACCTATCTTTGTGTCATCGGCGAAAATTTGCTCATTTCCTAGTAATTCCCTCATCAGATCATTGATATATATTTAAAAAACAACGGGCCCAAGACTGATCCCTGTGGAACGCCACTTTTACAGATCCCCACTCGGGTTTAACCCCATTTATGGAAAACCCCTCTGCTTCCTGTCAGTGAGCCGACTCAAACCACGAGAGCACTTTTCCCCCATTTCCATGGGCTGCCAAATTTCTTTAACAGTCTATGGTGCGGAAATCTATCAAAAGCCTTACTAAAATCTAAGTAAAAAATATCAAATTCTTTATTGTGGTACACCCTCAAAAGCTTTTCTGAAGAAGTTTAAAAAATTGTTAAAACAAGACAAGCCTCTTGTGAATCCATCTGAGTATCTTAAACAAGTATGCTTATCGAGTGGCTCTTTAATCTCGCTATAATTGACCTCTAGTAATTTTTCCTACAATTGAGGTCAGGCTTTTTGGCGGTTAATTTGACGTAACGACTTGCCCTGTTTTAAAAATAGGGGTTTCCCTTAGCCATCTTCCACATATCAGAACTACACCTGTTTGAAGAGATAAATTAAAAATTAGTTAATGGTTCACAGAGTTCCATTTTGCATTCCTTAAGAACCCTTGAAAAAAACTTTATCAGGCCCCGGCGACTTATTTTGCTTCAGTCTGTCTATCTGCCTCACAACCATCTCATAGTGACTGTGATGTTACATAATTTATCTTTTTCTAGCCCACTGAAAAAAATTAATTACTGGAATATTGTTAGTGTCTCCTGTGTAAAAACTGAGAAAAAATAATTATTTAAAATCAAGCACATTTCATTCTCATTGTCAGTAAGGTGCCCATAGTTATTTTTAAGGGGAGCTGAGTCTCGACCCCTGCAACCGCAATTATGTGAGTACAATTAGGTGAGGTGAGTACACACACACACACACACACACACACAACAAAACACACACACACACACACAAACACACACACACACCACACACCACAAAACACAACACACACACACACACACACACACACACACACACCCCTCACACAACTCACATAAACAACATAGTCAACTGGCTCTTATTGATGGTAAATGATCTGAAGACCATAATGGTGAGAAATGGCAAAGAAAATTAAATTCCCTTCAGGAGGAAATTGAATGACTCTAAGGCATAAGGAATTGAAAAAGCTGACAGAAACAATGAAAAAATAAAAGAGTGAGCTGATGGAACAGCAACAATGAATAAAAATGAAGGAGAGAGACATGGAATAGTTGAAGAAGGAAAATCATTAGTGGAAATGCTGTCAGAAGATCGAGAGGCAAGGGAGGCAATAAGGGAAACAGAAGTGACAGACATGGTAGTCTAATGACAAAGAATAGGGGCAAGGAAGAGAGAAAGAGCTTCCTGATCTAATAACCCCTGGAAGTTGAAACAAAAGTCAGGAAGCAGGAGTGGAGGAAAAACGAAGGTCTGTCACTAGGTGGTCAGGAGGAAAATATATTTATATAAAAATTTTTGGTAGATTACGAGAAACTTCTGCGAAAATTTTCTATTAAGCGAATCTTGTGGAGAAATATAGCCAAGAACACTAACATGTGCGACGTTACCATATATAGACGATCGGGACAAGACGGATATGGTAAGTGAACAGCTGATGTAGTATCTAAAGGTGAGGAAGTGATGGAGGCAGCAAAAGTAAGCACTCAGCCACAAGCAACTTCTTTGGATCCAACAAATGATAATCTCGACTCAAGAAATCGTAATGACACGATTGCAAACAAACCATACCCCCTGGCCGGGATTGAACCCGCGGTCATAGAGTCTCTAAACTCCAGCCCGTCGCGTTAGCCACTAGACCAGCTAGCCACAAATCTTATTGTGGCTAGCTGGTCTAGTGGCTAACGCGACGGGCTGGAGTTTAGAGACTCTATGACCGCGGGTTCAATCCCGGCCGGGGGGTATGGAAATGATAATCTCATATGTAAAGGGAAGGGGGGCAAAAGAGATTGGAAAAATTATAGGGAAATAAGTTTACTGAGTATACCAGGTAAAGTGTATGGTAAGGTTGTTATTGAAATAATTAGAGTGTTATTTTACTTTCACCTGTTTCTTCCCACTAGTGCCACACACATTTGACTCCATTTGCCGTTTATTGTTGTTCCTCTAAAAATATGCACATCCAAATGTCATCATTCGTCTACTAATTTTTTCCTGGAACTAACTATT
The DNA here is from genome assembly GCF_026875155.1 of Cherax quadricarinatus. Lineage (NCBI taxonomy): Eukaryota > Metazoa > Arthropoda > Malacostraca > Decapoda > Parastacidae > Cherax > Cherax quadricarinatus. Next base: position 5,802,376 of record NC_069484.1, on the reverse strand, counting down.
GTCAAACCTCTTTCTGTGTATATCATAATGGATCCAGTATTATCATATACGCCTGACACTCCCTAAATTCCTTCTATGCCATCTTTTATGGCCATCCAGCTAATATTTAGGTCACCTACAACAATTGTTCTCTCAGTTCAAACCTTCCTAAACATTCACCTAACACCTTCCTAACCTTCTCTTCTGCATTACTCTCCACCACAGAAACAAACATTAGAAGAGCCCACTTCTCACTTCCCACTTTTATTATAACCCACATCACACTTTAATTTAAACATTTAAAGACCTTCCTTTCTTACCACGGTCTTTTGCACTAATTTTTAAGTACATACTATAACATTTTAATTTCTGTTAATTAGTTTAGGAATTAGAGTAAAACTAGGAAAAAAATAGAGGTAAACCTTCACATATTTTACATTAAATTTGTGAGGGTGATCGTTTAGATTTTCTCATATATCATTTTGTTCAGGTATAAAGAAAACGTACAGAGGATGTCAGTGTCGCTGCGGGATCAACCTGTACCACCCACGGAGCTGGCAGTGTTCTGGACGGAGTACGTCATCCGTCACAAAGGTGCGCCTCAGCTGAGGTCACCAGCGGCACAGCTCTCCTGGGTGGAGTTCCTCATGCTGGACGTGATCTTCCTCCTCCATGTAGTTGTATTCATCTTTCTGTTTGTTCTACGCCGCATAATACAAGTCATTACTGCGAAACTTTTCGGCAGTGACGACATGAAGAAGAAGAGAGATTAGAAGCCTTTTATTATAAGTACAAGAATAACATACTTGAAGTATACCAAGAGAGGGTTTTAAGGGTCAGCGCCCAGTCTGTTGCCAAGCCTCACGGTGATTCAGGGCCTGATCAACCAGGCTGTTACTACTGGCCGCATGCAAACCTATGTACGAACTACAGCCCGACTGGTCAGGTACTGATTTTTAGGTGTCTGTCCAGCATCTTCTTGAAAAGAGCCAGGAATCTATTGGTATTCTTCTTTATATATGCCAGGAGGCAGTTGAACAGTCTTAGGTAACTAATACTTACTGTGTTTTCTCTTAGCGTACTCGTAGTGCCCCTAATTTTCATTGGGGGATGTTACATTCCTGTTGAGTCTTTTGCTTTCGTGGGGAGTGATTTTCATGTTCATATTTGGGACTAGTCTCTATTATTTTCCAAGTGTATATTACCATGTATCTTTCTAGCCTACATTCCATGGAATACAAATCAAGGGACTTCAACCGTTCCCAGTAATTTAGATGTTTACTCATACTTATGTGAGCCGAGACAGTTCTCTGTACACTCTCCAGGTTAACAATTTCACCTGCCTTGAAAGGCGCTGTTATTGTACCGCAATATTCCAGCCCAGATACACCAAGCGATCTGAAGAGTGTAATCATGGGCTTGGTATTCCTAGTTTTGAAGATTGAGACACTTATGCAACATTTGGAAATCTTTATTGAGGAAACGTTTCGACACACAGTGGCTTCATCAGTCCAATACAAATCAGAAGGGTGTAAGGAGAGGAGGAGTTTGAGGTAATCAGTCCCTCAGCCTGGAGTCGATGTGTTCAGTCCATCAATCTTGTAGAATGTACAGCATAGGGCCGTAGACGTTACTTATATACTGTAGTCAGGTGAGGCGAAGCAGGAAGAGGCGGGATCATAGTGGTACTTTCCACTAGTCTAAGTAGGTCTTCGTCCAAAGGTTGAACAAGGTTGAAGAATTCTTGGTATCAAGATCCCATGATGTTGCAGTGTCTGACAGATGTGATAAATGGTTTAACATAACCAAACTTTTGGATGAACACCTACTTCGACTAGTGGATGTTACCACTATGACACCGCCTCCGCTTGCTTCGACTCACCTGAGTACAGTATATAAGCCACGTCTACAGCCATATGCTGTACTTTCTAGAAAACTGATGGACTGAACACATCGACTCCAGGCTGAGGGACTGATCACCTCAAACTCCTCATCTCCCTACACCATTCTGATTTGCATTTGACTGATGAAGCCACTGTGTGACGAAACATTTCCTCAATGAAGATTTCCGTATGTTGCATAAGTGTCTCAATCTTGAACTTGTCGTTTTTTTTAAACCATTTACATATCCCTAGTTTTGAAGGTTCTTGTTATCTATCCTATCATTTTCCTAGAAGATGTGGTAGATTCATTGCTATTATCTTTGAAAGTGAGATCTTCTGACATTATCACTCCTATGTACTTTATATTAGTTTTTCCCTCTATTGTTTGGTTGGAATTTGCTTCATACTTCGATATAGTTATAATTTCCTAGAGTTATCCATATCAAAGTAATTGACTTTTTTTTCACCAAACTTCATATTGTTTTCTTATAGATTTGGTTGATGTTCACCAGGAGTCTTACAGTGTCTTCAATGGAGGACACTGTCATGCAGATTCGGGTATCATCTGCAAAGGAAGACACGGTGCTGTGGCTTACATTCCTGTCTTTGTCAGATATGAGGGTGAGGAACAGGATGGGAGACAGTACTGTCCCTTATTGAACAGAACTTTTCACTGTAGCCACCACAGATTTTACTCTGTTTACTATTACTCTTTGTGTTCTGTTTTTTATGAAGTTATTGATCCATCTACCAACTCTCCCCATTATTCCTTTATCACGCATTTTGTGTTCTATTACATTATGATCGTGCTTGTATATTACATCTACATGTTGTGTCTACTCCAGAGCATCCAAGACCTTGTCATATTGTGCCACCTGAATGGGGCTCAATGTATATAGTCTATATTGTATATATATATTTCCTTATAATTTTATATTGCCTATGTTTTCATTAATAGCTAAAATGAAAATATCTTGCTTTATATTATAATTTGACTAATTATATTAGCAATGTATGAAGGTAGGATGTAACATGCTATACTTGTCACTGTGCTCACTGTTGATGAGTTGTGATTGGCTGTCTGCAGTCGCAAACTGCCTTGCTAACTACCACTCGCTTGTTTGTGTCAGGCAGCAACTTGCACTCTTGCTGGAGTAGCATGGGCGAGTCACATGATCTCACCTGCTGTGAGGCTTGCAGTTCATTCCTCTCTCTCTCCATCTGCTACTAATCCTGGAAGCATCTCTCAAATGACTTCTGTGAGAAACATCTCTCCAGGAATCTGTCTCATCTCTGGCTGTTTGTTCATTATGGTTTTGCTGATGAGTTCGAAACATACCTCTCTTTCAGACTTAGCAGTTTTGACGTTTTGCAGGGGTTGTGTGTCGTGTGGAGATACTCTTCAACTAAAGCTTCTGACCTACTTTATGTGGCATCTAAGCACTGCTGTAGTCAGGGATTTGGTTATGTTGAACTTAGATTCAGTATTATTGGAGTTTTATGAGTTTTATAAAGGATCTGCTGATGGTCCTCAGTTCGGTTCATTATTTTGTCTCGTTTCTGATGCTGTGTGGCTGCATGGTATATTAATGCTGTTTGGCGAATGTTTCTTAATTATGTACAAGCTAGCTGTTTAGATTGCCTTCATGGTCGAGAAGATAGATTATTTGAGGACTTATTGTCAGTCATTATTTAAGTTATTTCAAGTCAAGTCTTACCGAGACATTATGAGCACTTTGAGCACACATACACATTCATACACTTGAATATATTTATACTATTCATATTCTAGAGTATATCTCATCATAGTAAAGTAATCACGATTTATATCGTATGAAAAATGCCCTCAACACTAGATTACCACATGTATAATTCAATATTGCACTACAAGAGATATGAAGGAGCTTGTTTCCTAAACTATGTAATACTTATTATCCACCTAGACACCTTTTGTATTAAAGATCTCAAATTTTATTTTGTTGGATTATTATCACATAGGTGTAATCCCAAAATTATTTCTCTCAATTCTGACAACTTCTTACAAAAACCAGAAACAGGCCAAATGCTAGAGGGGGAGACCTTCTAGTGTTCTCTAGAGATGTCTACACTTTATATATATCGCATTAATGTAAGAAATGGGGGCCTGTCTGGGATTTTTGTTCAAAGGTATTGGAGATATTGCAAAGTCTGACTTAACTAGTAACTCTATGGTCAAACACTTTGAGTAATTTTCTGCTCTAAGGACTTTGAGATTGGACTTATACAACATAATAAGTGGATGTATATACCTGTCCGAGTCTCTTGATCCAAGGAGATGGAAATACAATTAATGAGTTCTAGCTCTAAGACAATCAACACTGTTAATTTTTCCTAAGGGTTGGGGCTTAACTGGGCAGTTGTACATGACTTAGCCCAGTTTATGACAACGATAACAGGTTACCTCATACTTCAATTTGGTTCCCTGTTGATTTTATGGCTGGCATCACTTGGGGTACTGGAATCGTTGTTCACCATGAGTTTCATGTCATCACTCACCAGGTTGACTGTGAGTTTGATGTTGATGCTCACCAGACTACTTGGTTGGCTTCGTTGTTCACTTTCATATTACCACTTTGTCCTGCAGTCAGGGACTGGTCCATGACATTCTCTATTCATGCCAGGCTGTTGGGAAGAAAAATTAGACTGTTCGGACAAGGAGCGGTTAGCTTTAAAAGTGTCAGCCATTCTGGCTGCTTCCAATGCAGTGGTCAATGAATGATCTTCAAGAAAGACTCTCACCTCCGTTCCGACAGATTCCAACACGTTATCTACCAAAAGCAACTGCACTATATCAGTGAAGTTTGTGACACCACTCGCCTTATACCACAGTAGTAGTATGTCATTGTTGTCAGCTAGGATTGTATACCTTGTACAGGTACTTGTAGTAAATAAAGATATTATTATTATTATTATTATTATTATTTAACTGCTGCCTTACAAAGTCTATACGAAACTGACCCAGCTGATGTTTGCACTGATATGCACCAAGAACCATTGTTTTAACAACACGATAAACAGCAAATTTTTCATTATTTAAAACAGCTGTTAACTCTTGTACTTTGCCATATAATGCTGTATGCAGCAGTGCTGCCCAATGCTCCCCAGGCCACCTCAGTGCCCGAGCATGGTTTCCAAATACCTCGAAAAACTCTTCAGCCTCAGACATAACAAAGGGAGGTACTAACGGCACGGGTTTTTGCACGCTAAAGTAGTCACCAACAGTCTGCTTAAATTGTTTCCTCTCCTTCTCTCTATCAAACTCCTCTCTAGCAAATGTTCACTGCTCTAGGGTTGTTTTAAGATTAAGTTTAGCTAACTCAAGTATCAAAAAGGTGACTCGCCCTGAGACAAACCCGCTGCACCACCTGCTTCACGAGACTGCTCGTCTGATTGCTCTGGTGTTAGCCCTTCCACATTACAACAGAACCAAAGCAGTGATAGGCGATTAATAGCTCCTGTAAGAAGCGTTACCTCAGTCTGGTGTGCCATAGTTGCTTCAACCCTTAATTTGGTATGATAATGTCATGAAGCTGTGCAGCAGTAAGAGTTCATTGGTATTCTATGCCAATGGAATGAGCAATTTGCCAGCAGTGCTGTGGAGATAGTTTGGGCAGATTTAGGAGAGAATACTCAGACGCCAACCGCCTCACTCATGTTGGTGGCATAACCCAACATAAAATGCTGTTTGTAATGCATGCAACAAGCAGCAATAGCACAGTACGACTTGCAGGATACACACACAGTAGCAAGACTGACAGGCAATACAAAAGACGATAGCTACGCAATCTGACCAATACCAGGACCAGCTCTAGCTCTATCTCCAGGTCCAGCTCCTGGACAAAACTTCCATATTACGAACACAGGTAAAGAATAGCCTGTGAGATGTGGTCATAATAGGAATTGGAGCAAACAAGACTCAGCAGTAGACTATAATGTATAGTTTGCCTTCACCAACTATATCCAGATATGTACAGTATGTACCATATGTACAGACAGAATAATAACTGTACTCCACAGTGACAGTTGGCAAAGCAGAAGCCAGAGAGAGTGCATTATACTCATCCAGCAGGTAGGCAAGTCTGCCAATGCTTACTGCAAGTGAACCACATTCACTGGTTGGGAGGCAGCCTATGTGGGAATGTGACATATGCTGAATAAATTGTAACATACTCTTTGCATGCCACAACCTGTATCAGCATAGTTGCTGATCCCTTGTATAGCATATCTTTGTATCATAGTTAGTACCATCCATATGTATTATACAGCTGATCTCTTGCTACACTTAGCAGCTAACATGTAACATCACACCTTGCCGCTTGTGGGCGGGAGTCACCCTGTCCCTTCCTCAGTCCACAGATAGACGTACAGTCGGTTACAGGCAGGCTGAGCTCCCCTTTCACACTCTGCTAATATAAGTGTTACAACCCAACAAGTGTGTATCTCCAACCATCATATCTCCACGAACCCTCTCAACAAATGGTGGCAGTGGTGAGCGTGTAAATTTGATATTTATGCAGATGTATGGAGATTAACTTCTATCAGCCGACTGACCTTGTGTGTGACCACATGACAGCCCAGCTGAACATCCAGCTGCCCGGACCAAGCACTCACCAGCCTCTCTGCGCTACTTCCTGTTTAGTCATTGTGCTTTCTCTGCTTATTTGCATTACTTCCGACGGGTTGACGTGGGTTTGCAAATTAAACCAAGCTGCCAAGCCAGTCTGCTGGGGGAGTCAAGCTCTATGCCATCCAGTCTGTCTTAAGTACCAGCCTTGCTTGCTAACCGAGCTTTCCTCCCTGTTGCGCTCATCGTTACAAGTTCTCAAGCCAGCCTGTGTGAAGTGTTTATGCCACCAACTAACCCATGTGGGTAAACCTGATATTCAAGCAAGCCAAGTGAGTTCCAGCCTTCACCATCACTTTGTGCTCCCAGTTCCAAGCCATCCTGAGTGCTTATACCATCCCTGTGTTGTGGTATTTTGTGGGTTTTTAAGCCAACCTGGCTTAGAATATTTTTGTGCCTAGTGTTGGTGTGCCCAGAGCTCGTGGGTTACGCCGCTTATCCAGTCGGCCTAGCCACTACGCAGTGTCCCAGCGTGCTGTTTTCACCCACACCTACCCACCACCATTGTTTCGTCACCTTTATGTTGGGGTCTAGCACCTTTATTTTACAGACCACATAGGTCCTTCGTCCCTGGGCGTCAATGTAAAAGCTTCATGTATGTGTCTCTCATCGATGTAAGCATTGAATTATTCGAGAAATCACCGAGTAGAGAATGCCGACAGCCACGAGACTCCACCACCACCATCACCCTCATTCTCCACTGACATGGCTCCAGTGATAATAATCTTTTTACAGAGACATTTTTGAGTGTTGAGACTTTTTTTGTTCTCAGTGATTTCTTAGTGACATTTCTTTTTCAGTGATTTCTTAGTGACATTTCTTTTTCAGTGATTTCTTAGTGACATTCAGAGACTTTTGATTAGACTCAGTGTTCATGACATTCTGTTTCAACATATTTTTTTTTTCTCAGTGTTTAAATTTTCGTGCTTTATTTTTATGTCTTTAGTGTTGTGTTCCTTTTTTTTTTATTATATACTTGAAGTAAGTACTTTAAATTTTTTCCGTGTTGTGTGCAGTATATAATCAGTATAAACTTGTGTTTACACTTCACAATTATTGTGTGTTCACAGTACTGTATTCCTTGTCCGGTAAGTTGTGAAGTAAAGTAATTCAGTAACTATTGTCTTATATTCTGCATCACAATTCAGTGCTGTCTCAGTTTTTTCCCCCAGCATTTGTGTATTCTTGCTTTTACATTAATTCATTTCCCATTTTACTGTGTGTTGCAATTCTTTTGTGCTAATTCTTTTTATTTAGCAAGTGTTTAATTTGTTCTATCTCCACAAACAATAGTACCATAATTTTGTTTAAACCAAGGAAATTTTATCTAATTTTTGTCAACAAAAGACCTTATTGCAAGAAAATTATCATAGTATTGTGCACATATTGATGTGTTGTGTTCCTGTGTTCCTCTCTCTCTCTTGTGTTTTATGTCCTCATTATTCTTCATATTTCATTGAACAAATTCACTCTTAGTGCAACTTTTAACTTTTTTTTTTAAAGTAAATCATTCTTTTGCTTGTTTAGTAAGTGTTTGCTTAAGCTGCAATTAAGAGTTAAAGTTTTCAATCAGTTCATTGTTTGATAATATTTTTTGATGTTCTTGTAAACTGTATTTTCTTATGTGTGCAGTTTTTTTTATTATTGCAGTGTTGATTCATTTTGCAATGATTCTTGTGCAATATTGTGCTGCAATTATTGTTTTCTTTCAGAAAATTTTTATGTAGTGTTGCGTTGTGCAGTAATTTTTTATTAGTAATTGTTAATAGCAATATTGCTACAGTTTATTTCAGTGCAATATTCTGTGATTTCAGTTTTACATTTCTTGTTCTGTGCATAATATTTTATTCATTGTGTGTCACTTCATTTTATTTGTTTTAGAGAATTGCTTTCCCTGTCCATTTTAATTTTGCACAAGATTTATTGATTCTGTTTTATCGTTTTTGATTGATTTATCATTTACTGTTGAATTTCTTTTTTGAATTGAGAGTAAAGACAACTCACTGTGCCATTAATTCAAATTAAAGTAAATTTGAGTGAATTTGATCTGAGAAAAGAATACTTTCTCTTGATTATCAAAGTGTTACCCAGCCAGTTGAGTGTTTTATGTGAGTGTTCCTTGCTCTACAGTGTGATTGTCATTTTTCTTTACTTATGCCGAATAGTTAAGCATTTTCTTCCCATTTAAGCTTACTGTGTCATATATTCTCTTTATTATTCTTGCTTTTATGTCCTTAAGTAAATACCCTGAGAAGATGTCCCAGTCACTTTTTCTTGCTCTTAGTGTATCATGCCAGTCAAAGGAAACATGAATCAGTCCACAGTCCAAATATCCCCTTACTGACTGAAAGATTATACCTAGCTGGACAATGTATTTGTTCTCACAGTTTGTATCTGAGATTTATTAAAGTGCTGCAAAATTTGAAGTTCAGATTAAGTTCCTATAAATCCGTGATTTACTTATTAATGTAGCCGAGCGGTCAGGCACTAGTAATACTGTCACTCCTGTCTGGATTCCAGCCACAATATCGTGCATGCAGGACAGTGTACAGTTACCTTGGGTTTCAGAAGAACCTCAGACAACCCTGGGTGCTGAGACTACTATCCCTGCGATGGCGACTTGTTCATGTAGTTCCTCCCAGAGGACGCTTTGCAAAGAAAGATTACTTGCAATGAGTTATATCATTACTTGCTGACACCACAAGCCATTGCAGAAAGACGTTTCTGTGGCTAGTGTGCTCACTAGAGTGTTGTTGTTGTCCCTTGTGTTGCAGATGGTGATGCTATCCTAGTTGACAGTAATCCTTGCAATGTAAAAAGTTGTTTCTCGAGTAATTTTCACATGTTCTTAACGTTTATAAAAGCAGTCTCTTTATAGCTGATTCTTCGTGTCATTGTGTGCGACTCAGAATGAATACCAGTATTGTCGACCTTGTTCATTTCTTTTACCCTGTGCTTGCAGTGAGAGATAGGAGATCCGTTCTCCCCTGCTCAGATTGCATTATAGTGTGACTTTTCTACCGGGGAGAGTCATCCACTCCACCGAGTTTGTTCATTCCACCAGTAAGAAAGAACAGATCCCTTGTTGTCTGGTGTGATTCGGTTCCTGCTCGAGGAAGATCTTGCTCTGACTGTGAAACCACCAGCACCCATTAGTGACTTTGTCATGAGTCAAGAATTATTGTATTGAGCAGCCAAGTTGGGCACTCCAAGCAGAAGGGTATACCAATTAGTAATTCCACAGTCACTAGTGAATATAGCTCTACAGCTAGTTCACGGTGCACCAGGTGTTGCGCACCCTGGTATGGATCGTTCAGTAAAACAAGCCAAAATGAAATACTTTTGACCACATATGGCAACTGATATTTCCGAGGATGTTAAGAAATATAGTGTAAGTATGCAACATAAAGGAAATGTGAATGGTCCAAATCCTATCCAGGTGTATCCCACCAGGAGTGAACCATAGGAAAGAGTTGCCATAGATCTGTTAACCAATTTCCAATATTCCCTCCAAGGTAACAAGCATCTGTGTGTTATGGTAGATCATTTCACCAGATATTGTGAGTTAGTTCCTATTGCAGATAAAACTGCCGAAACTGTAACTAAAGCTTTCAAGGAGCATATAATCTGTAGGCATACCACCCCTAAGTCCCTGGTAACAGATAATGGGAGTGAATTCTGCAATGAGATTCTTAAAAATTTGTGTACCTTGTACAAGATCTTTAAATCCACCATTGTTCCTCATCATCCTGCCAGCAATGGGTTAGCAGAACGAACCAATAAGAAAATACTTTATGTCTTGAGAGCCGATATCAATCCCAACAGTGAAAACTGGGATGAAGTTATACCTGATGTTCAATGTGCCATAAATTCTGCTTACAATGCCTTAATAGGTAACACTTCACATTATGCATTGTATGGTGTAGACAAGTGTTTACCTTATAAGTTGTTATATTTTGCACCAAAACCCAATTACAACCCTGGTGATTTCATAGCAACTCGTACCAACTTAGCTCAAAGTGTTTTTAGAAGAATCCATGAGACACTTCGTAAGTCGACAGTAGAATTTACAAGAGTAACTAATAGCCGTGCTAAGCCAACCAAAGTTAAAGTGGGTTTGAGAGTAATGCTGACTAACTTCAACAAAACGCCCACAATGCCTAAGCTCGATCAAAAGTTTGTTGGTCCTTATCGAGTAGTTGAACATATCAATTGTAATAAGTACAAAGTTAGACAAATTAATGCTGGTCAGTATAAGGAATCGCATTTAGATCACATGAAGTTAGTATGTGATGTTGAGGATGATATTTCTAGCCAGACTAATGTGGCAGAAGCTGACAATCCTACTGACTCTTTACCCTCTACCTCTAACACTCAGTCAGATGATCAACCTGAATGTCGTTATTCTTTGCATACACAACAAGTAATGAGAACCTCCCAAGTATCTTTTGTAGATACTTGTTCATATCTCCCTCATTCAAGGCATGTGTTAGCCATTGCAAAGGAATTCGATCCTCCCAGATGTGATAACAATTCTGCATATGTAAATCTTACCCTCGCAGAGTTGGGTTTAAATGTGCATAGCTTGTATAATTAGATGTTCAAGTTGGATGAAGTTGTCAACTGTATGTTTTGTTAATAGCTGATTAGTTCCAAGAATTTTTTTTTTTGTGTTCACAGGAGGCCTGGTCACAGACCGGGCCGCGGGGGCGTTGACCCCCGGAACTCTCTCCAGGTAAACTCCAGGTAAACATTCCCTCCAGATTCTGAGATTTAGCAGTATGACCTGAGTGCACCTGGTCTGCCTTTGCTGTTAATTAATTTCACCTTTGTAAATATATATTCGTCCTCAGTATCCGTAGAGTGCATGAATACAGATCGATCAATCAATTCTATCTTTTATTATGCTATCATTGTTCCTTTAATTCGTAATGCATTACATTACCATTCCATTACAATAACATCCATTATATAAATCACCATCCGTTAATATAACATCCATTCCAGTGTTATCCAATTCAACTGAGTATATCCTATTAACCATTTGTTTGATTAGTTCTAAGTTATTTATGTCTTTGCTATGTATAGAATCAGCCGAGAGCCACCTGCTTGCTTTAGCCTGTTGCATATGGTATGTCGAGACAACATACATAACATGACCGAGCTGTCAGCATAGTTGTTGATCCCTTGTATAGTATATCTGTGTATCATAGTACCATCCATATGTATTATACAGTCAATCTCTTGCTACACTTAGTGACTTACATGTGACATCACACTATGCCACTTGTGGGGGGGAGTCACCCTGTCCCTTCCTCAGTCCAAAGATAGACCTACAGTTGGTTACAGGCAGGCTGGGCTCCCCTCTCACACTCTGCTAATATAAGTGACAGTTCTCACCCAGCTGTTGGTGAGGGCAGATGCAGAGCGTGCGGCTGGTGCCCTCTGGTGTCTGTATTGAGAAGTTTTGTTTTCTCAAGATGGCGGAGCGCAGAAGAAGAGTAAACACTGTCTGTGTGGAATTGTTGAAAGGTGCAATATACCAGGACACCGCTGACGTCATTCTGCCTCTTGTGATAAGAGATACGTATAGAATCCCAAGTGAGGATTTATATGGGATTTCTTTGAACGGCAACGTGAGAATTTTTGTGAAATTTGTGTCATCTGCTGCGTATGTGAGTGTTGTGGAGCCTTTCAAAAAAAAACGGATTGTCATCAACGCTAGTTGGAGGTGCGCCTGCGTGATGTATCTGGAGTTAACGTGGGTTCGTCTACGTAATATCCCCTTCGAGGCAGACGAGGGGGACATCCTCGGACTTTGGGCGCTTGGCACCGTACAAGCTGTCCAAATTGGGTGTTGGTCCCGGGGTTTTTTATGCTGGTATGCTCGAAGGTTCCTTTTCTATGAAAATAACATTGAGACATCCAATTCCCTCGTTTGTCATGTTGGGGGATTTCAGACCAGGTCTACGAAACCCTACCCGGGCCAAAAGTTCGGACGTGCCGTTTGGTGTGCAAGGGTCATATGGCAGTGTCTTTTGAGCACCGACGAGGAAAACAACGGTCGGACTTGACAGACACTGCATCCAAAGATACGATGGAGGAGGATGAGCTGGCCCATCAGAAGCCCACAATGGTGGACGACGTGCTGCAGGTTTTACCAGCGGATGTAAAGTGGAGTGAAGCAGTGGATGCTGCAGAGGGGATCATCTCGACGCTACCACCGGCGTCGGAGATCGAGGCGATTGGGTGCGTGGACAGTGCGTCACCTCCGGAGGAAGAGGAGGCACAAACGCCAATGATATTGCCTAGTTTTGAAGACTTACAGAGGATCCTCGATAGCCCGGCGTCAGAGGGTTTACCGCCTACATTGGCGGTGTCGCCTGTGGTCGACCATGGTCTAGCGGGACATGTGGGCGGTGAGGAAAGGCGTATGACTTTTACGTCTGTGGTGGTGATGGATGTTGAGGTACATAGAATGGACAGCGATGGGTTTATGGACTGTGAGGGAGTGTCACGTAAAAGGCCCAGTACACCTGTGGAGGACAATGTCTTAACACTGGGTCAAAGGTCTTGTAAAATGGTGTGGGCTGACGTAGCCAAGGGAGTTAAGGGACCCCCCTTAGAGAAGTTAAGTGGGAGTGTGGGGAAAACTGGCAGGTGCAGCAGTGGCAAGTCCAAGTCAGGTATAAAGGTGATGGGAAAACGAAATGAGAAAACCTAACCAGAGAGTTCAAGTGTATAACAATGAATGTGAATGGCCTCAGAGCAGAGGTCAAGACGTATGAATGTTGACTTTTTTTTTATACAGGAACACAATTCTCGGTGTGGTAGTGAATTACGTGTGCAAGGGTATAAGTGCTATGCGGGAAATTCGGATAATCTCAAGGGTGGGGTTGTGATAGGCATAAGGAAGACCAGCGCTTTTAAGCTCGTAGCATGGGAGTGGGGCGGAGGGGGCCGGGTTGTGCATGTGGTGGGTTCGTGGGGGAACATTCAGGTGGGTTTTGTGGGAGTATATATGTCAGCGACAACAAATCGACGAGTAAAAGAGGATTTTGTACGCGATGTTTTGGTTTATTTTCTCAGAAGTCTACCCTTAGTTTCTGTCATTGCAGGTGATTGGAATTGTGTGATCCGGGAAAAAGACGTCGAACCGCGTTGCGGGGGGTGTAATTTAAGGGTTTTACGTGAGGTATTGCAGGCGATAGGTGTAGTGGATGTTGTGGGTAGCGACGGGTGGAATGTGGAACATACGTTTTGTAGAAGGGGTTACGCTGCGCGGTTGGACAGGGTTTATATCAGCAACTTAATCCGTAGTGGCAGGGTCGATTGTGTTGATCTGGGTTTCTCAGATCACCGTGGTGTTCTGGGAACACTCGAGGGGGAGGGCGCTATCCATGTATTTACTAGTTACTGGAAATTAAATGTCAGCTTGTTGCAAGGAGTCGATGCTGTGGAAGCTTTCAGGTTATGGTGGGTTTTACTTCTGGAATAACGGGAATGGGATGAGGATGTTGTAGAGTTTGGGGGCATTCAAAGGCGAAACATGCAATACAGGGTTTTTTATAGACGATTAGGGAAGGAGGAGGCGTGTTATAGATATGGGAAGCAAAAGTATTTAGAGGGACAGCTGTGGGATTTTTTATGGTACAGGCGGGAGGTATGACCTAGCGGAAATAGGTGCCTACATAGTCAATTACGGGAAATTCAGAATGATAAATTTCAGGCTTTGAGGGTGCGAGCTGGGGTTGAGGAGGTGCTTTGGGGGATAAACCCTCGTTGGGGTTCTGCGTAGTTTCAAAAATGAGACGTATGGCGACGACAGTTTTGTCAGTAGTGGTCGGTGATGACATGGGTGGTTATCATAAAGGACAAAGGCTAGTTTACTACTGAGGGGCATAGGGACCTATGCAGACCAATGGTTTGAGAAAAAATGGAAGGGTAGAGAGGGGAATCGAGAGCGGGAAGCTTTACTGCGTGGCATAGTGGCAAATTTTAGAGACGTGGATCGATAGGACATGGAGGGTTTTTATATCGGAAAAGAGGTTTCCAAGGGTGTTCAGGGACAAAGGGACTGAGGAAATCACCTGGTGGATGGGGTACCAGGTGATTTTTATGTAGTTCATTGGGAACTGTTAAAACACATGTTGGTTCGACTTTACAATTCAATGAAAACTAGAGGTAGCATGGGCGGTGAAGCAGGGATGGGTGTTGTAGTATTGGTACCAAAGGCTGAGGTCTGCGAATCTTTGTAGGCATATAGGCCCATCATGTTGATGGGGCGGATTATAAGATTTTTGAGCGAATTTTGGCAAAACGGATGAAACGAGTTTTGGACAAGGTAATTGGGAAGGGCAACAAAGGATTCCTGGCCGATCTATGAGAGATGGTCATCGACGCCTCAAAAGTTTCGTGAAAGATTGTAGTGGAGGCTGAGTCGTAGGATTGAATTGGGAAAAGGCTTTTGACAATGTGGATAGAGAAACATTATTAGCTATATTATTGAAGCAGGGTTTCGGGGAAGAAATAGTAGCGTGGGTACGTATGTTATATTCGGAGGCACAGGTACGAGTCCAGGTCAATGGGAGGGTGGGGTCCGCGATAGGCAGGGGGTGGGGGCTGCGACAGGGGTGTCCCCTCTCGCAGCTTTTGTTTGCCTGTTTGCAGGACCCCTTTTATAGATTGGTAATGGGTGGGGTGGGGGGGGAGGATTGTGTGCAGGAAGAATTTTAGGTTATGTGAACGATACCACCATCTTGGTGCATAGTAGGAATGGTTTAGCGTTCATAAATAAGGTTATAAGTTTTTTTAGCGATGCGTCTTCCATGCACATTAATAGAGAAAAATACAAACTTTTGGAGGTGGGGTCCTGGGTGGGCGGGACTTTAGGTACAGAGTATGGGTGGAGAACCGTTGAGCGGATAAAGATCTATCTGTGGTGTGCATTTTTGCAATGATGAACAGCGGCGCGTGCATTTAATTCATTCATTGTAGTTACAGCTGCAATTCATAGGATGGCAGGATGGAGACCAGGTGATGTAACATTACACCAAAGAGTAATCGTTGTCAATGTACTGGTGTATAGTAAATTATGATTTGTTTCAGCAGCCTTTCCATTGATGACGGACGATGTGTTGCGGTTCCAGAGGAAGGCTTTGGATTTCATATGGGGTTACCATAGACATTGGTTAGGGAAGGACATAGTTATGACGCACATAACTCGGGGAGGTTTGGGGCTAATACCACTACACAGTCGTCTAATGGGCATATATGTATGACAGGAATTCCTAACAAGGGGTGGGGTCAGGGGAGCGAGAGTTGATGCAGTGATGAGGGAGGTTCGACGATGGTGGGTGGGGAAGGACCTCACAAGGTGCGAAGCAATATTACGGCACTTATTGATGGTGCAAAACCCTGTGAGAGTTAAGGCAGGTAAACTAGATAATATAGGTATAACATCGGCAGACGTCATCGGTGCTGAGATTTTCCCAGGATATCATTGGAAGACTATATGGCAGGGGTTCAAGAAATTGCGCTTACAACCACGGGTTAAGGAAACTGGTTACCGATTCCTCCAAGGGATTTTGGCGTCCAAGGCACAATTGTACATTATGGGAATGACCCAGGATCAGACCTATGCGTGGTGTGGGTGGCCGGAAACGGCGTTTCATGTCGTATACTTTTGTGACAGTTTACATAAGGTTAGGAATTGGTTCAAGGGTGTTCTCCGACGAGTGGGAGGGGGGGTTTGTCGATGCTTAGAGTTTTGAGTCTTGAAATGGGAGATTGCTCGGATGCTGTACGACGTTCTGTGTCATATTTGGTACTTGACTATTTATATGTGTCATGGGGTAAGTGGGGGCTTAGGGGTGTGATGCACGTCAAGGCGCTGATGTGTCATGTTTATAGGACGAAATGTAGGAATAGAGAGGTATATGGGCAATGCTGGGAGGGAGCTTTTTCGTTGGGGTATAGAAATCTAACGATGGAAACGTTACGGGAGTAATGAGGTGGGGGTAGGTATAATCCCTTGGTGGAGCCTAGGGGTTGGTCTCCCAGGGGGGGGGGAGAGAAGAGTTAGGTTTTTTGGCGTCTGGTCTGTATGTTTTATTTGGTGTGTATGGTGAAGCTGGGTGTAATGTAGGGTGAAGGAAGGGAATCTTTGTGTGGTCTGGGGTACAGTGTCTTGCTGGCGTGATTGAGTATCATAGTCTGAGAAAGAGGGGGGGGGAGTGGTACTCAGAACCACGGTATGGTTTTCTTATGCTGAGTCATACAGAACCACTAAGTCACTCACCAACAGAGGCTATGCCGTGTTTAATGTTTATGTTTTACAAAATTTTCTAATTTCCCAGGTTGGTGTTAGTTGCATATAGTGTGAATTGTTTGGAGTTTTGTAATGCAATTGTTTTTGAGATGTATTCTGTGTGCACCTGTTAGTACTGGTTTTACTAAGTACATAAGAGTCACAGCAATGTATGTAATGCGACCTGCGAGTCGTAAAGTGTGTGCTGGAAGATTTGAGTTTTAATTATTGGTATGGTGTGTAACGAGATGCTTTATATAGAAGTTTTAAGTGGGTAATAGTCTTAACATGTTTGTTTCAAAAAACACTTCTTTCCTATGTTGTGCTATACTTTACATGATGAGGTCTTTTTGAGTGGTCCATTATTGTGCCAAGTACTGTATATTACATGCCTCTCGATATCTTACTGATGATATTGACTATTCCACTTTTGTTACAAGGTATGGATCGGTAGAAAGCACATTTGGTAGTAGGGAATAAATTGGTGAGGCGAAGTGGGATCCTGCCCGGAAGGGGGGGGGGGTTGAAGGATGACTGCTTTAGGATGACCATAGTAAAAGTTTCTGTGTATTACGTCAGTTGTAATTCTATTGTTTATGCCATGCATTATTGAAGCAGTACGATTATTTCCAGTGTATTATGCAGACACAGATTTTTACATATCGTGGATATTTTTTTTTTTTTTTTTTTTTTTTTTTTTTTTTTTTTTTTTTTTTGTGTGTTGTGTGTGTGTGTGTGTGTGTGTGTGTGTTGTGTGTGTGTGTGTTGTATAACCACGGTATAGCTTTGTTTTGCAGGGTAGCTCCATTATGTTTTGTTGATATTATACGTCTTGGTCTGTATCCTAGGAATTGGGAAGGGGTTTTGCTTTTACACAGAACACTGATGTGTGTATGTAATATTGTTTGTTGGATAGCAGACCTGGTAACGCTTTCTCAATTTGATTTATATTTGTTGTATATTCGCTGCCTGACCACGGTAGAGTGCGGTTGTGCTCTGCACCCCTCTGCTGTTTTCAGGCGAGCTACATTGTACCAACATGGCGCTGAGTGTGAGGAGGCACGTAAATACCATTGGTATTGAGCTGCTTCGTGGGGAGATTTCACCCTCTTCAGCGCAGGTATTACTCCCAACAATCATTAGGGAGACCTATGGAATCCAGGACGATGAGGTGTATGGTGTAGCCCTGAATGGGGCTTACAGAATCTTCGTCCGTGTACGAGTCTTTGGTGACGAGATTCCAAGACGTGAGTCTTGACGCTACTCCAGCTGTGAAGGTGCGTTTGATCGACGTATCTCGCCACTTTACGTGGGTTAAGATTCATAATGTCCCATTTGAGGCAGATGAGGCTGACATCAGGAATGTTTTTGAGGCATATGGGACCATACATCTGGCACAACAAGGCAAGTGGACGGCAGGTGCTTACATGGGCCGTCTGGAGGGAATCTTTTCCCTGAAGATGACTCTGAGACATCCCATACCGTCTTACGTCGTGTTGGAGGACTTCAGAACGCAAGTTATGGTATCGTATGCCAGACAGAGACGTACTTGCAGAATATGTGGGGCGTACGACCATATGGCAGCAGCGTGTGTGAAGCTGAGTGGGGTAGGGCGCCTGCACAAATGGTTGAGCACCTGTTGCCAGCGTGATAGCTGTTTGTTGAGAGCCCCCACCGAAAGCAAGGGCCTTGGCGCTTGTGGACAGTGAAGAGGTGGAGGATTCCAAAGAGGAGAATGGCGTCCATGTGTGAGGTAAGCTGTGACGTAAAAGGATCGTTACTAAGCAAGGGGAAAAGTACAGAAGTGCAAGTGCAGGAGGAGGTGCAGGCTTCTAGAGAGGAAGAGCTTCAGGAAGTGTTAAGGGACAATACCCCGCCTGCAGAGGATGTTGTTCCTGAGCTGGTGGAGAGGCACGGCGTTGCCTGTAGAGGAATGTAATGATAAAAACCCATAGCAGGGTTGACGGGCCAACTAGTAAGCGGTGTGTTGTCAGGATGTGCGTGGATCGAGGCCGTGGTGGAGGGTTGAGGATCATCGTGAGGGAACCTACATTAAATACATGGATGTTGGAGGCATCACGAGGAAGAGAGCGGCGGCGTCAGACTCAGATGATGCCCTAACGCCGGCGCAAGGTTCTGGGAGGAAGGAAGAGCATGTCGAGGTAGTCACGAAATAAGAGCATCGCAAAAAAGGGGGGGGGGTTGATGGTGTGAAGCCTTGTGCTGGGCTCTGGGGGCAGGAGGCCCTGGGATGAATGAAGAGAGGAGGAGGGTTGGAAAATAAAAGGCAGGCCTTAGGTGTATGGACTGTGAACGTAAATGGACTTTGTAAATAGTCTGTGAAGAGGGAATGGTTTCGAATGTTTTGTATAAATATAGGGTGGATGTAGTGTTCCTGCAAGAACACAATTTCAAGGAGGGTAAGAGTGGCTCGAGGTGGAAGGGTTTCGGGTCTGACTCTGCCATCTGTACGTCTGAAAGTGGTGGTGGGTATTGATCAGGGAAGGCGAGAGCCTGTTTGTGTTGCTAAGAAGTGGGGGGGTGGGGGGGAAGAGTATTGCTCGTGGATGGGTGGTGGATGTGCCAGACAGGAGTGTTATCATTTGTAAGTGTGTATGCAAGCAGGAAATATGATAGTGAGGGTAAAATTTAAAAAGGGATTTTGTATGTTTAAAGAACTAGTTTTCTTCTTACGTGGTTACCTGCGGTGGCCATTCGTTGGTGGGGAATGGAACTGCGTTATTAGGAGGGCTGACGTGGAACCAAAAAGGGGCGGGGCCACGTGTCGGCGGCCTTGCGAGATCTTTTGAGGGATATTCTGTTGGCGGGGATGCGGTTGGAGGAGGGCGTGGGAGGTAGAGCACACTTTTGTAAGACGGGGGTTTATAGCGGCTAGGTTGGATAGGCTGTATATATCTCAAGGGGTTTTGGTTGACATTTTTCCGTACAATAGAAGTAGCTTTTCAGGATCATTCGGGCGTAGTAGCCAGAGGTGGGGTGGGAGTCACTAGCAGATAAAATTAGGGTTATTGGAGTTAAATACCAAGTGATTTTGTTGTTAGGCGAAGAGGAGGGGATAGAGGGATTTAGCAAACGCTGTGGGACAGGGGGATTAGTGCAGAGTGCAGAGGTAAAAAATGGGGTCTTAGAGGATGTGGTGATGTTGTGCGGATAGTGTGGCTAAAGAACGATTAATCAATATTTACGTAAAGGAAGGGAAGAACCGTATCAAATTCTTTAAGATATGGGGGCTTGCAAACTATTTGGAGGATAGGTTACGGGGTTGTTATGCGATGGGGGACGGTGGCGGGCGCTTATCCAATGGATGATTAGTATGGCAATTAAATGGAGGCTGGTGAGGTACAGGATGAGAGTTCCAAGCGGTGCGGGTACAGGCGGGGTCGGTTGGAAGAGGTTGCCTATGGGGCGATAGACCTTCATCGTGCGTATTGGTAGGCAGAAACAAAGACAGCAGGCAATGACTATACCATGGTTGGAGGTTCATGAGTCGATAGGAGGGTTCAGGGAGGGCAGGTCATACAAGCTAGGGAAAGGAATGGGGCGTTTGCTGATAAGTGGTTTTGAGAAGTACTGGCAACGAGAAGGGGTAGAGGATGGGGTTTTAGAACAGGGTGTGGGGTGTGTGGTATGTTCAGTTGCGTAACAGTGATAGGGAAGCATGGGGGTGGGGAAATAACTGAGGGGGAATATGGAGGGCTTTAGTGGAAATTTGCGAAAGGGCAAAGCACGGGAAAATTGATGGACTCCCGGGCCCAGAGTTTTTATCAGCAGCATTGGGATTATTGAGGATTTTTGGTTTGGGGTTTATTAATTGCATGGAGAGAGGTGAGCTGGGTGAAAAGCAGGCAACGGCTGTCGTTGTTATTGGTACCGAAGGGGTAAGGGGCAGCATACGCTTCGGGATTACCGGGCCCCGATCTCGTTGTTATGAGAGATTACAAATTGTTTGCTAAGTTTTTGGGGAAAATTCGGGTCAAGTGTGTGGTGGGGGGGGGTTAGTATCAAAAAACTCAGTTTGGTTTGCCAGGGAGGTCTATGGTGGAGGGGCATGGGTTACTTAGGGATTTCGTGGAGGCAAAAGGGGGGGGAGGGGGGGAGGTTTGGTGGCGCTCGATTGGCAAGGGGCATACGATAGAGTGGATCGGAAAGCATTGGAAGCCATCCTCCGGGGTCAGGGGTTTGGGGAAGAAATAGTGGGTTGGGTTGAGGCGTTGTATGGAGGTGCAATGGCGAGGGTACAGATTAAGTCATATTATTATGTTATCTATGTACACAGCAGTCTTAAGTCGTATTATTATGTTGTTATCTATGTACATAGCAGTCTTAAGTCATATTATTATGTTGTTATCTATGTACATAGCAGTCTTAAGTCATATTATTATGTTGTTATCTATGTACATGCAGTCTTAAGTCATATTTTTTATGTTGTTATCTATGTACATAGCAGTCTTAAGTCATATTATTATGTTGTTATCTATGTACATAGCAGTCTTAGTCATATTATTATGTTGTTATCTATGTAATAGCAGTCTTAAGTCATATTATTATGTTGTTATCTATGTACATAGCAGTCTTAAGACATATTATTATGTTGTTATCTATGTACATAGCAGTCTTAAGTCATATTATTATGTTGTTATCTATGTACATAGCAGTCTTAAGTCATATTATTATGTTGTTATCTATGTACATAGCAGTCTTAAGTCGTATTATTATGTTGTTATCTATGTACACAGCAGTCTTAAGTCGTATTATTATGTTGTTATCTATGTACACAGCAGTTTAAAGTCATATTATTATGTTGTTATCTATGACATAGCAGTTTAAGTCATATGA
>NC_069484.1:5751507-5780185 GCF_026875155.1 Cherax quadricarinatus | reverse complement strand
TCTCATTCCAAAAAACACCAGATATGTACTGAAAAAACAGACCCTTGTACATCTTTCCTGTCGGTATCTCCTGGTGAAATGTTGGATCTGACCATTTCCCTGTTATAATACAACTACAAACTTCTCCATTTAGAATACCTGTAACTCTAAACCCAATCTTAACACCCTAGGATTTGACCCCTTCAGGGCATATCTGGGTGAGGATGAAATTGTGTCATTGGAAAATCTCCCTTCCACTGCAATTGATGACGCAATCAGGTCCCTGCACAATCGAATAATTGAAGCTACTAATGCAACTTGTCAATTAGCTTCCACAAAGATTATACAACAATATAAACCTACTAGGGAAATTAGAGACACTTTAAGAATTTATCAAGAGAATGTCGAAGGCATCTTCAACGCGACAACCACCAGCAGCTACACTGCACTGATTAAGGCAAGAATTAATTAACATGATTAGTCATCACAAACGGGACTTATGGAAATTGCTAGTTCTTCAAGCTAATCAGTATAAACGTGAGCCAGCAAAATTTTGGAGTAAGATCCGACAACTTTTAGGGGCAAAGCACAAGGCTCCTAACTACCTAGTTCATACCTTCACTGATGAGGATGATGAAGATGTTGAAATTAAACTTAAAGATCCACAGGACCAGGCTAATTTGATGGATGATGTATGGGAGAAAATTCTCTCCCACAATAACAGTCGTCAATTTAACAATAATCACTATCAGTTGGTAAATGAATAGAGAGATGAGAACTTGGATGATCTACAACCACTACTTTCCATCGATACTTCAACTCTTGAAGATACCCACCCGCTTACTAGACCTATTACATTACTAGAGATGAGTCAGGTTATTGGAAGAATGCGAAATAGAGCCCCTGGCCTCTCTGGAATAACAATGAAACAAATAAAGTTCCTACCCAGAAATTGTAAACAGTCTTTGAGTAATATCTTTAATGCCATCTTGGCCTCAGGACATTTTCCAGTGGTTTTTAAGACTGCTAGGATGATCTTTCTTGCTAAGCCCAATAAGGACATCCACCAACCTGGGAACTATAGACCTATATCTTTACTTGAAGTCACTGGAAAAGTTCTTGAGAAGATCATTTTCCAACAGACTGAACTACTATATTGAGTTTAATCACCTTTTTACTGAAAAACAATTTGGCTTTAGAACACATAGAGGTACCCATCATGCAATAAATATTATTTATGATACTGTAGCGAGTCTAAAACATCAGGGCAATCTTGCCTTAATTGCCACAGAGATGTTCATAAGCTTTTGATAGCTTATGGCATGATGGTCTTATATACAAACTTATTGACCTACCAGACCATAACTGGACTTTTCTCAGATTAATATATAACTTCTTAACTCAAAGAAAAAACATTCCCACCTTTCATGGCAGGTCGACAGAGCCTTTTATACCGACAGCTGGTGTCCCACAAGGTTCTTGTCTCAGTCCAATTCTGTTCAACATTTACGTGAATGACCTTCCTCAACCAGAGTTTAATGATACAATTGTGACACAGTTTGCAGATGATGTTATTCATGTCGTCTCATCAACTCCGGTAACAGGAAAATACAAGTATGAGAGAGTCATAGAAAAAATGAATATTGAACTTCGTCGAACATCTAATTGGGAAAAGAAATGGAGAATTACGACTAATCCTGACAAAGTCCTTGTTAGCACGATAGGATGTTTTGCATCAACAATCGAAGATAAAGGGGGTATCTCCATCAGAGGTACACCTGTAGCCATTAGAAACCCTAACAAGATTTTGGGATATGAAATAGACAGGCTGCTCCACTCAACATCTCATGTAACTAAAAAGATCAACATAGCCAAAGCCGGTCTTAGCAGTCTCTTTCGATTCAATCAAGCCCCTCAACATGTCAAAAAACATCATTTTATACAAATGATAATAAGACCTATACTCGAATACCCTTGTGTCCCAATGTCATTAACAACAAAGAGCAACATGCTACGGTTACAAAGGGTCCAGAATAGAGCTCTTCGCTTCATTACGGATACCAGGAGGAGAGACAGAGTTAAAATGGCAGATTTACACGTACAACAAGATATTACTGCCATAAATGTACGCCTGGACACCCTGAAAAAGAAAACAACTCTATACAATGCAAGAACTATACCTGCCAGATAGAGAACATCCTATACAATGGTAAATACCACGGATTATATCATCAATACTCCTCCTCACAGGACTCAAAGAATGACTCTCCCACAGAGGGTCCGTCGTTTTATTCATAAAGATGATTACCATCGACCCATGATATTGAGCAACCTCCCTGATGAAGAAGATTGGGTAACACCAGAACCCTTCTATGTGTACTGAGAAAATCATTGCCCCCAATTAGGGAGACATCTTATATAACAATCTAATGTAAAAATTATGCTATTTACTATGGCTGGACACCACCTGTAAGAAGCCATTGTCAAGTAATTCTATAAACTGGCCAGAAAATTATTGCCTTCATTGTCGCATAAATATCCGTTGTGTAATCGAAAAAAAAAATGCAACTTGTATAATTACTACCAATTCAGAGTCGTGTACTTATATATCTGTTATATCTATGTGACTCTGTTGGGTTAGTTTATACCCCTTAAAGAATATCTTATCATTTCACATACACTTTTTAAATTACACCAAAGTGGTTGGGCCACTTACCTTTTATATCCTACCTCTCTCCCTCCTCCCATCCTTTTCCAATATTTCTATCCTTACCCATCCTTCTTCCTTACCCATCTTACCAAAGCTCTGGTCTGGACAGTACAATACACTCATTTATGTATACTTTTTCTGCTTTAATAGTTGCGCTAATTAGGACATTTTTCCTGTCACGTGAGTGGAATCTAGGCATAAACCTTTTTCTACCCTGGCATCCTAGTAACCTGACTTCCTTTATTTCTGACTCTGGTACAGTAAGACTTGTTTGTTCACCTATGATCTGAAGAGTAATTTCTTTACTATTTACTTGGTCCATATCACTGGAAAAAAGTGGAATGTTAACTGTTACTGCATCTGATAAATTTTCTTGCTCAGTTTTATCTTTTTGGAGCACAAAGTTGTCACTGAACTGATTATCCAAGTTGTTCTTCCACTCTTTTTTACAGCTTCTTCAACCTTTGTATTAAGAAATTTTATTTATTCTATGTGGCAGTCTATGACTGTCTGGAGGGTCTTGGCAAAGTTAGTCATTCCAGATGGTGCTAAATTTTTATCAAGACAGAGGATTTTGTTCTCAAGGTGTGTCATCCTGATGTCTTGTTTAGTTAGCGTTTCTCGAAGATTCATATTTTCTGTAATTTCAGTTCTCACCCAGCTGTTGGTGAGGGCGGACGCAGAGCGTGCGGCTGGTGCCCTCTGGTGTCTGTATTGAGAAGTTTTGTTTTCTCAAGATGGCGGAGCGCAGAAGAAGAGTAAACACTGTCTGTGTGGAATTGTTGAAAGGTGCAATATACCAGGACACCGCTGACGTCATTCTGCCTCTTGTGATAAGAGATACATATGGAATCCCACGTGAGGATTTATATGGGATTTCTTTGAATGGGAACGCGAGAATTTTTGTGAAATTTGTGTCGTCTGCTGCGTATGTGAGTGTTGTGGATGCCTTTCAAGAAAAACGGATTGTCATCAACGCTAGTCTGGAGGTGCGCCTGCGTGATGTATCTGCAAGTTATACGTGGGTTCGTCTACGTAATATCCCCTTCGAGGCAGACGAGGTGGACATCCGTCGGACTTTTGGGCGCTATGGCACCGTACAAGCTGTCCAAAATGGGCGTTGGTCCCAGGGTTTTTATGCTGGTATGCTTGCAGGTTCCTTTTCTATGAAAATACAATTGAGACATCCAATTCCCTCATTTGTCATGTTGGAGGATTTTCAGACGCAGGTCTACGTAACCTACCCGGGCCAGGTTCGGACGTGCCGACTGTGTGGTGCAACGGGTCATATGGCGGCGTCTTGTGAGCACCGACGAGGGAAGCAACAGTCGGACCTGACAGACACTGTATCCAAAGATACGATGGAGGAGGATGAGCTGGCCCATCAGAAGCCCACAATGGTGGACAACGTGCTGCAGGTTTTACCAGCGGATGTAAAGTGGAGTGAAGCAGTGGATGCTGCAGAGGGGATCGTCTCGACGCTACCACCGGCGTCGGAGATCGAGCCGATTGGGTGCGTGGACAGTGCATCACCTCCGGTGGAAGAGGAGGCACAAACGCCATTGATATTGCCCAGTTTTGAAGACTTACAGAGGATCCTCGATAGCCCAGCGTTAGAGGGTTTACCGCCTACATTGGCGGTGTCGCCTGTGGTCGACCATGGTCTAGTGGGCGGTGAGGAAAGGCATACGACTTTTACGTCTGTGGTGGTGATGGATGTCAAGGTACATAGAACGGACAGTGATGGGCTTATGGACTGTGAGGGAGTGTCACGTAAGAGGCCCAGTACACCTGTGGAGGAAGATGTCTTAACACTGGGTCAAAGGTCTTGTAAAATGGTGTGGGCTGACGTAGCCAAGGGAGTTAAGGGACCCCCCTTAGAGAAGTTAAGTGGGAGTGTGGGGAAAATGGGCAGGTGCAGCAGTGGCAAGTCCAAGTCAGGTATAAAGGTGATGGGAAAACGAAATGAGAAAACCTAACCAGAGAGTTCAAGTGTATAACAATGAATGTCAATGGCCTCAGAGCAGAGGTCAAGAGACGTTGGGTAGAGGTATCGCTCAGACGTATGAATGTTGACGTTTTTTTTTTATACAGGAACACAATTTTCGGTGTGGTAGTGAATTATGTGTGCAAGGGTATAAGTGCTATGCGGGAAATTCGGATAATCTCAAGGGTGGGGTTGTGATAGGCATAAGGGAGACCAGCCCTTTTAAGCTCGTAGCATTGGAGTGGGGCGGAGGGGGCCGGGTTGTGCATGTGGTGGGTTCGTGGGGGAACATTCAGGTGGGTTTCGTGGGAGTATATATGCCAGCGACAAGAAATCGACGAGTAAAAGAGGATCTTGTACGCGATGTTTTGGTTTATTTTCTCAGAAGTCTACCCTTAGTTTCTGTCGTTGCAGGTGATTGGAATTGTGTGATCCAGGAAAAAGACGTCGAACCGTGTGGTGGGGGGTGTAATTTAAGGGTTTTACGTGAGGTATTGCAGGCGATTGGTGTAGTGGATGTTGTGGGTAGCGACGGGTGGAATGTGGAACATACGTTTTGTAGAAGGGGTTATGCTGCGCGGTTGGACAGGGTTTATATCACCAACTTAATCCATAGTGGCAGGGTCGATTGTGTTGATCTGGGTTTCTCAGATTACCGTGGTGTTCTTGTAACACTCGAGTGGGAGGGCGCTATCTGTGTATTTACTAGTTATTGGAAATTAAATGTCAGCTTGTTGCAAGGAGTCGATGCTGTGGAAGCTTTCAGGTTATAGTGGGTTGACTTCTGGAATAACGGGAATGGGATAGAGGATGTTGTAGAGTGGTGGCATTCAAAGGCGAAACATGCAATACAGGGTTTTGATAGACGATTAGGGAAGGAGGAGGCGTGTTATAGATATGGGAAGCAAAAAGTATTTAGAGGGACAGCTGCGGGATTGTTATGGTACAGGCGGGAGGTATGACCTAGAGGAAATAGAGTGCCTACATAGTCAATTACGGGAAATTCAGAATGATAAATTTCAGGCTTTGAGGGTGTGAGCTGGGATTGAGGAGGTGCTTTGGGGGGATAAACCCTCTGTTGGGGTTCTGCGTAGTTTCAGAATGAGACGTATGGCGACGACAGTTTTGTCAGTAGTGGTCGGTGATGACATGGGTGGTTATCATAAAGGACAAAGGCTAGTTACTACTGAGAGCATAGGGACCTATGCAGACCAATGGTTTGAGAGAAAATGGAAGGGTAGAGAGGAGAATCGAGAGGCGAGGGAAGCTTTACTGCATGGCATAGTGGCAAATTTGAGAGACGTGGATCGAGAGGACATGGAGGGTTGTATTTCAGAGGAGGAGGTTTCCAAGGCTGTTCAGGGACAGGCACTGAGGAAATCACCTGGTTGGGATGGGATACCAGGTGATTTTTGTGTAGTTCATTGGGAACTGTTAAAACACATGTTGGTTCGACTTTACAATTCAATGAAAACTAGAGGTAGCATGGGCGGTGAAGCGGGGTTGGGTGTTGTAGTATTGGTACCAAAGGCCGAGGTCTGCGAATCTTTGGAGGCATATAGGCCCATCATGTTGATGGGGGCAGATTATAAGATTTTTGCGCGTATTTTGGCAAACCGGATGAAACGAGTTTTGGACAAGGTAATATGGGAAGGGCAATACGGGATTCCTGGCCGATCTATGAGAGATGGTCATCGACGCCTCAAAAGTTTCATGAAAGATTGTAGTGGAGGCGGAGTCGTAGGATTGGATTGGGAAAAGGCTTTTGACAATGTGGATAGGGAAACATTATTAGCTATATTATTGAAGCAGGGTTTCAGGGAAGAAATAGTAGCGTGGCTACGTATGTTATATACGGAGGCACAGGTACGAGTCCAGGTCAATGGGAGGGTGGGGTCCGTGATAGGCATGAGGTGGGGGCTGCGGCAGGGGTGTCCCCTCTCGCAGCTTTTGTTTGCTTGTTTGCAGGACCCCTTTTATAGATTGGTAATGGGTGGGGTGGGGGGGAAGGATTGTGCGCAGGAAGAAGCAGTAGAAATTTTAGGTTATGTGGACGATACCACCATCTTGGTGCATAGTAGGAATGGTTTAGCGTTCATAAATAAGGTTATAAGGTTTTTTAGCGATGCATCTTCCATGCGCATTAATAGAGAAAAATCCAAACTTTTGGAGGTGGGGTCCTGGGTGGGTGGGACATTAGGTACGGAGTATGGGTGGAGAACTGTTGAGTGGATAAAGATCTGCGGTGTGCATTTTTGCAGTGACGAACAGGCGGCACGTGCATTTAATTCATCCATTGTAGTTACAGCTGCAATTCGTAGGATGGCGGGATGGAGACCAGGTGATGTAACATTACACCAGAGAGTAATCGTTGTCAATGTACTGGTGTATAGTAAATTATGGTTTGTTTCAGCGGTCTATCCATTGATGATGGACGATGTGCTGCGGTTACAGAGGAAGGCTTTGGATTTCATATGGGGTTACCGTAGGCATTGGTTAGGGAAGGACATAGTTATGACGCATGTAACTAGGGGAGGTTTAAGGCTAATACCACTACACAGTCGTCTAATGGGCATATATGTACGACAGGAATTCCTAACAAGGGGTGGGGTCAGGGGAGCGAGAGTTGATGCAGTGATGAGGGAAGTTCGACGATGGTGGGTGGGGAAGGACCTCACAAGGTGCGAAGCAATGTTACGGCACTTATTGATGGTGCAAAACCCTGTGAGAGTTAAGGCAGGTAAACTAGATAATATAGGTATAACATCGGCAGACGTCATCGGTGCTGAGGTTTTCCCAGGATATCATTGGAAGACTATATGGCAGGGGTTCAAGAAATTGCGCTTACAACCACGGGTTAGGGAAACTGGTTACCGATTCCTCCATGGGATTTTGGCATCCAAGACACAATTGTACATTATGGGAATGACCCAGGATCAGACCTGTGCGTGGTGTGGGTGGCCAGAAATGGCGTTTCATGTCGTATATTTTTGTGACAGTTGATATAAGGTTAGGAATTGATTCAAGGGTGTTCTCCGACGAGTGGGAGGGGGGGGTTGTCGGTGCTTAGAGTTTTGAGTCTTGAAATGGGAGATTGCTCGGATGCTGTACAACGTTCTGTCATATTTGGTACTTGACTATTTATATGTGTCATGGGGTATGCGGGGGCTTAGGGGTGCGATGTGCGTCAAGGTGCTGATGTGTCATGTTTATAGGACGAAATGTAGGAATAGAGAGGTATAAGGGCAATGCTGGGAGGGAGCTTTTTCGTTGGGGTATAGGAATCTAACGATGGAAACGTTACGGGAGTAATGAGGTGGGGGTAGGTATAATCCCTTGGTGGAGCCTAGGGGTTGGTCTCCCGGGGGGGAAGGAGAAAAGAGTTGGTTTTTTGGCGTCTGCACTGTATGTTTTATTTGGTGTGTATGGTGAATCTGGGTGTAATGTAGGGTGAAGGAAGGGAACCTTTGTGTGGTCTGGGGTATAGTGTTTTGCTGGCGTGATTGAGTATCATAGTCTGAGAAAGGAGGGGGGGGAGTGGTACTCAAAACCACGGTATGGTTTTCTTATGCTGAGTCATGCAGAACCACCAAGTCACCAACAGAGGCTATGCCGTGTTTAATGTTTATGTTTTACAAAATTTTCTAATTTCCCAGGTTGGTGTTAGTTACATATAGTGTGAATTGTTTGGAGTTTTGTAATGCAATTGTTTTTGAGATGTATTCTGTGTGCACCTGTTAGTACTGGTTTTACTAAGTACATAAGAGTCACAGCAATGTATGTAATGCGACCTGCGAGTCGTAAAGTGTGTGCTGGAAGATTTGTGTTTTAATTATTGGTATGGTGTGTAATGAGATGCTTTATATAGAAGTTTTAAGTGGGTAATAGTCTTAACATGTTTGTTTCAAAAAACACTTTTTTCCTATGTTGTGCTATACTTTATATGATGCGGTCTTCTTGAGTGGTCCATTATTGTGCCAAGTACTGTATATTACATGCCTCTTGATATCTTGCTGATGATATTGACTATACCACTTTTGTTGGTAGAAAGCACATTTGGTAGTAGGGAATAAATTGGTGGGGTGAAGTGAATCCTGCTGGGGGGGGGGGTTGATGGACGACTGCTTTAGGATAACCATAGTAAAAATTTCTGTGTATTACGTCAGTTGTAATTCTATTGTTTATGCCATGCATTATTGTAAGCAGTACGATTATTTCCAGTGTATTATGCAGACACAGATTTTTACACATCGTGGATATTTTTTTGTGTTAACCACGGTATAGCTTTGTTTTGCAGGGTAGTCCATTATGTTTTGTTGATATTATACATCTTGGTCTGTATCCTAGGAATTGGGAAGGGGTTTTGCTTTTGCACAGAATACTGATGTGTGTGGAAATTATTTAATTTCCGAAGCTATAGTGCCTCTTAAGTGTTTAATGTGTTGATTTGGGTCAAAATGTATTTGTATTTTGAATGGAACCAACTGGGTTCCCGCTGTGCCTGCGCAGATGTGCGGGGGTATAGGTCGAACTGGGGCACGAGAGGCGGGAGTGTTTTGAATGTAGTGAGGAGGCTGGGAAAGCATGGAACCAGGAAATTGGCGTTCACGGCGGCCTAAGGACTAATATAGGCCTCATTTCATAATAGGAAGTGTCGTAACTGTTCCTGGTGGAGAGTGAGGGAACGTGATTTACGGGACCACCGTAATAAAGTGGTAAAATGAGTGAATAAGGGTAGGACCGGGTGACTGGCGCGTCACCATGGACTGTGTCCCGGGGAAAATTACCCTTGGTTTAATCATCACTCATCAGTCTCAGATCTTAATGGAGTGATCTCTAATGTGTATAATAATTATGAGACATTAAATCGTCTTGTAAATTGCAATGTAATTAATGATAATAACGCTAAGTTAAGAAAATGCGTGAAGTGAAATAAGTCGCCTTGCTCCGAGTGAACACGCTAGACCACGTTGTTCCCGTCACGAGGAAAGTGAAGTTCATGAAATCACGACTTCTAAACTGGGACAAACCAACGGATACCTCGTCCTGCTGGAATAAGAACCGTGTCGGTGTAGCAGGATATCGAAAAGAAATGGTGAATGGAGGGAATAAGGAGCATCAATCACCCACAGTTAAGTAACCTTTCTAATTATAGCAGACTGATACTGGCCAGTTAGGTATGTTTTAATTGGATAGGTTATGGGTGATCCAGCCACATCAAGTGACTACCAGAGAATATCTGGTAAGTGGTGGGATTATGTACAAGTGTTTTTTCCTTGATGGGTATATCCATGTGTAACCTACCCCCCCTTCATTCAGTTAAACTAATATAATCTATACAGTCCACAATTAATTAGTAGCGCGGTACTTGAGGGTGCTACCCAATTTATACTGGTCTCGGATAGATATGGATAAGATTGTGAGGGTCGAGGGGCCACCTGCAGTGACCAGAGGTGGTTAAGTTTTCTCACATGTCTACATGGGTGACTATGGTAAACAATATCGTTGTTGTCTCCCAAGGAGATTACTCGTATGCATGTAATGTTGAGGTATGTACAAGTAATCACTCCTATAAAATTTTCCATATTTGCCCGCTGGTCCTTCCTGAACTGGATGCAATCAGTGAAAAATTAATTGAATTAATTACTTAATAATTAAGTGACTGATTGAAGAAAGTGGGTATAGGGTACACAAATTTAATCGGTCGTGTGGTGGATGATAACTAGCCCAATTAATTACTAGCACATGGGTGGCTAGGATTTATACAAGTGCAAGAATTACTCACACAAAGTGTCTACTTAAGTCGTATAATTGGTGATTATTAATTCCCTAACCATGGCTGGGTCTGAGGAAGTTAGTGCGGCTGGCAAGTCCATGGATGTCAAAACAAAGAAAGCGTCACTACAAGCTCGGAAGGGTCATGTTACTAAATCATACAACAAGTGTATGGAGTTAATGAGACAAAAAACGGTAAACCCTGATGAATTAAGGCTACACCTAGATGCCTTAGAAAGTAGATATGAGTCATATAAATTGTGGTATAAGGACTGTGAGAGCGATCTTCTGGTGAATTGTATAGATGATGCTGAAAGGGAGCGGCTGCTGGATCAATATTATGAAGTGGAGGACAACATTGTGTCCTGCAAAACTAAGGCTTTAGAGAAGGTAAAGGGTGTAGACAAAGTTGTTGGTCAACCTAGTAAGGAAAATCAGAGGTGTCTACCAAAACTCCCAGAATTATGCATGCCTGTGTTTAATCCGGGAGAAAACTGGGAGGAGTTTTGGTCTATCTTTAAAGCAGTCGTACATGATAGGAGTGATCTTGCAAGTGTTACCAAATTATGCTATTTAAAGGGACAAGTAAGGGGAGATGCGCATGTTCTCATACAAGCATTCCCAAATGTAGATGGCTCCTATAGAGAGGCAGTTGACTTGTTGGAGGTCACTTACGGTAACTTGGAGCAAAGTAGGCTGGATCTAGTAGCTAATTTGGCTAGTTTGAAGACTCCAGATCACAACCGCAACAGCTTACAGCAATTTAGGATCAAACTAGAAAGAACTCTTAAGCCCTTGGAATAAAATATCTGGAGGGAGCAGAGGGGTTTTGAGTGCCTTATCAGAAAAATTTGAACCACAAACAGTAGAGGGGTATTAACAGAATCACAAGGGTTATTTCGGGTTTGGGAAAGAAATAAGAGGGGCCTGAGGAGCAATTTGTCAACTGAGCCCACCCAACCCTTCCTCTGGGGAAACCAGTCTACAGACCCAGTGCATCTGCCCAAGTTCCAAAAAAAGGAAACTACCCCAATATCAATAATCATAAGTCAACTAAAGGGGGTTAGTAGGCAATATCAAGTGACGGGGGGCAGTAAAGGGGTTTTCCCCCATCAAAGCAAGAGGAGGAAGTACTTTTAAGGGGTACCCATTTGAAAAGAGGTCAGCAAAAAAGGGGATTGTATTTCTGCAACGGTATCATTTCCTAAGAACTTAATCCCTAAATTCAGGGGATGTTAAATGGAAAGTTGGAAAGAGTTGCTAGATGTATCAGGTGCTAGGGAAAACATAATGTAAAGGGATTGCCGTGCAACTTGCACCATGTTATCAGTGTAACAAGGGAAACATACATAGTATGTGTAAGGGCGGACTAAACGTAATAATGGTAAAATATACTGATATATAATAACCCGACACAACATAGCCAACGTAAGATTTCAGCTAAAATTTGGTAATAAGGCCTAGCTGAGATTGCTTTACCTGTTTGGATTGGTGATTAATATAAACGGCATAAATCCAAAACTGTAACATTAGGATCGGGGTCCCCCAAAGTCTTCATAAAACGTAATTGCCTTAATGGGATGAAGGTACAAATGGGAGATCCTGCTATACTCAAGTTATCAGGCTTTCTCTCGAATAAGAAGGCCCAGTCATACGACACTGTTTATGTAACTCAGGCTGGGCAATGAGAGAAAACGTAGCCACAGCCACTCAAGAGGGAGAGGTTTTTTAGTGCCAGGAAGGAAAAAAAACTGGCAGGAAATGGCAGAAATCGTACACCAAATCCAGTCATTCCTGGAGTGGAACCACAGTCGATGGCCTCCACTCCAAACCAACAGATACAGATACTAATGCCGGAAAAAAAATCCCCCCCCAGTACCAACAATACCACCAGTCCGATAACATTCTTCTTTGCAAATATACAGGGTCTAAAGCCAGCAACAAACAACAAAATACCTTTCATCCGTGGACTGCTTGCAGAGGCAAAGGCAATGTTCGCGGCTTTCACTGAGACCACATAAAGGATCACTTGGACAATGAAATATGGATCCCAGGTTACAACCTATACAGATGTGACAGAGTGAACAGGCAAAAGGGGGGGTTGGCCTGTACATTGCAGAGTCACTTGTTTGCACAGAACTGCTTAATGCCTCAAATGACGTAGTGGAAGTTTTAGCAGTAAAGGTCGAGAACCAAAACCTAGTCATTGTGGTAGTCTACAAGCCTCCGGATGCAACATCCCAGCAATTCCAGGAACAGCTGTTAAAAATTGACCACTGTCTGGAAAATCTTCAGCTCCTGCACCCAACATCTTGCTCCTGGGGGATTTCAACTTAAGGCACCTAAAATGGAGGAATATAGCAAATAATATTGTTTCAGTAATAACACCAGGAGGCAGCTCTGATGAAAAAATCACACTCACACGAGCTTTTAAATCTCTGCAAAAAATTCAATTTAAACCAAGCAAATAATAGAGCCTACTAGACTGGAGAATACACTAGACCTCATATTCACTAACAATGATGATCTGATAAGAAATGTCACCATATCAAAAACAATATACTCAGATCACAACATAATTGAGGTTCAGACATGTATGCGAGGAGCCCCAGACCGACAAAATGAGACTAGTCACGAGGGATGCATTCACCAAATTCAACTTCAATAACAAAAACATAAAGTGGGACCAAGTAAACCAAGTCCTAACCGATATAAGCTGGGAAGATATACTAAGCAACACAGACCCAAACTTATGCCTAGACAGATTAACTCGGTGGCACTCGATGTATGCACAAGGCTTATTCCTCTAAGAAAAAGGAGGAGTAGATGTAAAATAGAAAAGAGACAGGCGCTCCCTTTACAGGCGACGGAAAAGAATAACAGAGCGGCTAAAAGAGGTCAATATATCTGAAATGCGCAGGGAGACACTGGTCAGAGAAATAGCAAGCATCGACTTAAGCTAAAGAATCCTTTAGGAGTCAGGAATCGCGGGAAGAACTAAAAGCTATAAATGAAATCGAAAGAAACCCAAAGTATTTCTTCTCCTATGCCAAAATCAAAATCGAGAACAACGCCCAGTATTGGGCCCCTGCTTAAACAAGATGGGTCCTACACAGATGACAGCAAGGAAATTGAGTGAGCTACTCAAGTCCCAATATGACTCAGTTTTTAGCAAGCCGACTAACCAGACTGAGAGTCGAAGATCAAAATGAATTTTTTATGAGAGAGCCACAAATTTGATTAACACAAGCCTATCCGATGTTATCCTGACGCCAAATGACTTCGAACAGGCGATAAATGACATGCCCATGCACTCTGCCCCAGGCAGACTCATGGAACTCTGTGTTCATCAAGAACTGCAAGAAGCCCCTATCACGAGCCTTTTCCATCCTAGGAGAGGGAGCATGGACCACGGGGGGTCGTCCCTCAGTTACTAAAAACAACAGACATAGCCCCACTCCACAAAGGGGGCAGTAAAGCAACAGCAAAGAACTACAGACCAATAGCACTAACATCCCATATCATAAAAATCTTTGAAAGGGTCCTAAGAAGCAAGATCACCACCCATCTAAGAAACCCATCAGTTACACAACCCAGGGCAAACATGGGTTTAGAACAGGTCGCTCCTGTCTGTCTCAACTACTGGATCACTACGACAAGGTCCTAAATGCACTAGAAGACAAAAAGAATGCAGATGTAATATATACAGACTTTGCAAAAGCCTTCGACAAGTGTGACCTGGCGTAATAGCGCACAAAATGCGCGCTAAAGGAATAACAGGAAAAGTCGGTCGATGGATCTATAATTTCCTCACTAACAGAACACAGAGAGTAGTCGTCAACAGAGTAAAGTCGAGGCAGCTACGGTGGAAAAGCTCTGTTCCACAAGGCACAGTACTAGCTCCCATCTTGTTCCTCATCCTCATATCGACATAGACAAGGATGTCAGCCCAGCACCGTGTCTTCCTTTGCAGATGACACCCGAATCTGCATGACAGTGTCTTCCATTGCAGACACTGCAAGGCTCCAGGCGGACATCAACCAAATCTTTCAGTGGGCTGCAGAAAACATATGAGTTCAACGATGAGAAATTTCAATTACTCAGATATGGTAAAACATGAGGAAATTAAATCTTCATCAGAGTACAAACAAATTTTGGCCACAAAATAGAGCGAAACACCAACGTCAAAGACCTGGGAGTGATTATGTCGGAGGATCTCACTTCAAGACCATAACTTGCATCATCTCATCTGCTAGAAAAATGACAGGATGGATAATGAGAACCTTCAAAACTAGGGAGGCCATGCCCATGATGACACTCTTCAGGTCACTTGTTCTATCTAGGCTGGAATATTGCTGCACTCTAACAGCACCTTTCAAGGCAGGTGAATTTGCCGACCTAGAAAATGTACAGAGAACTTTCACGGCGCGCATAACGGAGATAAAAACACCTCAATTACTGGGAGCGCTTGAGGTTTCTAAACCTGATTCCCTGGAATGCAGGAGGGAGAGATACATGATTATATACACCTGGAAAATCCTAGAGGGACTAGTACCGAACTTGCACACGAAAATCACTCACTACGAAAGCAAAAGACTTGGCAGACGATGCACCATCCCCCCAATGAAAAGCAGGGGTGTCACTAGCACGTTAAGAGACCATACAATAAGTGTCAGGGGCCCGAGACTGTTCAACTGCCTCCCAGCACACATAAGGGGGATTACCAACAGACCCCTGGCAGTCTTCAAGCTGGCACTGGACAAGCACCTAAAGTCAGTTCCCGATCAGCCGGGCTGTGGCTCGTACGTTGGTTTGCGTGCAGCCAGCAGCAACAGCCTGGTTGATCAGGCGCTGATCCACCAGGAGGCCTGGTCACAGACCGGGCCGCGGGGGCGTTGACCCCCGAAACTCTCTCCAGGTAAACTCCAGGTAATGCCGTAATTGTGGATAGGCTCCCAGAGAAAATATCTACAATAGGGCTTGGTAACGCTACTGAAAGACTTTCAAGTAAGGTAAATTTGGCACCTTCTGGTGTAAATAATGATTCTGTGGGGCCAATAGATATTTTGATAGGTAGTAACCATTATGCCACCTTCGTAAAGGGTATGACAAAGAAATGCGGAGTCACCCTTCTAAGGACCGCAGGAGGTCACGTGATGTATGGCAGGCTTCCTCGTACTGATAATGAACGACTGGAGGAAGCCATAAATACAGTTACGGTGTGTCTTACTCATGAAATATCACCCCAGTATAAATATACTTCAATAGAGGATGAAGTTGAACCTGTGTATAAATTATGGGAATTGGACAGCATAGGGATCAATGTAAATGAAGAAAGTCCAGATGATTCCTTTACTCAAGAACAATACCAGAAGGATGTTAAATTTGAATCTGCACAATACTGGGTGAGACTTCCGTGGAAGCTGAACCATCCAGACCTACCAACTAATTACCGGATGGCGTATGGACAATTAAAGGCTCAGCTCCAAGAACTGAGCAAGACACCAGAACTGTTGACTGCTTACGATGATATAATTAATGAGCAGTTGAATAATAAATTCATAGAGGAGGTACCTCCTGAGCAAGCCCAGATTTATAGTCACTATTTGCCACATCACGGAGTGAAGAAGGATTCTAAGACCACTTCTCTGAGGACTGTGTTTAATTGTAGTGCCAGGAGTAACAAAAATGTACCTAGTTTGAATGACTGTTTGATGACAGGTCCGTCGTTGACGGAAAAACTGGGAGACATATTATTAAACTTCAGGGTTAAGAATTATGCCTTTAAGGCTAGGGAGGATAGAAGTAAGACAGGGAAACATGCACCAACAGGGAATACAGTCACAGAAACCCAAGGCAAGCGGAAACCAAGCCTGTGCACATACTATGCACTTGGTATCTGCTGGCATGGGAAATCTGGAAAAACAGATGGGACATGCAACTATGACCACCCTAGAAAATGCCATGCCCATATGACAACAGGAAAATGCAAACTCCCTTCCTGTAAGCTTTTTCACCCTGAAATGTGTACCTCTTCAGTACAGGAAAGACTGTGCTATAACTTAAATTGCCAGGCATCCCATCTAAAGGGGACAAAAAGATACAAAACATCCAGGCCATGGGAAAACCTGGGTAGCCACAGCCACTCAAGAGGGAGAGGTTTTTTAGTCCCAGGAAGGAAAAAAAAACGGCGGGAAAAATGGCGGGAAATCGTACACCAAATCCAGTCATTCCTGGAGGGGAAAACCACAGTCGATGGCCTCCCCTCCAAACCAACCCGATACAGATACTAATGCCGAAAAAAAAATCCCCCCCCAGTACCAACAATACCACCAGTCGATAACATTCTTCCTTTGCAAATATACAGGGTTTAAAGCCAGCAACAAACAAAAAAATACCTTTCATCCGTGGGGCTGCTTGCAGAGGCAAAGGCAATGTTCGCGGCTTTCACTGAGACCCACATAAAGGATCACTTGGACAACGAAATATGGATCCCAGGTTACAACCTATACAGATGTGACAGAGTGAACAGGAAAAAAGGGGGGGGGGTTGGCCTGTACATTGCAGAGTCACTTGTTTGCACAGAACTGATAATGCCTCAAATGACGTAGTGGAAGTTTTAGCAGTAAAGGTCGAGAACCAAAACCTAGTCATTGTGGTGTCTACAAGCCTCCGGATGCAACATCCCAGCAATTCCAGGAACAGCTTTTTTAAAAAATTGACACTGTCTAGAAAATCTTCCAGCTCCTGCACCCAACATCTTGCTCCTGGGGGATTTCAACTTAAGGCACCTAAAAATGGAGGAATATAGCAAATAATATTGTTGCAGTAATAACACCAGGAGGCAGCTCTGATGAAACTCACACTCACACGAGCTTTTAAATCTCTGCCAAAAAATTCAATTTAAACCAGCAAATAATAGAGCCTACTAGACTGGAAAATACACTAGACCTCATCTTCACTAACAATGATGATTTTGATAAGAAATGTCACCATATCAAAAACAATATACTCAGATCACAACATAATTGAGGTTCAGACATGTATGCGTGGAGCCCCAGCCCGAAAAAATGAGACTAGTCACGAGGGAGCATTCCCCAAAATTCAACTTCAATAACAAAAACATAAAGTGGGACCAAGTAAACCAAGTCCTAACCGATATAAGCTGGGAAGGTTTTACTAAACAACACAGACCCCAACTTATGCCTAGAAAGATTAACTCGGTGGCACTCGATGTATGCACAAGGCTTATTCCTCTAAGAAAAGGAGGAGTAGATGTAAAAAAGAAAGAGACAGGCGCTCTTTACAGGCGACGGAAAAGAATAACAGAGCGGCTAAAAGAGGTCAATATATCTGAAATGCGCAGGGAGACATGGTCAGAGAATAGCAAGCATCGAACTTAAACTAAAAGAAACCTTTAGGAGTCAGGAATCGTGGGAAGAACTAAAAGCCATAAATGAAATCGAAAGAAACCCAAAGTATTTCTTCTCCTATGCCAAATCAAAATCGAGAACAACGTCCGTATTGGGCCCCTACTTAAACAAGATGGGTCCTACACAGATGACAGCAAGGAAATGAGTGAGCTACTCAAGTCCCAATATGACTCAGTTTTTAGCAAGCCTGAGAGTCGAAGATCAAAATGAATTTTTTATGAGAGAGCCACAAAATTTGATTAACACAAGCCTATCCGATGTTATCCTGACGCCAATGACTTCGAACAGGCGATAAATGACATGCCATGCACTCTCCCCCAGGGCCAGACCAGGGGAACTCTGTGTTTAAAGAATGAAAGAAGCCCCTATCAGAGCCTTTTCCTCCTATGGGAGGGGCTGGCTGGGGGTCGCCCCCTTTTTACTAAAAAAAAAACAGACATACCCCCACTCCCAAAGGGGGCGAAAAGCAACAGCAAAGAACTCAGCCAATGCACAAACTCCCATTCTAAAAATCTTTAAAAAGGGTCCTAAAAAGCAAGATACCACCCATCTAGAAACCCTCAGTTACACAACCAGGGCAACATGGGTTTAAAACGGTCGCCCCGTTGTTCAACTATGGATCATACGACAAGGTCCAAAATGCATAGAAAAAAAGAATGCAGTGTAATATATACAATTTGCAAAAGCCTTCGACAAGTGTGACCATGGCGTAATAGCGCAAAAATGCCGCAAAGGGGAAAAACAGGAAAAGTCGGTCGATGGATCTTAATTTCCCCCTAACAGAACAAGAGGTAGTCGCAAGAGTAAAGTCCGAGGCAGCTACGGTGAAAAGTCTGTTCCCCAAAAGGACAGTACTAGCTCCCTCTTGTTCCTCTCCTCATATCCGCTTTGACAAGGATGTCAGCCCCAGAACCCTGTCTTTCCTTTTCAATGCACCCGAAATTTCATGAAGTGTCTTCCATTGCAGACACTGCAAGGCTCCAGGGGACATCAAACCAAAATTTCAGTGGGTGCAGAAAACAATATGAGTTCAACGATGAGAAATTTAAATTTTCAGATATGGTAAACAGAGGAAATTAATTTATCAGAGTACAAAACAAAAATTTGGCCACAAAAAATTTGAGCGAAACACCAACGTCAAAGACCTGGGAGTGATTATGTCGGAAGTTCACCTTCAAGGACCATAAAAATTTTTCAATCGCATCTGCTAGAAAAAATGACAGGATGGATAATGAGAAACCTTCAAAACTAGGGAGGCCAAGCCCATGATGACACTCTTCAGGTCACTTGTTCTATCTAGGCTGGAATATTGCTGCACTCTAACAGCACTTTCAAGGCAGGTGAAATTGCCGACCTAGAAATGTACAGAGAACTTTCACGGCGCGCATAACGGAGATAAAACACCTCAATTACTGGGAGCGCTTGAGGTTTCTAAACCTGTATTCCCTGGAACGCAGGGGGAGAATACATGATTATATACACCTGGAAAATCCTAGAGGGACTAGTACCGAACTTGCACACGAAAATCACTCACTACGAAAGCAAAAGACTTGGCAGACGATGCACCATCCCCCCAATGAAAAGCAGGGGTGTCACTAGCACGTTAAGAGACCATACAATAAGTGTCAGGGGCCCGAGACTGTTCAACTGCCTCCCAGCACACATAAGGGGGATTACCAACAGACCCCTGGCAGTCTTCAAGCTGGCACTGGACAAGCACCTAAAGTCAGTTCCTGATCAGCCGGGCTGTGGCTCGTACGTTGGTTTGCGTGCAGCCAGCAGCAACAGCCTGGTTGATCAGGCGATGATCCACCAGGAGGCCTGGTCACAGACCGGGCCGCGGGGGCGTTGACCCCCGAAACTCTCTTCAGGTAAACTCCAGGTAATATGTAAAGCTTTCCTGAGAGTGGGTCTGCAGGAGGCTGACCAGGATTGCACTAGGTTCTTATAGCCCGAGAATCCTAATGACCCACTTAGTCCCCTGAAGACTTTTCGCTTCAGGAGTGTATTGTTTGGTGCTACCTCCAGTCCGTTCCTACTCCAGGCAACGATAAATGCACACCTTAAGCGTACAGGTGGTCCATTGAGTGGAGTAATGGGTAAACAATTTTATGTGGACAATTTCCTGGGGGGTGACATCTACTGAAGAGGAACTAATGAGCATATATGAAGGGGCTAATGAAATAATGCAAGGTGCAAATATGCCCCTGAGGGAATGGAACAGTAATTCGTCCAGTTTAAGGGCTCAAATAAATAAAGACAACCCTGGAGTTGAAGTGTCTAAATAAAGTAATGTGCTGGGTCTGACTTGGGACACAGAGAGAGACTTGTTATCGTTAAAGTCTAATAACTACAGAATGCCCCAATAAATTAAAAAAAGAAGTCTTACTTGGGGAATTTAAAAAATTCTTCGTCCACTAGGCTTAGTGTCCCCATTTACTATAAGGGGAAAAATTTTGGTTGATTCAAGAACCCTTGGAAGTTTTAAGTGTCCCTTGGGGATGAAACCAACCTGGGGAAAAATTTTTTTGAAAGGGGGGAAAAATAATAGGGTGAATTGAAAAATTCCCCAAGTTGGGGTTCCCACGTAATGGGGCCAGTCAAAATGGAAAAATGTACCCCCCTTTTTTTTTGCGATGCTTCAAAATTACATATGAGCAGTCCCTTAAACCTTCAATGTAATATGCCATTTCTCTTTGTTTATGTCAAAGGTAGGGTGGCCCCCAAATCAAATAAACGTCCCTTTCCCCTCAGTTGGAATTAAGGGGGCCCATTTATGTGGGTGAAAAAATTTAACCCAATTATAAAAGAAAAAAAAATTGCGAGAGATAAAAAATCAGCGAAAAAAAAAAGAAATTTTGGGTCGATAACGAGGTATCCTTACAATGGTTTTCGAAAATGGTAACAGTAAAAATTGGCATGTACAAAACAGAGTCCTAAAAACAAATAAAATGCGGAAAAAATTTATAACATTTTTGGGTCGAAATGTTTTTAACCTTTAATAACTTTCCTGTGCCCGAAAATTTCCGGGTGACTTTTTTGTCTCGGGGCTTGACTTAGGGAAAAAATTTTGGAGTGCTTTATCGGGGTTTTAAAAGGGGCCAAATTTGGCTGGTGGACAAAATTAACTGGCCGGGGGAAAAAAGGGCACATATTGCCCCTGTCAAAATTAGGGTTTGAGAAACCCCCTCCAGTCAGATCCCCCCCTTAGCCATTGACA
The DNA here is from genome assembly GCF_026875155.1 of Cherax quadricarinatus. Classification (NCBI taxonomy): domain Eukaryota; kingdom Metazoa; phylum Arthropoda; class Malacostraca; order Decapoda; family Parastacidae; genus Cherax; species Cherax quadricarinatus. The sequence goes on along the minus strand of NC_069484.1, from coordinate 5,759,081 downwards.
TTAATAGGTATTCTTCCCTTTCCCAAGCTGATTAGCGTGAAAAAAGGGTTTGTGTTTTTAAAAATTTTTAAGATGAATTTTCGTATAATTTTCCCCCCCCCGAAATATGGCTACAAGGGTACAAGAAGAAAACCCACAGGGGTGAGATTAAATTAATTTAAAGGACCCAAAAATTGTTTAAAGGGTTTAATAAAGGGAAAAACTGGGGCTGTTTTTAGAGGATGATGAATTAGGTGCAGGGCATTACAAAATGCTGAATTGGGGGAATATGCTAAGCACCCTATTTTGCTTCCCAAAACTCATCACCTGACAACCTTGATTGTCTTTAATGCCCATAATAACGTGATGCACGGTGGGGTACAGGATACCTTAAACTGTATTTGGGAAACCTTCTGGATTCTACAAGGACGGCAAAGTGTAAAAAGGGTTATCAAGTCGTGTGTAATATGTCGCCGGGTGGATGCCAGAACCTACATGTACCCAGGTCCTCCACCATTGCCCAAGGAACACGTGCAGTTGGTAAAACCATTTGATGTGACCGAAGTGGACTATAGTGGGCCAATCATTTTAACAGGTACTTCAGATGGTGTTCCCTTGAAGGTGTATGTATGTCTATTTACTTGTACAGCTACTAGGGCTGTTCATCTAGAAGTGGCTCAGGACTTGTCTGCAGAACAGTTCATACAGCTGTTCTGGAAACTTGCAGCTAGGAGATCCTGTCCAAGATTGATGATCTCAGATAATGCCACCAATTTTGTAGCGGGTGCTCAACACATGATGGACTTAAATAAGAGTGATGATATACAGTCTTTGTTGACCCAGCGAGGGTGTGTCTGGAAATTTATTACTCCCAGAGCCCCTTGGCAGGGAGAACTGTACGAAAGAATGATAGGTACAGTGAAAAGATGTCTTTGTAAGGTGCTACACAGGAAGAGAATTAATTTGGAGGAATTCCGTGAAGTGTTGGTGGAGGCAGAGAATCAGGTAAACAATCGCCCTCTGTCATACATGAGCGACACTCCTGATGCAGAGATCCTGACTCCCTCTCACCTAATATGCGGACGAAGGTTAGAAGCTGCACCTATCTATAGAGATAATCCCGAGGGAAGTGATGAGGATTACAATAACGTGACCGTGTTGAGTGATAAGTTCAAGATGTTAAATAAGGTAATTACTCATTGGTCCGATGAGTGGCATAAAGAATATCTTCTTACACTACGTGAACACTTTTATGGTGCGCCAGAGGCAGTAAACCGACAGAACATTCAACCAGGTGACATTGTGTTAATTGATACTGAACAACATCGAACATTGTGGCCTCTGGGCAAGGTAGTTACATTGTACCCAGATGCATAAGGTGTTGTCAGAAACATCAAAGTGTTGTGTCGTGGTCAGGAAAGTTTGCGTACCATTAATAAATTAATTCCCTTAGAATTAAATGGTGTTCAATCCAGTGCAGATGGAAATCTAAGGGAAAGTGACACGAGTGGTATTGAAGACACTGACCGAGTAATGCAAGAAGAAATTGTAGTAAGACCCACTAGGAAAACAGCAGCGCAATCTAGAGAGGGCTGGAATCGTCTCCTGGAGGAAGACGCAATTTAAGTCGTCTAACAACGACTTCCGCCCGGCCACAGTGTGGAAATTATTTAATTTCCGAAGCTATAGTGCGTCATAAGTGTTTAATGAGTTGATTTGGGTCAAAATGTATTTGTATTTTGAATGGAACCAACTGGGTTCCCGCTGCGCATGCGCAGATGTGCGGGGGTATAGGTCGAACTGGGGCACGAGAGGCGGGAGTGTTTTGAATGTAGTGAGGAGGGTGGGAAAGCATGGAACCAGGAAATTGGCATTCACGGCGGCCTAAGGATTAATATAGGCCTCATTTCATAATAGGAAGTGTCGTAACTGTTCCTGGTGGAGAGTGAGGGAACGTGATTTACGGGACCACCGTAATAAAGTGGTAAAATGAGTGAATAAGGGTAGGACCGGGTGACTGGCGCATCACCATGGACTGTGTCCCGGGGAAAATTACCCTTGGTTTAATCCTCACTCATCGGTCTCAGATCTTAATGGAGTGATCTCTAATGTGTATAAAAATTATGAGACATTAAATCGTCTTGTAAATTGCAATGTAATTAATGATAATAATGCTAAATTAAGAGAATGCGTGAAGTGAAATAAGTCGCCTTGCTCCGAGTGAACACGCTAGACCACGTTGTTCCCGTCACAAGGAAAGTGCAGTTCATGGAATCACGACTTCTAAACTGGGACAAACCAACAGATACCTCGTCCTGCTGGAATAAGAACCGTGTCGGTGTAGCAGGATATCGAAAAGAGATGGTGAATGAAGGAAATAAGGAGCATCAATCACCCACAGTTAAGTAACCTTTCTAGTTATAGCAGACTGATACTGGCCAGTTAGGTATGTTTTAATTGGATAGGTTATGGGTGATCCAGCCACATCAAGTGACCACCAGAGAATATCTGGTAAGTGGTTGGAATATGTAAAGTGTTTTTTCCTAGGGGTATATCCGGTAACCTACCCCTCCCCCTTTTTTCAGTTAAATTTAATATAATCTTACAGTCCACAATAATTAGTGCACCTATTTGAGGGTGCACCAATTTATACTGGTCTCGGATGTATGGAAAAGATTGTGGGGGTCGGGGGGCCCCCTGCAGTGACCAGAGGTGGTTAAGTTTTCTCAATGTCACAGGGGGTGTAGGGAAAAACAATATCGTTGTTTGTCCCCCAAGGAGATTACTGTATCTGAAGTTGAGGTATGTACAAGAAAATCCCCCTATAAAATTTTCCATAATGTGTGTAGTAATATTTTTTGTTGGTTAGCAGCCCCTGGTACGTTTTTCTCATTTTGATTTATTTTTTGTATGGATTTTATTAAAAAAAATTTAATTTTTTTTTTTATATTTATTTAAAACCAATACGTTTAAATAAAAAATAAAGAAACGTATGGATCTCAATCAAATTAACTAACAAACGGATTGACCTATTGCTCGCAAGATATTGCTGCCAAATACAATAAGAACTTTCGGCAAGAACATTGCTAAAAAAAAAAATCATGTACAGGGTCATGAATTGCATATATACACTTATTGATGCCAACCTTACATAATTAAAAATTTACTATAACATGCCTTGACAAAGGCTCAAATACACTTTAACATAAAAAATACAGAGAAGTTTATCAGTTAAAATCCCATCCTTCGCATTAATCAAAAAAAAAAAAAACCTAACTCATAATCTTTACTAGAACATCACATACGTTCCCTAAAAATACAGCTTTACATATACCCAAAATTCGAATTAAAAGAAAAAGAAACGCAAACACAAAAAGAAGCGCTTACAAAAAACCCCTATCATAATCTCAGAAAAATGGCCCACTTCACTAAATGCTGTTGTCTGTTACCAAAAGACAAAACTTTTAAAATCAAGAAAATGCATTGCCCAAACCGGTATCGGGGCAGACCATAATTATAAAATTTACAAAGAATCGAAACATAAAAAAAAAAAGGATTTCTAACGTCGGCCATGACAAGGCTCATACAATAGAAAGGGGTTTATATTTTCACACACACACCCCCAAAACCCCACCTACACACAAACAATTTCACAAAAATCTCTTAATCAGATGCAACACAGTATATAAGTATATCTCATCATGCAAAAACCCAGAACGTAACATAAATGCAAACTAAAACACACTTCATGTCGCAAAGAACTTATTACTCCAGAATCATGTCATACAAGACTGATACACATCAAAATAATTCATAAAAAAATCTACTATATTATACCTGCATTCTGAAGTCTTATGTCTAACATAACGAGACCTTGAGCTCTACATCCACACTTGGATGCCATAAAGTCTCAATGAAAACCAGGAAACCATTCCAAACCCATATTCACAACACTCTCACGACCCCCCCCCAAGGAGGCGAGCCCGCTGTGACCCCCTGACTCCCTCCAACCTATGAAACCCCTTCACTCACTCATTATCAATCACAGATTTACAAAGAATCCCTAACGTTAGCATTCTAAAAACCCCTCTGAGAAAGCCTGATCCCCCTCCTCCCATACAAATCTCTGTTACGACACATCGTTACGATAGAACGTTACTGCAAGAACCTTCCTTCTCTCCTCATCACCCCCTCCCCCCCTCACACCCACGACATATATATATAAATCTACCATGATATAATCAAAAAGCTCTTATGACACCCCGTCTAACCACCCAAAATCTAGACTTAAAGCACGCAAAACGGACACCCCACGGCCCCCCACCCTCTGTACCAACTACTTAACCAGACCTAACTCCTCTAGCCCTTCACAAAAGTAAACTACATGGAACGCTGTCTCATCCCCCCACAGATACCACACCCCCCACCCTCTACAACCTGTCTGTTTCATAGTATCTCACCAGAGGAAGGATCCCATGCAGAAAACGAAACATTACCTCACGCGCCCGAGGGTTTAACTTCATTTTACTAAATCTAAACCCAAATACTTTTCCCACGCATACATGGGGAACAAACCCCCAACTGGGGCAACGCACCTACCTACAAGTAACCTACACAAAACCCTTATACGAACCTTTCTCAGTTCCTTAACACCATACAGCCCTCAAAACGATTTCGCATTCCCTCAACTCCATTCCTCGATACCACATACCCGGCTGTCGTGTATCCTTCCCAAATTCCCGCGTTCCAAACCCCCACGCAACACTTCCCATTTAATAAACACACATTTAGCCCTCCGTCTCAAATCCATCAACCCAACCCACCCTGACTTACAGGTAACATTCAACATCCCTCCGTAACCAATCAAAAACGTGAACCCCCAAAAAATTTGTACACCTGTCTAAGGCCCTCCCCATTGCAATATCCTTCCCCATAAAACCCATTAATCTGTATCCTCTTTTTCGCCCCTTGTAAACGTATTTACCACTCGACTATTTCCTCCCCAAAACCCTGTCTCCAAAGTAAAACCTGCAAAGCTCCCTTTCCACTCTTCATATGCTCCCTGCCAATCTAGAGCCAACAAAGCCGCCCCTTTCCACCCCCCCCCTTTAGCTTTCACAAAACTTCTCAGTATCCCATGTCCTTCAATCATCGACCTTCCCGGAACCCAACTGAGATTTTGACACAACCTTTCCCCACAACACATTTGAACCTATTACCTAAATAATTTTTGCGAACACCTTTAGTCTGCACAGATCAGGATATGGCTCGGTACTCCGAAGGGGGGGCTGCCCTTGAACCTTCGGGACCAACACTACAACTGCTGTTACCTGCTTTCCCCCAACTTACCTTCTCTTTCATACGATTAAATACCTAACTATAAATCCCCTTATTAACGTCCAATGTTGTAAATAAATTTACTGTGAGACCGTCAATACCGGGACTTTCCCCTTCTCATTCCCCTTAACGCATTCTCTATTTCCTCTCCCTAATAGTCCCACCTAAGCCTTTCTATCACTATTTTCCTAAATTTCACGTCTACATACGTACACACCTTGTCCAACGCCACGTCACCCCCCCCCCCCCACTGTTCCAGTACTTCTCGTACCAAAACCTCCGCATACCCCACCCCATCCCCTTCATGGTTCGTATTTCCTGCCCTGCTCTATAATTTCCCAACCATCTCCGTTACCTTAAACTTGGGATAGCTGTCACCGCCTGCCTTTGCTTTGATGCCGCAAAAACACGGTGACAGCTTGTCGCCCCAAAGCACTTCTCCACCCTGCCCGCACCCCTTTCAGCTTGAAACCTTTCATTTTGCAACACCCTCAACCCCCCTTTTTTTTCAGCTATTTATCCATAGGAAAATTATTCCCACCCACCCCCGCCCATAGCAACCTCTTAACCTTTCCTCTAAATAGTTAGCCAGTCCATATTTTAAATTATTTAAATGTTTTCTTCTCTCACATAAAACTTTCTTTAAACCTTTCCTTTACAAAAACTATCCCACCATGTCACAATGTCATCCACTCCTGTTCTTCCACATAAGCTCCCTCCATAGGACTGAAAAAACCCCTCCAACCCCTCCTCATCACCTAACACACTTATATTTAATTTCCAATAACTTCTATTTATGTCTGCGAGCGTCCCCCCCCCAACCTCCACCACCACTGCCCTATGATCTGACATTGTAGCCTACAGTACTGAAAAGATTTCACATCCATCCCTGAGAAAGGTACACTCTATCTATTTTTGCAGCATATCCACTCCTAACAAAACGTGTATTCAGTCTCCCACACCGCCCCCCCGAAGGCATCACATAACCTAACATCCCTTAATAAATCCCTAAGAGCCACAGACATATCCACCCCCTTTTGGGCCACATCAGCCACCCTGATTACACTATTCCAGTCCCACCAACATTGCCACCTCTGGCAGTGCACTTAAGAAAAACACAAGACCCTTTACACACAAAATCATTCTTTACCTTTATGTTATTTTCTACAGGCGCATACACACTCACAAAAGACACACGCTTACCCATCCACCACCCATCCACGGCAACAACCCTCCCTCCCCCTCCCCGCTTCCCCTGCAAAACAAACGGGCTCGTTTTCCTTATTAAAATTCCCACACCACCTTTTTGACTGGGAGATGGCAGGGTAACTATCGAAATTCTGCCACCTCCCAAAACCCTACCCTCTTTAAAATTGTTGCTCTGCAGGAAACACACATCCACTCTAGATTTATTCAGGAAATTACGAAACCAATCTCTCTTCAACCGCTACATAAACCATTAACATTTACAGACCCTCACCTAAAGGGCCCATTAAAGTTCCACCCCTGCTTCCTCTCATCACTCTTTACAACTCCAGAGCTTGAATTTAAGTTTGACACCTTCGGAGTGCTCTCTTTCCCTTCTTCCAGTGCCTCCTATCATGGCTACCACCACGTACACCACTGCCTTCACACTTCACCTCAGTCTGTTTCCCAGGCCTTTGTGCAGGCGTAAGGACGTCATCGAATCTGACGTAGCCGCCCTCTTTCTCGTGACCGTCATGTTAGACATGTCTTGGTCAGATGTTGCCTCTCGATGAACCTCCACCTCTACCTGAGAATGGTTTAATGATTCAACGGACGACTCCAAACCACCATCACGTCCCAAATTATCATGTCTCCGACTTTCTGGAAGCGACGGCTCTCTGATGACACCACACTCAGATGTAAGTCCCTCGCGGGGGAAAGTCTTCAACACCTCCACCAATTCTTCCTCAATTCAAGAACCTTCTCCTGTAATTGCTGCTCCTCCTTATCCACAGGAAATACCTGATCAGGCATCTGGGGGAGGACTCCCAATTCACAGCCCAGTCCTGTGTGCCTAATCCACTATCTCGCTCAACAAAACACCACGCCCCTCCATCCCATGTTTGTTTCTCACCAGCCACCTTTGAAGCGGGGCGTGCGACGTCCACCACAGGTCAGGCACACGTCTTCGCTTGTCACAGGTTGCGTATGTGATCATACTCACAAAATAGGTGGCATGTAAAGTCGTTGTCCTGGGTACATTACCATTACCTGCGTCCGAAATCTGTAGA
>NC_069484.1:5613056-5751007 GCF_026875155.1 Cherax quadricarinatus | reverse complement strand
AGCTCGGGACCTGATTGCTCAGGTGTCTGCGAAACAACTCAAAACGTCGAAAATCACTAAGTCTAACAATTTTTGTGAACAGTTTACAGAACCAAAAACAAAAAAGCGACAGAGACGATTTTCCCTAAAAGGGGCCAATAAAGGAGATTTGGCATTTTTGTCGGGAAATACCCCAACCCCCAAAGAAGTCTAGCCCAGATGACTACTTCAGGTAGGCGGAACACCCCCCTCTATCACATGAATGCTCTGTGGACAGTTGTTGCCCAGCAACACGAAACCCAGCGAGTAAGGGCCAAGCGAAAATTACATAGTTAAAAATAAAGATTTGAATTTGACAATAATAAAATTTTAAATGTTACCCTACCAAACAGTAAACTAAGCAAATAAAATATAAAGCAATATATTTACGATTTAGCTTTATCGCAAAATAAGAAAAAAAAAAAAAACCTTAAAAAAAGGGTAATATACTTTATAACATTGTGACCCATTCGGGGGTTGCAACAACTACGACAGTGTAAAAGGGAATGTTAGGGAATTTTAGCGTTGGCAGGGTTCGGGGAAAAAAATCTATCTGGGCAAAATTATTGTATGAAGGAGTTCAGTGGGGGTACAGGAAAAAGGGAGGTTAGGCATTCAAATTTCGAGGGGAAAAGGGGCCTCGCCAAGGTTTCCCCTCTCACAAATTTTTTTTGCGTTTTTTTACAAGACCTTTTTTAAGAGGGGTTAGGAGGTGTTTTCAGGAGATTGGGAAAGAAATAAAGGGAGGGGGGGGGCGCGGGTATGGGGGTATGTAGATGGCACAACTTTTTTGGGGGGGGAGGTATGGATTTGCTTGGCGGAAAAAGGGGTGAAGGGTTTTTGGGGGAAGCTTCGTGGATAAAAATTAATGCTGAGAAAAAAAAGTATTTGGATATCGGGGTTGAAAAATTTTGGGATGGGGAAGTGAGGCAAATGGATGGCAGTGGATCAGTTATTGATAAGGGGATCGTTTTTGAGAGCTTCGGGGGTGGACAAGAAGAAATTTCGTGCATATTTTGGAAGGGTAATGAAAGACTTGGGGTTTAAGGGGAGCACAACTAAGCTACACCAAAAGGGGAAAATAACAAATGTGCTGTTGTACAGTAAACTAAACATGTAGCGGTAATGTATCCAATGTTCAAAATGAGATAAACGGTTACAAAAGGGGGGTTTTTAGTTTATTGGGGATCAATGGAATGGGTTGATAGAGCGGTGGGCACACTACCCGGGGGGGGGATGCGGGGGTTATCTGGTTGAAAAAAGGGTCATGAGTGTTACTTAAAACGTGTTTATCGGGAGGGGGGGGGGGGGGGTGGACTTTATAGGGTATGTAAGGGGTATCAACAGTGGTGGGGGGGAGGGAAATTATTACGGCGAGGCCATGTTTAGGGTCTTAAAACAGTGAGGGAAATGTCAGCATTAAAATTTCGAGTCCTTGAAAGGGGTCATGGCAGGGCAGTAGTAGCAGGGTAGAAGGGGCATATCCAATGTATGCTTGGAGTGATATCTGAAAGCGTCTGAACAAATTACTGTGAAACCCAGGGGACAAGGGTAATTTTCGATTTCTACATTCGACTTCCGCAGGGTAGTCTTATTTAATAGGGGGATAGGGGGGGGGAACAAGGGGTGTGGAAGCAAGAGACTATTTTCCCTTCGTTATTTTTTTGACCGTATTAAAGCTGAGGATCTGTTTAATTTAAAATGTTTTAAGCTAGTGGGGGGGGGGGGTTGCAGGTGTTTAGGGTTTTTTTTAAATTTTGATATAGGGGGGTGACTCAAATGGCAGAATGCAGTGGGTTTTTATTGGACTTTATTTTCACGCCCGGGTATGGGGAGGTGGGAGTGATTGAAAGAATAAAGATATTAGCAGCGCCCTTTTATCGAACGAAGTGCCGTAATAAGGAAGTGTATGGGGGGAGATGGGAGAAGACTTTTAGTGAGGGCTATAAGAGTTTTAAATTACAGGAATTATGGGATTTAAATGCAAAGTGATGGGCAGTGAAGGGCTAGTTTCCCGAATTAGGCTGAGCATGAAGTGAGTTAGTAGTGTGGGAGTGAGGTGAGTTAATGGTCAAAATACGAGCCATGTACTTAAGGTATATGTTAATGACAACAGGTGTCAATGGTACATGCTGAATTATACCAATATATGTTTGTCTTTGTATGTATTTTAATATTGGGGCTTGTTACGAAAGCATCAATTATATAGATAAATATGTTCTATAGAATTTGTTGGATGCTTGGGTATAGACTGATGTGTGAAAGTTATGACTGGATCATGAATCAGTCTTAATAGAACTGTTATCTTCGTAGTGGATGAAAGGGTCGAAGCAATTGCAGAATTAGTGGTCGTAATTTTTTGTTTTCTTTTCACTTGCTTGTGAAGGAGGTACTATAAAGCACGAAGTTATGGTACACTAAGGTAAGAATGCAGAGTGACTGGAGTTGTTTTGAAGACTTAGGTTATTTGGAGAGATGATGTATATTTATGTTGTCACAGGACAGAACGTGTGACTATTATGTTAGTGTGATTATGAAAATTTTTATTTTATGTTTGATGTACCAGAATGGTGGCACTCAGTCTGTCAAGCAAAATAGGTGGAGTAGGGGTTTTCTTTTTAGGAATTGAACAATATATTGTAAGAAGTACAACTGAGATTGTAGTATCGGGATGGATATATATGGTTAAATTTCGTGCTGGTAGCATGATGTCAATAGCACAAGACAATGGGAGATGTTTGGGTTGCTAACCATACCACTGCCGGGATTTGAACCCGCGGTCAGAGAGTTTCAAAACTCCAGACCGTAGCGTCATTACGATTTCGTGAGTCAGTTTGGGTTACTGTATAGCACAGTTCGTTTTACGTTTCAGTCATGTACATGGAAAATGAAAGTACTGCAGTAGATGTGCATAGGAACATTGTTGGGATTAATTGTAGTGTAATGATTTTAGGTATTATTCTTGACATGTATTCTATCGGTAGGTTCAGCTGTACAATGTGTGTTATTTATTTCGTCACAGTACAAAAAAGTGTTGATATTATGTTGGTGTGATTTGAAATTATTAATTATTTTGTCTTCTTCTGAAGTTATTGATGTGCCAGAACAGTGGCGCTCAGTCTGTCAAGCAAAGAAGGGAGGGTAGGGGTTTGTTTTTTAGAATTCAAAGTGTACAATATGTTGTAAGATGTACAACTAGGAGGTGGTAGTACTGGGATGGGGTAAATTTGTTTAAAGTTCGTGTGGTAAACATGATCTCAATAATACAGGAATGTGAGAAATGGTTTTGGTTTACTGTACAGCAAAGTTGGTTTTATGTATCAGTCTTGTGAAATTGTAATTACACTAGGAGAAATGCTGTAATAAAATGTAAAGGAACATAGTTTGGTTTCAAAAGTAATGTATGAATTTAGGTACTATTCTTGATATGTAATCTGTCGGTAGGTCCTTATGCCCAATGTATATTTTTTTTATATGACTTATATTAGCAGGTCTTTTGGTGCATTTTTGTGGTAGGATGACATATTGGGCCACAAAGCTCTTATCTGATGTTTACTTATGCATGATGAACATCCTAGGCGGCTCGAAGTGTATATAGTGACTGTCAGAATGTTGTGCAATTTATATGGTGTACTGTGCTTATGAATTCTATCTTGTATACCTGTTTGATAAGGGATGGTGGTTTTCTATATATTTATTTATGTAACATAAAGCTTTAAATAAAATATAAAAAAAACCCACTTTTTAATTAAGGGATTTACTTCTGAAGAAATGTTGAAATTAATTAATTTTATGAGCCAAAATATTGAAGAGAGTGATTGCCTCTTCACCGAGTATGAATTAGATAATGCATTAACTAAAGGTCGATCAACTGCTCCTGGAGAGGATGGTATAACCTATGATATTCTCAGAACTCTAAGGCACGTGCCTGATAACCCTTTGTTGGCACTGTATAATCTCAGTTACATTGATGGCGTTCTTCCTACTTCCTGGACCAATAGTCTCATTGTGCCTATCCCTAAGCCCCAACAGCCTGATACATTTAGACTGATCTCCTTGACTAGTTGTCTTTGTAAAAACCTTTGAAAGAATGATACTTAACAGACTGTACTACAGAATCAGACACCAACTTTCCCCCTGTCTCTATGGGTTCATGAAAAGTAAAAGTGTTCAGAACTGTATTTCCACCTTTCTCACTGCACACACCTCTACTAGTTTTACCACTTTTCTTGACCTAAAATCTGCATTTGATATTGCGAACAGAACCGTTATACTACATGAACTAGCCAAAATGAATACTGGTGGTAGCTTACTCTGCTGGATAATAGGATACTTGTCAAATAGGGTATCCTCTGTCCTTTATCGAGGCTTTAGAAGTGAGTCTAAAGAAATGTCTTTAGGTACACAGCAGGGAGGAGTTCTTAGTCCCATGCTATTTAATATTCTGATTAATGCTCTCCTAAATGCTCTATCTACGTCACCTAAACATATAGCTATAAGCTATGCTGATGACATCATGATACATACAACAGGGCATAAGAAGATGAGTACCATTCGTAATGAAGTTCAAGCAATTTTTAATCGACTAGGCCTCATAATATCCTCCTCTAAAACAAAGATATTAACAAGCAAACGACATCCCCCACCCATCTATTTGCAGGGTGTAATCATTAACTACGTTAAAACCTACAGTATTGGTGTAGATGCACCCTCTAACAAATCCACTATACCACAACTAAATAAGAAATGCAAAGATAGGCTAAATGCTCTCAAAGCTGTTGCTGGCTACAACCCCAACTATCGTGCTAATGTGAGAATCGTGAGAATGATGTACATAGCCTATGTCAGGTCTTTAATTGATTATGCTGCTCCCATGTTGATATTAGCTAGAGAAAATTCTCTCCAACCCTTGGAGTTAATGCAGAATGAAGCTCTCAGAATTATTCTTGGGTGTCCCAAATCTACAAAGGTTCTTAATATGAGGAAGGAGCTTGGTATTTCTAGTATCAGTGATAGGACTGTTGAGATTAACACTGTTCTCGGTATTAGAATGTTGAGAAATGAACCAGGTTCTGTCACAATGAATCTTACCAAGTGTCTAGAGGTAAATACGCACAGATCTAAATGGATTGTGAAAACGTGCAGTTGCATTAAGTTTTACAACCTGCATGAACTGTATCACTGTAGGCAACAGGAGCATTTCACCCCTCCATGGAAGATGTGCTCATTTAATATCACATACAATCAAGTCCCTCCCAAGAAGCTCATTGCTAGTAATCCCTTCCTTAAAACATTCTCTGCTCAGACGTTGTGCTGAGCGTTTGTCAGCTGCTTCTGCTCAGTCCCGACATCTGGTGGAGGAGCTTTTGATACATTAACAACAATGGCAACTGGTTTTTGCCGGAGAGTTAATACTGTTTGTATTGAACTAATACGGGGCACAATCACCAGTGCATCGATTAATGTGTTAGTGCCAGCGATCATTCGTGATATATATGGCATCCAGTGTGAATCCCTGTGTGGCTTCGCCTTGAATGGACTTTCCCGGATTTTCGTCAAGTTTTGTGATACTCAGACCTATGAGCAGATTGTCAACCGATACCAGGATGTTAGCAAGCAGGTCACCCCAGCAGTCACTGTTCATTTACACGACGTTTCACGATACTATACGTGGGTACGTGTGCGAAACGTGCCTTTTGAGGCCAATGAAGTCGACATACATGACGCTTTTCAACGTTATGGAAGATCCACCAGGTTACTATGGGTCGTTGGTCTGACGGCCTCTATGCTGGTCTTCAAGAGAGGTCCTTCACTTTGAAATTGTCCCTACACCAGCCAATTCCTTCGTACGTGCACCCGGAGGATTTTCGTTCCCAGGTATACGTTATGTATCCTGGACAGAGACGAACTTGCCACCTCTGTGGCACTTTGGATCACATCACAGCACAATGTGTTCAGCGCCAGCCGCCCTCGGGACGTGGTCGTCGTCCGGACGGCGAGGTTCCCCGTCAGACTCTGGTAGATGAAGTCGTCGAGGACTTGCCGCACCTGACATCGTGGAGTGCTGAGGTTGATCGGGCCATGCTAGTAGAGTCATCTTGTGTGCCTCTACCTGGGACTGTCTCCCATGATGAGATGGAACACGTGAGAAGTGAGATCCCTCTAGCAAGAGAGGCAGATGACATAGAGGCTAATATTGTATCTACATTGAGCGACCTTTTAGCGTCGCATGAGTATGATTCTGTGCCGTGTGTGCCTTTGTTGAAGTGTTCAGGTGAGGGGAGAGCACGTTTGGATGATGTTGATCAGTTAGTTAACATGCGAGATGTGGAGGGTCCGAGAGTTCATACTGTTGAGATAGACATTCACAAGGAGAACACCCCAGGTACTGACATAGCTGAGGATGCTGTTTCTAGGAAGCGTGCGGCTACCCTGTCAGACTCCAACGACGTCCTGACCCCTGGACAACGTTCAGGGAAGAAGACGTGGTCGGAACTCATGGGTGGCGGGTTGTGCGGGTCCAGGACACCAGATAATATCATGGAGAATGCCAAAGGTATGTGCGGTGCTTTAGGTGCTTGCCGATGCAAAGAGAAAAAGGGTGTGGTGGCCCCTAGAGGAAAGCCACCTTTGGCAAAGTTAGGTGTGTAACTATTAATGTTAATGGTTTGAAAACTCTCAGAAAGTGTGTGCAGGTATGTGAGTGGTTGAATCGATTTGCAGTGGATGTGTGTTTTTTACAAGAACATAATCATAAAGTAGGAAGTTTGTTTGAGATAGATGGTTATGATGTTTATGTGACTCACTCGAGACGTCTGAAAGGTGGAGTGGCTGTGTTGATAAAAGCGACCAGCCCATTTGTGATGAAACATTGGTCTCGAGTGGTGCGAGTCATGGGAGATTGGGGTAATAGAAGGGTTGGTTTCGTAGGAGTATATGGGCCGGCCGAACATGATGTTAATATTAAAAATACTTTTGTTAGAGGTCCCTGGGGCGGGTTTTTGTTCGCTTATTTTGGTTGGTTTGTTGTCTGGGCTGGGGTTGGTGGATGTAAGTGGAAGACATGACTTGGGGATTGAGCATACTTTCGTGCATAGGGGCTATGCGGCACGCTTAGATAGGGTGTATGTGTCTCGGCGGGTGGTCGTAAACAATGTGTGCGTGTTAAACGTCTATGTCTCTGACCATCGCAGAGTTCTTGTGGAGCTTGACTGGGGGGATCTCCAGAACCATTTTAAGGGATATTGGAAGTTAAATATGCGACTGCTACAAAGTGTGGATGATTGGACACTATTCATGGACTTATGGGTGTCTATGGGAGTAGACTCCTGGGAAGGGTGGGATTTAGTGCGACAATAAGATGAGGTTGTGAAGCCTCGAATTAAGGATTTTTATGTGCATCGGGGTAAGGAGGCCTCTCGCCTGGGGTATGGTTTTCTGAGGTACCTGGAGGGTTCTTTATGGCATTGTTATGTGCAGGGAGAGGCATCTGGAATTTACCCAGTGGACGAGATTGACGATCTTAAGGAACAAATCCTACTGAAAAATAAGGTTTTTGATGGGGTGCGTATTTCGAGTGGAGTGGAGGAGGCCGTCTACTTGTGTCTTACGTAGTCAGGCACAATGGCGAAAGGCGACTGAAATTGTGAGTTTAGTGGTGCAGGGTGGAGTTGACGGGTATAGTGAGGGACAGGTCTTAACAACGACTGAAGGAATAAGTTTTTATGTCGATACATGGTGTAAGCTCCAAATGCAAAGTAAGGAAGCGAGTGAGCATGCGATACAGGAATTGGGGCGGGGTGTACGATGCAAGTTGAATAATCATGATCGCTTTCTCATGGGTGGGCCTATAACTGAGGCGGAGGTGTGGGAGCATTGCAGGGAATGAGCAAGGGGAAGGTGCCAGGCATTGATGGCATCCCGTGTGAATTTTACATCCAACATTGGGAGGTAATACGGACTTTTATGGTTTGTTTACTCAATGCGATGAAGGAGGGGGGTGTTAGGTTTATCTCAGCGTATGGCGGTTTTGGTGTTAGAAAATGTGACATACCCTTAGCGATTAAGGACTATCGACCCATATCGTTAATGTGTAGTGACTATAAACTGTATGTAAAAATTTTGATGAATAAGATTAAGAAAGTGTTTGATAAGGTAATCCATAAGGGTCAGTTTGGCGTGCCAGGTCCACTTGAACAGGGACACTCGACAGGGATGCCCCATGTCTCAAATGCTTTTTGCTTGTATGCAGGACCCTTTTTACTGGGCTGTTTGTGGGCGGGGAATAGATGTGTCGTGGGGTTTGAGTAGTGGTCGACCGGCCCTTATAGGTTATGTAGATGATACTACTGTGCTATTACGTACGAGGGAGCAATTGGGTTTTGTTGGGAGACTTGTTGATGTATTTGGTAAGGCTACGAGGATTTGTGTTAATAGAGAAAAATCGAAGATTATGGCGTTGGGAGAGTGGGTGGGGGATGGGGTGGGTCCAGAGAGGTGGACGGTGGTTGATCGTATCACTATATGTGGTATTCAGTATATGCGAGAAGTTGATCAGACAAGGGCATGTAACTCGGGGAGGGTGGTACACAGTGTCTTGAGGCACTTAAATAGTCTACGACATTTAATCCTGCACCAGAAGGTGGTCGTCATTAATGTTCTGCTTTATAGCAAAGTATGGCATGTTGCTGCGCTGTATCCTCTGTTGCAGGGGGATGTCAAACGTCTTCTGCATAAAGTTTATAGATTTTTGTGGGGTTCCGGTTGCGATTGGCTCACAAGAGTGGTAGTAGAGACACCAATACATCAGGGAGGGTTAGGTCTCATTCCTCCAGAGGCTCGTGTTACATGAAGCGTCATTTCCTCAGACTGGGTGGGATGCATGGTGGGTTAATTGAAACGTATCGTGACCTTCTCAGGTGGTGGGGAGGGAGGGATTTAATTAGGTGCAAGTCGATGCTCCACGTGTTATTATGCATGAGGGACATGTGAAGTGTTAAATTATGTACTTTGGAAAGGGGGGCATGGAGAGAGTCGTGGTGCGAGTTGAAGGAATGTACCCCATGTACGCGTGGAGTGATATATGGAGGCTGGTTCAACAGTTGCATCTCCTTGCTCAAGTATGGGAAGTGATTTTTAAATTTTTGCATGGAATCTTGCCGTCCGGGGTGGTGTTGTATAATAGGCATTTGGGAGAGGACCGGGGTTGTCCGGCGTGTGGGGTGGAGGAATCTGCTTTTCACGTTGTGTATTTCTGTGAGACTTTAGGCATGGTACGTGAGTGGTTTAGTAGGGTTTTGTGCTTGGTGGGGGGGGATATTTGTCGGTGCTCCGAGCTTTGATGTAGGTGGGGTTGACATGCGTGTACAACGTGCGGTGTCGTTTGTTGTGGTCGATTATATTTATATGTCATGGGCAATGAGGCACGTTGAAGGTAATAGTAGAATTCGGGTTTTAGCAGGAACGATTTATAGGACAAAGTGTCGAAATAAGTTGGTATATGAGGGGAGATGGGAGAAATACTTCCCGTCTGAATATAAAGCCTTGGAGTTAAGAGATTTGAGATAGTTTGTGAGCGTTCAGTGGGTCATCTAACGGGCTGGTCAGCTGTGACTAATTGTGTATAATAGTTATGTGAATGTTTTGTTATCTATGTGTTTATATACGTCTCCTATGTGATGGTGACGGTGCTATAACTGTTAAGACTTTGTATGTACAGAAGTTAAAATGTCTTCCGTCATTTATCTCTCGATACAAGTCATTGGTGTATATTGTATAGATGTGTTTCCTACCATAAGCGATTGGTTCTTATTTTATGTTTACATTTTATGCAGTGTTATAGTGTGCTTTTCAGTAATATTATATTACTAACCTGATTGCATTATTTTTTCTTTGTATTTTGTTGAGATGTAAAATATCACATCGTAGTTTTGTTTTGTTATATCGAATGTTTTTATTTTGTGACTTGTAGTATTATCCCGTTTCCTTCTTTGAACCGTAAATACCTATGTCTATGTTAAGATCTCGTGATAATCGCCTAAATTAATGTTAGAGTATCGTGGTGCTCTGTTGGGCACCTGAGATCTTAGATTAAGTCTTGCATACGTGTGTGTTGACAGGCTGAAGCCATACCTAGTATGTGCCTGATGTAGTGTCATGTTGTGTATACGTGTGTACTCACCTAGTTGTACTCACCTAGTTGAGGTTGCGGGGGTCGAGTCCGAGCTCCTGGCCCCGCCTCTTCACTGATCGCTACTAGGTCACTCTCCCTGAGCCGTGAGCTTTATCGTACCTCTGCTTAAAGCTATGTATGGATCCTGCTCCACTACATCGCTTCCCAAACTATTCCACTTACTGACTACTCTGTGGCTGAAGAAATACTTCCTAACATCCCTGTGATTCATCTGTGTCTTTAGCTTCCAACTGTGTCCCCTTGTTACTGTGTCCAATCTCTGGAACATCCTGTTTTTGTCCACCTTGTCAATTCCTCTCAGTATTTTGTATGTCGTTATCATGTCCCCCCTATCTCTCCTGTCCTCCAGTGTCGTCAGGTTGATTTCCCTTAACCTCTCCTCGTAGGACATACCTCTTAGCTCTGGGACTAGTCTTGTTGCAAACCTTTGCACTTTCTCTAGTTTCTTTACGTGCTTGGCTAGGTGTGGGTTCCAAACTGGTGCCGCATACTCCAATATGGGCCTAACGTATACGGTGTACAGGGTCCTGAACGATTCCTTATTAAGATGTCGGAATGCTGTTCTGAGGTTTGCTAGGCGCCCATATGCTGCTTGTGTATGTGTGTGCTTGCTTTTATCACAATGTTTTATTATACAATCTTTATAATTTCCAGTGTTTGATGTCTTGTAATATGTAACCTTGTTAGTGGTGTTCTTCAACAAATAATGTATAGTAATGTATAGTGTGTTGTGTGAGGTGTATTACCATTGTATTGTATGGTGTCGTTATTATGTGTTAAGGTTAAGTGAGATTCTTTTACAGTAATCTTTTGTCGTGTATCTTTTTAATATATTTCTGTCATTTTGTATCACACTGTTTTAAATAAAATGTATAAAAAAAAATCCCTTCCTTAAATCACTTGTTAAAGCAACTGCTCAAGAAGAAATTTCTCGCCTAGCTGGTAGTAATAAGTTATCACAAATTATATACACTGATGGATCTAAACAGGAGTCTTCTGGCAGGGCTGCATCTGCTCTTGTTGCCATCTCCCTAGTTAAGAACGATAATAAATTTGTTGAGTTAGGCATAAGAATTAACAACTGGGCGTCTACACTGCAAACTGAATTGTTTGCAATCCTAATTGCGCTAAATCTAACCTATGACACTGAGCTTGACTCTATCATCATTACT
Organism: Cherax quadricarinatus; assembly: GCF_026875155.1. NCBI lineage: Eukaryota > Metazoa > Arthropoda > Malacostraca > Decapoda > Parastacidae > Cherax > Cherax quadricarinatus. The sequence goes on along the minus strand of NC_069484.1, from coordinate 5,739,625 downwards.
GATTCTATGTCATAATTGAAGGCTCTTGACTCATATAATGACTCCAATAACATGCTCATTGGAGAAGCCAGGTATAGATACTCAAAAATCAGAGACAAAGGAATTAATGTACAGTTCCTATGGATCCCATCACACATTGGATTACTCCTTCATGATAAAGTTGATATGTTAGCCAAGAAGAGTACCCAGAAGGAGAATGTTGAATATAACTTTGGTATAACTGTGTCTAGCATTAGGAATAATATTAGGAGAGAAGTAAATAATGAAAATGATTGTTATAGGAATGCAGTTAGAAGCCTGAGTAGATCTATAATCCACTACGATAACATGAAAGTAGATAAGTATGTTTATAGAGCAACTTGCAATGTGAACACTGACTGATGTTGTAGTGGCCAGGCTTAGGCTTGGTTACAAGTACTTGTGGCAGTTTGGGAGACAGATGATGATCAAACTAAATGTAAATTATGTGATCAAGCATATGGTCACTGTCTTGAACGCTATGTGCTTAATTGTCCACTTATTGAGGAATACAGAGACAGACAGTATAATAACCTATGTGACATGTCAAGATATCTTATTAATGAAAATAAGATACCAAATATACTAAGCAAATTTCCTAAATTTGTTTGTAACACATAAGTGAACTATAGTTATGTAGATATAAATCCATATGTATTCCTGTTAACCCTTTGGGGCCTAGTTCCTGGGCCTTTTGTGTATATATATGTTCTTGCGCTACCGTCCATAGGATGGATATGGGGTGCACAATAAACTAGCCACTTCGGTGGCAAAATCTAATCTTTTCCTCTCACAATATTTGTGGAGAAATTTTCTCCAGGAGGGGGGTATCAGCCCCCTTCAGCCCTTTCAGCCCTTCAGCCCCTTTCAGCCCTGAGTGGCCAAGCCCTCAGAAGGGGCGAGTGTCTTGTTTACTGCTAGAGTGAGTAATTGATCACAGATGCTATGCCACGTAGTCAAGTGACCTCTGCTCCTTGCAGCGGTGTTGCAAAGTGTATTTTTATAAGAGACAGTACATCTCTTACTTAGCAGGACAATTAAGGAAAATCCTGCTCCCACTTTATTACCATAGTAAAAATAGTGTACATTGTTGTTTATGCTTAAGACAACGAGAAACAAACATTCTGCTTTGCTTCATCGAGGAGGTGACAAGGATGCAAGGTACTGGTCAAGCGTTTTTTTTTTTTTGTGTATTAGGGCATGACGGCTTGGGGCGGTGTGGCGAGGCAGACTAACTTTGACTCTACTACGATGGTGACACTGACGCCAGGATAACCAGCCAAAGAACACTGATCTTGTGCGTTAGTGTGAATAAAGTGCTCTTCAACAAAACACAATAAACACTTAAGAGATAGGGAGATCAGCTTGTGATACCATTGTGAAACAATAGAAGACAAATCTTGTGGAAACATAGTGTACCAGTGTTCGTTTCCTAGACAATGGAAGACGTGGTCATCAAGGCAATTCAGCTTCTATCAAGTCACCGATACTGTCGAAGGTGTTGAGAGCACCATAGCTCACGTTACAAAGAGCAAAGGTATGTTAAGTTTTCTTGTAGATCGGGGGATTGCGCAATTCTTGAGTCACAAGGAGTTTGATATCAAACCTATAATCGGCAGTATGTGTGGACTTCTTGAGTCCAACAAGTAGGTATTTCATCCAGCCATCATCGAATAGAAATATGCTGACTTAACAACCCCCTAGGGGTTATTTACTTACCAAAATTGTATCTTTGACGCCAAATGTTGTGATGGTTTCGACAGCAGCTTCTAGAATCGTTTGCAGGGGCGGATCTGTGTAGACGATTTTGCTTTCATTTATCAGCTAAGTGTTCCTATATTTATATATATACAATAGCTTGGTAAGGCCAATTTCTCAACTGAATTTGGTTCATGCTCCGAAACCGGGATAAAGACCACACTGTGGTCCAAATATGTTGTACAATACAGTGTACAAATAACCTGAGCCAAGGTCCTTCGAAAAAAAAGCTGTATAACTGTGTTTTACAACTTATAAAATCAGTATAAAGGAGTCCTCCAGACTCATTCCACAGAGAATGGGCCAGCCAAAAGAAAACGGGCACTCACCCAGCGTTCACCCAAAAGAAAACGGGAGCTGGGTTGACTCACCCACATTCCTGCACCCATGCACCAATCTGGAGAAATTTGATGATGAAGTCATCACCCCAAGTGATGTTGTTGTCTGAGTGTATATATATACACAGTGTTTATAATGTTTTTAGACAGAAATTAGAGATAAAGATTGTGTTAAAGTTTGTTTCTTATAGTATAGATCTACATGTTATATTAAAGGAACTTATTATATAAAGTGTAAGCTTTCAAATATATATTAACAGGAATTTATATATGTGAAAGTAATATTCAAGTGTGATTACAGTTATACAGTGACATTGTAGTGTATAGTGAATGAAGTGTATACATCGTTAATTTACGATTAATCATCTGGGGCAGGCTGACAACAGCAAAACTCTAAGCCATAAACACCAGCCACATGTACGGTGTACCTTCATGGCATGACCCTGAGGTTAAGCTTAGTGGGTCAGTAGTGTCTGACTCGATTAATTTTGCTGACTTAAGCATAACAAAAACTCTGCTGTTTTTAGCAGTACAGTGTTTTTTAAACACTCTAAGTGTGCTTGCTAGAATTTTAGTTTACATTAAAATGGCTTGTTTGGAAAACTCAGTTTCTGTCTTTAAAAGATAAGATTACACAATTAGAAATCTAATGTTCGTCTGTCTAGGATTAACTCAAGTTGCAAATATAGATTTTGATGATCTTGAGGTTAAGTTTGAATTATTTACACAACGTCTGAAATCAATTAATTCAGACTATACAATTATGAAAATAAATTTTCTTGAATAGATCCATTCTGAGGATTTGAAAAAAATTAAAAATGTTGGATACTTTTAGTGATCATACTATTAAGGTGGACAGGAGGACAGGCTATCTGCATAAAACTCTGTCACAGAGACCTACTCCTAGTGGTCAAACACCTGTTACACCGTAACAACAAGTGTCCATTACAAAGCTTAACTACATGTAATTACTATTTTCCAGGTCTTAATTATGAAGAAATCATTAGTGGTTTTCAATCCTTAGTAAATTAACGAACTGACATAGACGAGATTGCTAAGTTCAATTATCTTAAATGTCTTGGAAGGGAGAAACCCTATGAATGATTAAGTCTTTCGGGGTTAAAAGGTAATTATCAAATAGCCTTACGTGTCTTGAGGCAATTACTTCGATGCTGACAAGGCTAGAGTTAGATGCAGTCTTAATATCAAGCTTGAAGCCACCCAAAACCGTTATTCAGACTTACAGCATTTATAATCACATTTGACAATAGTTCATATCTCTAGGTGCTAATATGACCTAAGACTATGTGATTGGTTTATCAGTGGTTTTGTTACAAGATAAGTTGTCACCACAAACTATTGAACAATTAAATTATTATGTTCAATAACGCTATTTCACTTGTGTAGAATTTAGCAATGGTTTTAAAACAATAGTTTCATGCATGGCAGGCAACGAGACAAGATGAAAAATCCACAAATCCAGGGGAACAACCCTTCAAACTAGTATAAAAAAGGAGTATACTCTCCCACTCTAAACCACTAATGGGAAATTCCCATATAGGATTTATCAAGCTGTGAATACAATAGACAGTAACAGGACTGTCATACATAAACGTACTCCAAAATGGTACTTTGTGTGGAAAATCACATGGGCACAGTATTGATATTCAATACACCTCAATGGAGGCACGTAAACGACGTTTCATCAGCTGAAAAGATGCATCAAGTGTTTTAGGTGAACCACAAGGGAGGAAAAATGCTCTCTGAAGAAGTGTTTTTATATGCAAGGGGATGGCATCATACAGCATTATGTCAAATACTTTGCTGTAACAGCTGCAGGACTTTCCACGAATCAGGAAGTCAACACGCTACAGCATTAAAATGTGAGAGATAAGTTTAAAGCAACAGCTCTCCGATAGCTCGAGTTGAGTTATCTAATAAATTTACACAAAACCAATGTGCTAACCTATTTGATCAGGTACAAAGGTCCGTGCATAAGAGAAGAAACAGTGTTGCAGAAACTGAAATAAAACATCCCTATGCCAAAAATACAGTTAGATATAGCATGTTTTTTTCCATAATTTGGGTAAACAGACATATGACCTAGCCAGAATCATGTTGGTTAGGAAAAACATGGAAAAAAGACAGTAGAAGCGTGGTAGGTAGATTGGGGGGGTGGGGGGGGGGGGTTTTTGCCTAAGTCGTGCGGATCCAGGGTTTAAAAGAAACAGTTTTGCAGCACTGAAAGCAGCTAAGGTCAAGTTAGCCTGTCATGCATACAGACGGACACAATTAGGTCCAATTGATTTAATCATTGGAAGTGATTATTATCACTGTTTGTGCAAAATATAGTAAGTAAACATGGAGGTCACTTGCTGAAAACAGCAGGAGGCACATGATATGTGTCCCATTCCTCTAAAGTGGGAAAGAAGCTGATCTTGATTCAGTGGTCAATGTCCTAGTTACGAGAATAACCGCTGATAATGTACCACAGACAAATATTATCATTACTGGAAGAAATGAATGAACCAGTTGATAAGTTGTGGGATTTAGATGAATAGGTATTGATGTAAATAAACCAAGCCACAAGAGTTCAGACTTATAACAATATTTGGCACTGGCAGATATAAGAGGGACAGTATTGGGTTAGGTTACCATGGATAATTAAATCCACCTCATCTTGCCTAGCATTTATCGCTGTTTCGGACAGATGATGCACAAATACATGAGCTCAGGAAGAATCCAGAGCTACTGACTGTCTATGATAATTTCATACAAGAAACTGTTGGACAATAATTCATTGAAGGAAATAGTCGAAGATAGTTGAAGACAAACGCTCTTATCTCACGCAACATGGAGTCAGAAAAGATCCGAAACCACTCCACTACGTGTTGTATATATTTGACAGCGCACGGGCAATAAAGATTGTAGCAAGGTCTTAATGGACTGTCTGATGACGGACCCTCACTAAGAGAAAGCTTGGAGAGGTGATTATGAAAATTTCGCACAAACCCATATGCCCTACACGGCTGATATTTCCAAGGCTTTCTTAAAGAGTAGGACTACAAGAATTGATAGAGGATTATACTCGATTCTTGTGGGCCTGAAAATCCACCTGATCTCAAAGTCCTGTGAAAACTTATCGTTTAAAATCAGGATTATTTGCGTGCAACATCCTCTCCATTCTTACTAGAAGCTACCTCTAAATACACATTTGAAGAAATCTGAAAGTCCCTTCAAAGAAATCTTAAAGAAATGTGCTATGTGGGACAATCTCAAGGTACTGTGAATAAAGAGGAGGATTTGAAATCCTTATACAGAAGAAGCTAACAAGGAGATGAAAGACGCAAATATGCCTCTAAGGATGTGGAATACAAAATTCAAAAGCAAGTAAGGGAACTTGTCAAAGAAGTTTTTCGCTGAAGCCCTGAAATTCCTGATTGCCTCTATTGTGCGGGACTTAATTGGAACACACATTGAGATACTCTGAGTCTCAAAAAGTAACATAAATCATGCAGTCACTCACTAACGCTTTAGTTTAAGTGTCAGAGGTATCACAATGTTTTGATCTCTAGGACTCGTCTCACCAATTACTAAGGGTCAAAATGCTTATGCAAGATTGGCATGGAAAACTCAAAATTGGATTGGTGGGGAACTTGCCTCTAAAAATGAGTCAAGCATGGGAATGAAATATCCAGGAGTTTAAACAACTTCATCAATTAAATTTCCCCAGCAATAGGTCAAGAGGGAAAACAATTACACATTACATGTGTAGGGTTATGTGATGCGTCAGTCAGAGGGTTATGGCGTGTAGCTTACTTGAGTAATGCTGAAGGAAGTACACTATTTAATTCCAAAGGCCAGGGATAGCAACCTGAAGGTCAGTAAGTACCACATTGGAACTGTCAGCACTATATGTAGGTACAAAATTAGCTGTCTATCTCAACAAATTACTTGTCATCTCCTATTGAAAAATAAACGTGATCTGGAGTGATAATGAGGCAGTTCTCCAGTGGTTAAGAGAAATAATAAGAGTAAGTTGGTCTATGTACAGAACCCAGAGTAAGTAGAAGAAATAAAAGAGATGCAGACAGAGAGAATATCTCTTTCTTCACGTCTGCTACCCAGTGATCCCGCTGAACTGTTGTCACGTGGTTGTCACACTCCAAGAAAGTTTTGTGGATAATAATTATGGTCACGGACCGAACTGGCTCTCTGATTGAAAATAACTGGCCTCAGAAAAAGCTCACATTATGCCAGAAAGGAAACTGTCTGCTTGAACACCAGCAGAATAAGTTGTGTTAAATACTGCAGGACACAAACAGAAAATAGTCATTGATGGATCTAATTACTCATTTTTGGGTAAACTCTAAGATTTACACGTTCTTGTTCTTTGAATCTTTAAAGGATTTAAAACCTGATATGAATGTCTTGACCCATTAAATACTGGGTGAATTATACTGAAATATGTTTTCTCTACAGAATATAAATTTTAGAAACACAAGATAAATCCCCAAAAAGAAAAACCTGTTATGATTAATTCTTTAGGAATTTATCTCGACTCAGAAAGGATTATAAGATGTCGAGGATGAATTCATAATTCTTCATACCTAAAGAAGCCTACATCCATATACTGATCCCATGAATATGGGTAACTAACTTGATTGTGCAAAAAACGCCCAAAGTAACGTGTTACATGGAGGGGTAGCTGTGAACACTTTGTCTATACGAAATCCTACTGGATACTCCAAGGTCGACAAAGTGTGAAAAACTCAAATAAAGGACTGCATACTTGTCTCACTAGATACGCGAGTATGTCAGTATCCAGGTCTCCTCCATAATCCCCTCTGAAGAGTTTGTCATATCACTCCATTTGAGTGTGACAGGTGTAGATTTACACTGGACCAATAATTTTAACCAAACAGTTGACAAAGTTCCATCAAGGTGTACATCTGTTTGTTCACTTGTGCTACAACTAGAGCAGTAACATCAGAATTAGCCACTGAATGTCTGCTGAAAACCTGTATCAATTATTCAGGAAGGTTTGCAGCCAGAAAGGCATGTCCCAGAGATGATTTCAAGATAATGCAAGAACTTTGTTGCTGGTGCTGCTTTATAAGAAGATCTTTGATCAACCAGAAGTACAACAGTGCCTGATTCAAACGCAGTTGTCGGTTGGAGTACATTTTCTCCTAAATCTCCATGGCCGGCGGATTTTTTGAAAGAATGATCGGCATTGTTAAAGCGTTGTTAAGAAGTCTCTACATGTCAGAGAATAGCTTAGAGGAATTCCGCTACAGTGTGATGAAATCGAAATTAGAGTCAACATCAGACCCTACTTATGTTACCGATGATCTGGACAATTTAGAAGTGTTACAGTCCATCTCGCATCTTGTCTCCATGGCGAAGGCTCGAACCTGTTCCTCCATGAATGATTAAAGAATATAGAGGATCCTACTTATTTCGAACCTGAGCAAAATCAAGACGTAATTCAAACACCTTAATAAGTGATGAACAATTGGGAGATAAATTTGGAGAGGAAGACTATCTACCTCATGAGATAAACACTTTATGGAGCTGGTGTTCCTGGAAAAATCATAAGTCTTAAGGACTTGTGACTTAGTGATTATCGCATGATGGTCCGAGGTCCAATGGCCACTTGAAAAAATTGTGACCATTATCCTGATGCAAATGGATTCATCAGGGGTCAGTTGATGTTTTGCGCAAAGGGTAGTGAATAAGGGACAATAAAATAAAAAATAGTGCCGTTAGACTTTACACAGTGTTGAAAACAATATTTGTGATTCTCCAGAAACCAACAGACTAAAGCTGTCAGAAAGACAAGCAGCAGGTGGTGGCGAGTGAGAAAATTAAATTTAATGGTTAAGTGATGAATAGTTCACCTGCAGCGAACTCCGCCGCCCCCCTGTGTGGAGAAATATCTCCAGGAGGGGGGTATTCGCCCCCTTCAGCCCTTTAACCCTTCAGCCCTTTCAGCCCTGAGTGGCCCAAGCCATCAGAAGGGGCGAGCATCTTATTTACTGCTAGAGTGGAGTAGTAATTGATCACAGATGCTTGCCACGTTGTAAGTGACCTATGCTCCTTGCGCGTGTTTTGTTGCAAGTGTATTTTTATAAGAGACTGTAATCTCCTTACTTAGCAGGTCAATTAAGGAAAATCCTTGCTCCACTTTATTACCATAGTAAAAATAGTGTACATTGTTGTTTATGCATTTAAGAAAGCGAGAAAACAAACATTCTGCTTTGCTTCTCGAGGAGGTGACAAGGTATGCAAGGTACTAGGTCAGCGTTTTTTTTTTTTTTTTGTGTATTAGGGCAGTGACGGCTTGGGCGGTTGTGGCGAGGCCAGACTAACTTTGACCTCTATACGAGTGACACTGACGCCAGGATTAAACAGCAAAAGAACCTGATCTGTGCATTTTGTGTGAATAAGTGTCTCACAAAAACCTCATTAAACACTTAAGAGAAGTGGGATAAGTTTCTCTTGTGATACATTGTGAACAATAAAGACAAATCTTGTGGGACATAGTGTACAGTGTGCGTTTCCTAGACAATGGAATAGACGTGGTCATCAAGGAACACTTCAGCTTCTATCAAGTCACGTACTGTCGAGGTGTTGAGAACACCATAGCTCACGTTACAAAGAAGCAAGGTATGGTTACGACTTTCTTTGTTGATCGGGGGATTGCGCAATGATTGAGTCTCACGGAGTTTGTAATCCACCTATAATCGGCAGTAAGGTGTGGACTTTTGAGTCCAAACAAGTAGGTATTTCGTCAGCCATCATCGAATGAAATATGCTGACATAACACCCCCTAGGGGTAATTTATACTTACAAATTGTTCTCATGACTGCCATGTTGTGATGGTTTTCGAAGCTCTAGACCACGTTTGCAGGGGCGGCTGTTGTAGACGATTTGCTGTCATTTATCAGCTAAGTGTTTCCTATATTTATATATATACACATAGCTGGTAAGGCCAAAATTCTCAACAATATTAAATAAATCTGCCAACTGAGTTTGTGAGTGTGCATGGATGGGAGAATTACAGAAAGTATTGCAATTCTTATACACGTAAATAAATTTCACAAAATTAAAAATATTATAATACTGCTAGTAGTGATGGAAGAGTAATGATGGAGGAATATTAGTGGAACAGGAACTGTGGAAGAGTGATGGTGGTGATTGTTTTACCGTGGCTGCTCTAAACATTGCTTCTGATCCAGTCCAGGAAGCTGTTGATCCTAGTGTAGACTCCAGGGAAGCCAGGCTGAGCACAGCGAGTACCGAACGACACAATGCCCACCACCACCCACTTTCCATTAACTGTCTTCATCATGGGTCCTCCACTGTCGTCCTAGGGAGACATACACTCATATATTCACCATCCCAAAAAAGGTGCTGCATCACAGATACATCACATTCCCATGATTTTTTTTTTATATTTTATTTAAAACCGCATTTACAAAATGCACAGATATGTGCAATTTAGTGGTACATATTATGATCAAAATCCACAATGGTACTGCTATAATCTAAAATTGCACTAAGACGAATTTAATTCAACCAACATCCTACCTAAAAACACAAAAATGTACATAATACATTGACATCCTCAGTTCCAATTCCGACTCCCCCCCCCAATGTAACAATGTACAGTGTCACCTGGTTAAAACAATAGCACCTCCACATTTAATTAAACATTAATTTAAACCAATGTTTAATTCGTTTATAAACCAAATATAAACAATCACCATTGGCTTTATATTTACACAAGACACAAAATCAATGATATCGAAATTAGTTACAATATACCACACTAATGGTATTACAATGTTCCATCTTATGAAAAACTTCGTGACCTTACTCCAGGCCATGCTTACAACATACATAATGGCTCTAATACCACCATCAAAAAATTCACATAATACACTTTCAATACCTAGTCGTGCAGACCTACTTCCACATGAATATCATATGGATGGAGTGACCCACAACTCCATCATGTATTTACATTTCATTACAATTCCCAATTATTCGTCTCTCGACCTCCGGGGAGAGAGGATGCTCGCCTGGTCTGCTACACACCGCAATGACAAGATGGCGGAGGGAAGGGGCTGCTGTGTCAAAATCGTCTGCATAGAGCTGGTCAGAAGCACACTTAGTTCTGCAACGATGCACGTCTTATTACCAACCATCATCAGAGATGTCTTCGGCGTACCAAAGAGGAATTATATGGTGTGGCGCTGAACGGGACGTCAAGGATCTTCGTTAAATTGAATCGTGCCAGTTTGTATGACAAGCTAGTCGATGAATTCCAGGAGAAGAGAATAACTGTCAACTTGGCGGTGGGCATCGTCTTGCACGATGTATCCAAATATTACACATGGGTTAAGGTGCGTAATGTGCCTTTTGAGGCAACTGTGTATGAGCTGAAGGAGGCATTTAGCAGCTATGGTTGGGTCCATTTAGCAACGATGGGAGTCTGGATGGATGGGCCGTATGAGGGGCTCCCTGAGGGATTCTACACCTTCAAAATGTCATTGGCCCTGCCGATCCCGTCATATGTGACGTTGGAGGGATACAGAACGCAAGTTTTTGTGCATTATGCTGGTCAGCAGCGGATGTGTCGTCTGTGTTGCTCATATGATCATATGGCGGCACAGTGTCCAAGGCGGCAACCGGCCAGAGGGCCTGAAACGTCGGCAGTGGAGCAACGATTGTGTGAATTGGGGCCTGAGGTGGGCGGCGGAGCTAACTTGCGGAGTGGTCGTTGGAGCGAGGAGGTAGACCGTGAGGAACAGTCGGCTGACTGGTGTGCCATGCTCCCGGAGCGATCAGAGGCTGTGGACGAATTGTCAGGAGAGAAAGTGTGTCAGGACAGTGTACCTCAGGAGCGCTTCATGGAGGAGGTACTCCAGGATTTTTTGCGAATAACTGTGACTGGTGTCTTCAGTAAAGGTGAGGCAGTCACGATGGTACCGTTGCCTGGGGGAGGGAACCCCAGTGAAAGTACCTTGCAGCAGGGTGTGCAAGTAGAGGTACATCAGGAGCAAGCCCAGGAAGTGGATATGAGTGTGAGTGGCGGCTCCAGAAAGAGAACGGCTGGAACGGCAGAGGTAGAGGAGGTTCTCACATCCGGCCAGCGCCCGGGGAAAAAGGTGTGAGCGGCGGAGGAGTTGAAGGAGGTATGGGCTGGTACAGTGACGCAGGAGCAACGCAGTGGACGGGTGCGGGAGAGTGAGGGTGAACAGGTAAAGACCTGTGAGGTGCCTGAGCGCCGAACGGGGAAAGGTGTCATGAATAAACCACAGTGGAATAGAGGAAAGCCGCCGTTTATATAGCTTTCTGGAGTGTCACTCTTAATGTGAATGGTCTCCACTCAGAGATCAAGCAAGTGTGGTTGGTCTGGTTTTTGAGAAGGTTCCGGGTTGATGTGTGTTTTTTACAGGAACACAATTTTCAGTTTGGATGTGATTTGAGGTTGAATGGTTACAAAGTGAATGTTAGTTCTGCCAGGCAGTTAAAAGGGAGGGTAGCAATAGCAATCAAGGACACCAGCCCCTTGCATGTCACGGGGTGGGGGAGGGTTGTGCAGTAGATGGGGTATGGAGTGAGAGATGCATTTGTCTTATAGGTGCATATATGCCAGCGTCGGGTAATGTAAGGGTTAAAGCAAATTTTGTGAGGGATGACTTACTGTATTATTTATGGGCATTGCCGGCAGTCACGATCTTCGGTGGGAATTGGAACTGTGTGATTCGTGAAAGGGATGTGGAACCGAGGGGGGCAGGGTGTGTACTGAAGGTTCAGTGGGACACGTTGCAAGATGTTGGTGTTGTGCACGTAGTGGGGGCGGCGGCTTAGTGATGGAGCACACTTTTGTCAGGAGAGAATATGCGGCACGACTAGATAGAGTTTACATAATGCAGGGTATAGAGGTGAGGGGCGTGCAAACGGTTGATGTAGGTTTATCGGATCACAGAGCAGTAATTGCTGACTTGCGGTGGGAGGGAGTGGTCAGGATTCATGCTGGTTATTGGAAGTTGAATGTTGGATTGCTTAGGGGTGAGGAAGGAGGTGTGGGGTTCGAAGAATGGTGGGGTAGGTTCATGGAGGGCAGGGATAGGGTAATGTAGCTCATTGACTGGTGGGAGTTGAAAGCAAAGCCTTGCATTGCGACCTATTTCCGAGGCAGGGGGAGGGAGAAAGTGAGATGGCATTATGGCTTACAAAATTATTTGGAATCTCAGGTGAAGGACTGTTATGACAGGGGGTGTGGCAGGTTGTTAAGGCAGAATCCATAAGGGATAGACTTGCGAACATCCACAACAAACGTTTCAATGGGATACATTATTGTTCAGGTTCGGAGGATGTGCTATGGGGTGACAAGCCGTCTGGTTTTGTGTTACGCAAGTTCCAAGAACGTCGTGCTGTGACTACTATGATGCGATTAGTGGCAAGCTCGGGAGTGGGGGGATACCAGGATGGTATGGTTTTTGCCACTACAAAAAGTATGAGCTATTATGCTGATGCTTGGTTTAGGGAAAAATGGAGGGAGTGGGGGGGTTTGGTTTGCGGGAATTGATGAGGGAGGGGTGAGATGTGCTGGGGACGAAGGTTAGAGAGAGTATGGAGGAGGATATATGTGAGGAGGAGGTAGCAGTAGCGATTTTTGGGATGCGGACTGGCAAGACATCGGGCATTTATGGGTTGCCAATTGAATTTTACAGGATGGATTGGAGTTGCATCAGGCATGTTTTTGTTGGGGTTCTAAATAATATGGTGGCAGGTGGGAGGATGAGTGAGTCACAACGAATGGGTGTTGTAGTGTTGGTGCCTAAGAAGGGAGGTGAGCATGTACTGAGTGCTTACAAGGTTTTTGCGAAGAAATTGGGTAATCGTTTGAAGGGGGCCCTGGGGTTGGTATTACATAAGGGACAGTATGGAATTCTTGGGAGAAGTATGCGGGAGGGGTATGGCCGTATCTGTGAATTCCTAGAGCGGGTTGGGGGGAGGAGGTGTTCTTGGTTTGGACTGGGAAAATGCGTACGATTGTGTGGATAGAGGATTTATGCTCGAGTGTTTGTATGGCTTGGGTTTTGGTGCAAAAGTAGAGGGATGGGTAGAGACATTGTAAGCTGGGGCGATGATGAGGGTTCAGGTGAATGGACGATTGGGGGGCATAATAGGCATGGAACAAGGTTTGAGGCAGGTGTGCCCTCTTTCCCAAATCTTGTTCGCATGTGTACAAAATTCGTTTTATGAGCTGGTGGATCGGGGGTGAAGGAGGGGGTGTGGTGATAAGTCGGGGGGGCACGTGTGGAGGGGTATATTGATGATACTATGGTTTTGATCAGTGCACGGGAGGATTTTGTCTAGGTGGGTGAGGTCATTGAAAAGTTTGGGGCTGCGTCAGGCATGAGGGTTAACAGGCGCAAGTCAATGTTGCTAGAGGTGGGGAGCTGGGTAAGGGGGAGAATGGGTTAGGGGTTTGGATGGACATGTGTGGATAGGATTAGGATCTGCAGGATTGTGTATTTAGCGGACAAACAGGCAAGCAGGGAGGTTAATTCGGTAGTGGCATGGGACAAGGTGCTGGGCAGACTACGAGGATTATGAGCCGGGGATTCCTCTTTGAACCAACGGGTGATGGTCGTGAATTCGCTTGTGTATAGCAAGGTCTGGGGATTGATAGCTGTATATCCTTTGAGGACCTGTGATATAACGAAGATACAGAGACAGGCGTTGAAGTATATTTGGGGATATGGATGGGCTTGGTTGGGGCGTGAGGTGGTGATGTCTGGAGTATGAAAGGGGGATTTAGGTTTGCTAACTTTGGGACCTAGGGTGAGAGCAATATATGACTGAGCATGTCACTTATGACTAGGGGGGGACTAGAGGACGTAGCGTGGGAGAGGTCGGGAGGGAAGTCTGGTGTTGGTGGCATGGAAAGGAGCTAGAGGCATGTGAGGATTTGCTGCAATATATGTTAAGGGTGAGGGATGTACGTGGTATGAGCATAGCAAGGCTGGTGAGTGTGGGGGTCCAGCAGGCAGCATTGTCAGGGGTGGAAATTTATCCCACTTATAATTGGAAGGTGATCTGGGAGGAATTCCGGAGGCTTTGTGTACCCACTAAGGTGTGTGAGATGGTATATAGATTTATCATGGGGATCCTGCCCTATATTCATTTCAATTCAAGTTTATTCTCTATAAGGGTTACAATGTGGGGTTTACAGGATTTGGATATTGTGTGATTTACATGTTATAAAATACTAATTACAGAGGGGGCCACTAGGACACCTAGCATGGCTAGGCATTTCGGGCAGACTTAGATTAATTCTTAACATTAAATCCTTACAGATTATGGTATTAAGGCTAGGTGATTACATTATAATTTGTGAGTTTAGCAATGTGAATGTTTTTGTTTTAGCACAATACAGAGTGTCTATATTGGAGTATCATAGGCAAACTTACGACTAGTTAGGATTCATTATTTTAAGATTAAGATTAGTATTTCTGTGTTTATAGTCAGTTGGTGAGTGAGTGTAATTGTGAACCACTAGGTGGCTATCATGTAGTTAGTTGTCGGGGTGTATCAGGGAGATAAGAAGTTTTCTAACTGTAGTTTTGAAACTGATGAGTGTGTCTGCAGTTCTAGAGTTTTCAGGTAAGGTGTTCCAGAATTTAGGTCCTTCGAAATACAATGAATTTTTGTAAAGGTTTAGTCAGACACAGGGAATGTCATAGAGATGTTTGTGTCTGGTGTTATGCTTGTGGATCCTGTCACAACTATCAAGAAAGCGTTTTAGGTCAAAGTTAATATTGGAATTTAAGGTTCTGTAGATATAGATTGCACAGTAGTAAGTGTGGATGTTCTGAACAGGGAGTAAGTTTAGATCTATGAAGAGTGGGGGGGTGTGTTGCCAGGGATGAGATTTAGTGATTATTCTTACTGCGGCTTTTTGTTGGGTTATTATTGGCTTTAGGTGTGTTGCTGCAGTCGAGCCCCAAGCACAAGTAGCATAGGTGAGGTATGGATATATAAATGAATGGTATAGTGTGAGAAGGGCAGTTTGCGGCACACAGTGATGTTAAGGTGATGTTATGGAAAATGGGTTTTGTTCAGGATGCAACTTGCATGCATTGTGGTGATAAGGAAACGACTTTTCACGTGGTGTATTTTTGTCCCACTCTAGAAGAGGTAAGGTTGTGGATGCGGGGTGAATTCGGGATGTTGGGAGGAGGTAGGGTGACTATTTTAAGGGCATTACTCCTCGACGTGGATGGGGTGACACAAGATGTGGCACGATCGATTACCTGGAGTTTACCTGAAGAGAGTTCCAGGGTCAGCGCCCCTGCAGCCCGGTCTGTGACCAAGCCTCCTGGTGGATCAGAGCCTGATCAACCAGGGTGTTGCTGCTGGCTGCACGCATTCCAATGTACGAGCCACAGCCCAGCTGGTCAGGTACCGACTTTAGGTGCTTGTCCAGTGCCAGATTGAAGACTGCCAGGGGTCTATTGGTAATCCCCCTTATGTATGCTTGGAGGCAGTTGAACAGTCTCGGACCCCTGACACTTATTGTATTGTCTATTAATGTGCTAGTGACACCCCTGCTTTTCATTGTGGTGATGTTGCATCATCTGCCAAGTCTTTTGCTTTCGTTGCGAGTGATTTTCGTTTGCAAGTTCGGTACTAACCCCTCAAGGATTTTTCAGGTGTATATAATCATGTATCTCTCCCGCCTGCATTCCAGGGAATACAGGTTCAGAAACTTCAAGTGCTCCCAGTAACTGAGGTGTTTTATCTCCATTATGCACGTTGTGAAGGTTCTCTGTACATTTTCTAATTCAGCAAATTCACCTGCCTTGAAAGGTGGTGTTAGTGTGCAGCAATATTCCAGCCTAGATAGAACAAGCGACCTGAAGAGTGTCATCATGGGCTTGGCATCCCTAGTTTTGAAGGTTCTCATTATCCATCCTGTCATTTTTCTAGCAGCTGCGATTGATACAATGCTATGGTCTTTGAAGGTGAGATCCTCCGACATGATCACTCCCAGGTCTTTGACATTGGTTTTTTGCTCTATTTTGTGGCCAGAATTTGTTTTGTGCTCTGATGAAGTTTTAATTTCCTCATGTTTACCATATCGGAGTAATTGAAATTTCTCATCGTTGAACTTCATATTGTTTTCTGCAGCCCATTGAAAGATTTGGTTGATGTCCGCCTGAAGCCTTGCAGTGTCTGCAATGGAAGACACTGTCATGCAGATTCGGGTGCCATCTGCAAAGGAAGACATGGTGCTGTGGCTGACATCATTGTCTATGTCAGATATGAGGATGAGAAACAAGATGGGAGCGAGTACTATGTTTTGTGGAACAGAGCTTTTCACTGTAGCCGCCTCGGACTTTACTCTGTTGACTACTACTCTTTGTGTTCTGTTTGTGAGGAAATTATAGGTCCATCTACCAACTTTTTCTGTTATTCCTTTAGCACGCATTTTGTGCGCTATTATGCCATGGCCTCACTTGTCGATGGCTTTTGCAAAGTCTGTATATATTATATCTGTATTCTTTTTGTCTTCTAGTGCATCTAGGACCTTGTTGTAGTGATCCAATGGGTTGTGTAATTGATGGGTTTCTAGATGGGTGGTGATCTTGCTTCTTAGGACCCTTTCAAAGATTTTTATGATATAGGATGTTAGTGCTATCGGTCTGTAGTTCTTTGCTATTGCTTTACTGCCCCCTTTGTGGAGTGGGGCTATGTCTGTTGTTTTTAGTAACTGTGGGACGACCCCCGTGTCCATGCTCCCTCTTCATAGGATGGTAAAAGCTCGTGATAGGGGCTTCTTGCAGTTCTTGATGAACACGGAGTTTCATGAGTCTGGCCCTGGGGCAGAGTGCATGGACATGTCATTTATCGCCTGTTCGAAGTCATTTGGCGTCAGGATAACATCAGACAGGCTTGTGTTAACCAAATTCTGTGGCTCTCTCATAAAAAATTCATTTTGATCTTCGAATCTCAGTCTGGTTAGCGGCTTGCCATAAACTGAGTCTTACTGGGACTTGAGTAGCTCACTCATTTCCTTGCTGTCATCTGTGTAGGACCCATCTTGTTTAAGTAGGGGCCCAATACTGGACATTGTTCTCGACTTTGATTTGGCATAGGAAAAGAAATACTTTGGGTTTCTTTCGATTTCATTTATGGCTTTTAGTTCTTCCTGTGATTCCTGACTCCTATAAGATTCCTTTAGCTTAAGTTCGATGTTTGCTATTTCTCTGACCAGTGACTCCCTACGCATTTCAGATATATTGGCCTCTTTTAGAAGCACTGTTATTCTTTTTCGTCGCCTGTAAAGGGAGCGCCTGTCTCTTTCTGTTTTACATCTACTCCTCCTTTTTCTTAAAGGAATAAGCCTTGAGCATACATCGAGTGTCACCGACTTAATCTGTTCTAGGCATAAGTTGGGGTCTGTGTTGCTTAGTCTATCTTCCCAGCATATATCGGTTAGGACTTGGTTTACTTGGTCCCACTTTATGTTTTTGTTATTGAAGTTGAATTTGGTGAATGCTTCCTCGTGACTAAACTCATTATGTCGGTCTGGGGCTCCGCGCATACATGTCTGAACCTAGATTATGTTGTGATCTGAGTATATTGTTTTTGATATGGTGACATTTCGTATCAGATCATCATTGTTAGTGAAGATGAGGTCTAGTGTATTCTCCAGTCTAGAAGGCTCTATTATTTGCTGGTTTAAGTTGAATTTTGTGCAGAGATTTAAAAGCTCGTGTGTGTGTGAGTTCTTGTCAGAGCTGCCTCCTTGTGTTATCACTACAACAACATAATTTGCTATATTCCTCCATTTTAGGTGCCTTAAGTTGAAATCCCCCAGGAGCAAGATGTTGGGGGCAGGAGCTGGCAGATTTTTCAGACAGTGGTCAATTTTTAACAGCTGTTCCTGGAATTGCTGGGACGTTGCACCCCGAGGCTTGTAGACTACCACAATGACTAGGTTTTGGTTCTCGATCTTTACTGTTAAAACTTCCACTGCATCATTTGAGGCATTAAGCAGTTCTGTGCAAACAAGTGACTCTGCGATATACAGACTAACCTCCCCCCCCCCTTTTGCCTGTTCATTCTGTCGCATCTGTATAGGTTGTAACCTGGGATCCATATTTCGTTTTCCAAGTGATTTTTTATGTGGGTCTCAGTGAAAGCCGCAAACATTGCATTTGCCTCTGCAAGCAGTCCATGGATGAAAGGTTTTTGTTGTTCGTTGCTGGCTTTAGATCCTGTATATTTGCAAAGAATATCATCAGACTGGTTGTATTGGTGGTACTGGGGGTGGGACGTTTTTTTCCGGCATTAGTATCTGTATCTGTTGGTTTAGAGTGGACTATTTGTACATGTCTTGGGAAATGCATGAGGTGCGGGGCACCGGTAGGGTCAGTGCGTTGGCTGCACGTTTTTACAGGACAATGTGGAGAAATAGAAGCGTCTATGGTAGTAGGTGGGTTGAGTTTTTTCCTGAGGGTTATCGCGGTATGACGGTGGCGAAACTTCACGGATTGGTGGGAACAGGACGGCAATGGGCTGGTGGTCAGCGATGATCTGGCGTGCAAGTGGACTGAGTAGTAGTATGACAGGGGTGGAAGCAGGGAGGAAAGGGAAGGGACAGGACAGGTCTTGGATGTTGTTGGCTTAGATGTGAAGTGGGTCGGATGTGGGGCGTGCAACATTGTTCAAGTCAGTCATTACTGTGTCCTTGAGTGTGTTTTGGCTATCAAAGGTTCTTAGATCTCGGCTCCTCCATAGTACAGCCTGGCAGTGTCGGTGGGGGGGGGGTCGGAGTGGGCTGGATAGGTTTACCATGTCTTTCAGGTAGATGTTCTTATATGGCATGGGCACGTACTTAGAAAGTAGATTGGCTGCGATCCTAGCCGAGATGGGGATGTTGTGTAGATGGTGATGGCGAAGCCCTGCAGAGTGCAGCGTGTATTCTTGAAGTCTGTGACACACGGGAGGGGGAGGAGGTGGCTTTGAGGACTTAAAGGGGAGTTCTGAATGCAAGCCGTTTGTCGCAGACTAACGCTTGTAGGATAGGTATGTTACAATGCGTTCACTGCTATAGGCCAAGTTGGGTAGTGTGTATTGGTTTGGTTGACCGAGTATGGACCAAGATACCGCAAAGGCGATTGTATAGTAATGTATACTGTCATTTCTCCGCACCTTCATGGTGTGTTCTTCGCTAGTTGCATTAGTTGCAACGTCTGTTGATTAGCTTACCTAAGTTATTATAAAAACAATGTTCTGTTTTTTTTTTTTGTATGATTAGTTATCCACTATGGTGTTGTGGATTTTCTCTAGACCTGCATACTTCATATGCATTAAGTCCCACTTACTGTACTTTGTCAATGTTTGTTGTCCTGTACGGCTGGGGATAGCTGGGTTTTGTAGAGGACCCTATAACCATGTGTTGATTTACGTTTTGAATTTTTAAAATGAGAGGTTACCTGGTAGTTGTCACTGTTATATGTCATGTGTGATAAAGTACTGATTTAATATACCATACCACTGTTTGTGGGGGTTTCCCTCCTATAAATGAAATAGATTTGTGTTGATCACTGTGATGAACCATGATGCAAATTGTAAGCTATTGTGTGGGCTATATATTGTTAGTTGTATATATGTATATGTACAATTGTATATGCGCGTGTTAATGTACGTGTATATATACATATATGTGGAACAGTGGGTTGGGTATAGGGGATGTGATATGGCTAAAGTTGGTGTATGTGTGTTTATAGTGAACTGCTCTGTATTTGGTATTACATCTGAATTGTTAGTACAGTTTGTTTCTTGGCTCCAGTGAGCTTATGTGTAGCATAACGTAGGGAGACACTGGTCAGAGAAATAGCAAACATCGAACTTAAGCTAAAGGAATCTTATAGGAGTCAGGAATCGCGGGAAGAACTAAAAGCCATGAATGAAATCGAAAGAAACCCAAAGTATTTCTTCTCCTATGCCAAATCAAAGTCGAGAACAACGTCCAGTATTGGGCCCTTACTTAAACAAGATGGGTCCTACACAGATGACAGCAAGGAAATGAGTGAGCTACTCAAGTCCCAATATGACTCAGTTTTTAGCAAGCCACTAACCAGACTGAGAGTCGAAGATCAAAATGATTTTTTTATGAGAGAGCCACAGAATTTGGTTAACACAAGCCTATCTGATGTTATCCTGACGCCAAATGACTTCGAACAGGCGATAAATGACATGCCCATGCACTCTGCCCAAGGGCCAGACTCATGGAACTCCGTGTTCATCAAGAACTGCAAGAAGCCCCTATCACGAGCCTTTACCATCCTATGGAGAGGGAGCATGGACACGGGGGTCGTCCCACAGTTACTAAAAACAACAGACATAGCCCCACTCCACAAAGGGGGCAGTAAAGCAACAGCAAAGAACTACAGATCGATAGCACTAACATCCCATATCATAAAAATCTTTGAAAGGGTCCTAAGAAGCAAGATCACCACCCATTTAGAAACCCATCAGTTACACAACCCAGGTCAACATGGGTTTAGAACAGGTCGCTCCTGTCTGTCTCAACTATTGGATCACTACGACAAGGTCCTAGATGCACTAGAAGACAAACAGAATGCAGATGTAATATATACAGACTTTGCAAAAGCCTTCGACAAGTGTGACCATGGCGTAATAGCGCACAAAATGCGTGCTAAAGGAATAACAGGAAAAGTCGGTCGATGGATCTATAATTTCCTCACTAACAGAACACAGAGAGTAGTAGTCAACAGAGTAAAGTCCGAGGCAGGCACGGTGAAAACCTCTGTTCCACAAGGCACAGTACTAGCTCCCATCTTATTCGTCATCCTCATATCTGACATAGACAAGGATGTCAGCCACAGCACCGTGTCTTCCTTTGCAGATGACACCCGAATCTGCATGACAGTGTCTTCCATTGCAGACACTGCAAGGCTCCAGGCGGACATTAACCAAATCTTTCAGTGGGCTGCAGAAAACAATATGAAGTTCAACGATGGAAAATTTCAATTACTCAGATATGGTAAACACGAGGAAATTAAATCTTCATCAGAGTACAAAACAAATTCTGGCCACAAAATAGAGCGAAACACCAACGTCAAAGACCTGGGAGTGATCATGTCGGAGGATCTCACCTTCAAGGACCATAACATTGCATCGATCGAATCTGCTAGAAAAATGACAGGATGGATAATGAGAACCTTCAAAACGAGGGATGCCAAGCCCATGATGACACTCTTCAGGTCACTTGTTCTATCTAGGCTGGAATATTGCTGCACACTAACAGCACCTTTCAAGGCAGGTGAAATTACTGACCTAGAAAATGTACAGAGAACCTTCACGGCGCGCATAACGGAGATAAAACACCTCAATTACTGGGAGCGCTTGAGGTTCCTGAACCTGTATTCCCTGGAACGCAGGCGGGAGAGATACATGATTATATACATGTGGAAAATCCTAGAGGGACTAGTACCGAACTTGCACACGAAAATCACTCACTACGAAAGCAAAAGACTTGGCAGACGATGCAACATCCCCCCAATGAAAAGCAGGGGTGTCACTAGCACGTTAAGAGACCATACAATAAGTGTCAGGGGCCCGAGACTGTTCAACTGCCTCCTAGCATACATAAGGGGGATTACCAACAGACCCCTGGCAGTCTTCAACCTGGCACTGGACAAGCACCTAAAGTTGGTTCCTGATCAGCCGGGCTGTGGCTCGTACGTTGGCTTGCGTGCAGCCAGCAGTAACAGCCTGGTTGATCAGGCTCTGATCCACCAGGAGGCCTGGTCACAGACCGAGCCGCTGGGGCGTTGACCCCCGGAACTCTCTCCAGGTAAACTCCAGGTAAACTGTAGATGTTTTAAATAAAAAAAAAATCCCCATTAAAAACATATATCAAAATTAATGAATAATATTTTAAGAAGCACTAAATTATCCATCTGCTATATTATGAACTAAGTCATAACACAGTAACACACGCTACAGACAATATTAATTTGTCCCTGAAGTGTATCAACACCAGAGAGTTTCATTATCTCTGAGAACATTACTTTCACACCAACCAATTACACACGTGCACCTCCACTCACGCCCATCCACCCATCACCTCACACAGTGCCCCACTCAACACTCACGCCCATCCACCCATCACCTCACACAGTGCCCCACTCAACACTCACGCCCATCCACCCATCACCTCACACAGTGCCCCACTCAACACTCACGCCCATCCACCCATCACCTCACACAGTGCCCCACTCAACACTCACGCCCATCCACCCATCACCTCACACAGTGCCCCACTCAACACTCACGCCCATCCACCCATCACCTCACACAATGCCCTGCTCAACACTCACGCCCATCCACCCATCACCTCACACAATACTCCACTCAACACTCACGCCATCCACCCATCACCTCACACAATGCCCCACTCAAAACTCACGCCCATCCACCCATCACCTCACACAATGCCCCACTCAACACTCACGCCCATCCACGCATCACCTCACACAATGCCCCACTCAACACTCACGCCCATCCACCCATCACCTCACACAATGCCCCACTCAACACTCACACCACCCACCCATCACCTCACACAATTCCCCACTCAACACTACGCCCATCCACCCATCACCTCACAAAATGCCCACTCAACACTCACGCCCATCCACCCATCACCTCACACAATTTGCCCCACTCAACACTCATGCCCATCCAACCATCACCTCACAAAATGCCCCACTCAAACACTCACGCCCATCCACCCATCACCTTACACAATGCCGAACTCAACACTCACGCCATCCACCCATCACCTCACACAATGCCCCACTCACCACTCACAGCCCATCCACCATCACCTCACACAATGCCCTACTCAACACTCACGCCCATCCACCATCACCTCACACAATGCCCCACTCAACACTCACGCCATCCACCATCACCTCACACAATGCCCCACTCAAAACTCACGCCCATCCACCCATCACCCCACACAATGTCCCACTCAACACTCACGCCATCCACCCATCAC
Source organism: Cherax quadricarinatus (assembly GCF_026875155.1). Taxonomy (NCBI): domain Eukaryota; kingdom Metazoa; phylum Arthropoda; class Malacostraca; order Decapoda; family Parastacidae; genus Cherax; species Cherax quadricarinatus. Next base: position 5,716,381 of record NC_069484.1, on the reverse strand, counting down.
CTCACACAATGCCCCACTCAAAACTCACGCCCATCCACCCATCACCTCACACAATGCCCCACTCAACACTCACGCCATCCACCCATCACCTCACACAATGCCCCACTCAACACTCACGCCACCCACCCATCACCTCACACAATGCCCCACTCAACACTCACGCCCATCCACCCATCACCTCACACAATGCCCCACTCAACACTCACACCCACCCACCCATCACCTCACACAATGCCCCACTCAACACTCACGCCCATCCACCCATCACCTCACACAATGCCCCACTCAACACTCACGCCATCCACCCATCACCTCACACAATGCCCACACTAAAACTCACGCCCATCCACCATCACCTCACACAATGCCCCACTCAACACTCACGCCATCCACGCATCACCTCACACAATGCCCCACTCAAACACTCACGCCCATCCACCCATCACCTCACACAATGCCCCACTCAACACTCACACCACCCACCCATCACCTCACACAATTCCCCACTCAACACTCACGCCCATCCACCCATCACCTCACAAAATGCCCCACTCAACACTCACGCCCATCCACCCATCACCTCACACAATGCCCCACTCAACACTCATGCCCATCACCCATCACCTCACACAATGCCCCACTCAACACTCACGCCCATCCACCCATCACCTTACACAATGCCGAACTCAACACTCACGCCATCCACCCATCACCTCACACAATGCCCCACTCACCACTCACGCCCATCCACCATCACCTCACACAATGCCCACTCAACACTCACGCCCATCCACCCATCACCTCACACAATGCCCCACTCAACACTCACGCCATCCACCCATCACCTCACACAATGCCCCACTCAAAACTCACGCCCATCCACCATCACCTCACACAATGTCCCACTCAACACTCACGCCATCCCCCCATCACCTCACACAATGCCCCACTCAACACTCACGCCATCCACCCATCACCTCACACAATGCCCCACTCAACACTCACGCCACCCACCTATCACCTCACACAATGCCCCACTCAACACTCACGCCCATCCACCCATCACCTCACACAATGCCCCACTCAACACTCACACCCACCCACCCATCACCTCACACAATGCCCCACTCAACACTCACGCCCATCCACCCATCACCTCACACATTGCCCCACTCAACACTCACGCCATCCACCCATCACCTCACACAATGCCCCACTCAAAACTCACGCCCATCCACCCATCACCTCACACAATGCCCCACTCAACACTCACGCCCATCCACGCATCACCTCACACAATGATCCACTCAACACTCACACCACCCACCCATCACCTCACACAATGCCCCACTCAACACTCACGCCCATCCACCCATCACCTCACACAATGTCCCACTCAACACTCACGCCATCCACCCATCACCTCACACAATGCCCCACTCAAAACTCACGCCCATCCACCCATCACCTCACACAATGCCCCACTCAACACTCACGCCATCCACCCATCACCTCACACAATCCCCCACTCAACACTTACGCCACCCACCCATCACCTCACACAATGCCCACTCAACACTCACGCCCATCCACCCATCACCTCACACAATGCCCCACTCAACACTCACACCCACCCACCCATCACCTCACACAATGTCCCACTCAACACTCACGCCCATCCACCCATCACCTCACACAATGCCCCACTCAACACTCACCCCATCCACCCATCACCTCACACAATGCCCCACTCAAAACTCACGCCCATCCACCCATCACCTCACACAATGCCCCACTCAACACTCACGCCCATCCACGCATCACCTCACACAATGCCCCACTCAACACTCACGCTCATCCACCCATCACCTCACACAATGCCCCACTCAACACTCACACCCACCCACCCATCACCTCACACAATGCCCCACTCAACACTCACGCCCATCCACCATCACCTCACACAATGCCCCACTCAACACTCACGCCCATCCACCATCACCTCACACAATGCCCCACTAAAACACTCACGCTGTCCCCCATCACCTCACACAATGCCCACTCAACACTCACGCCCATCCACCCATCACCTCACACAATGCCCACTCAACACTCACGCCCATCCACGCATCACCTCACACAATGCCTCACTCAACACTCAAGCCCACCCACCAATCACCTCACACAATGCCCCACTCAACACTCACCCCCATCCACCCATCACCTCACACAATGCCCCACTCAACACTCACGCCCATCCACCCATCACCTCACACAATGTCCCACTCAACACTCACGCCCATCCACCCATCACCTCACACAATGTCTCACTCAACACTCACGCCATCCACCATCACCTCACACAATGCCCCACTCAACACTCACGCCATCCACCCATCACCTCACACAATGCCCCACTCAAAACTCACGCCCATCCACCCATCACCTCACACAATGCCCCACTCAACACTCACGTCCATCCACGCATCACCTCACACAATGCCCCACTCAACACTCACGCCCATCCACCTATCACCTCACACAATGCCCACTCAACACTCACACCACCCACCCATCACCTCACACAATTCCCCACTCAACACTCACGCCCATCCACCCATCACCTCACACAATGCCCCAGTCAAAACTCACGCCCATCCACCCATCACATCACACAATGTCCCACTCAACACTCACGCCATCCACCCATCACCTCACACAATGCCCCACTCAAAACTCACGCCCATCCACCCATCACCTCACACAATGCCCACTCAAAACTCACGCCCATCCACCCATCACCTCACACAATGCCCCCTCAACACTCACGCCATCCACCCATCACCTTACACAATGCCCCACTCAACACTTACGCCACCCACCCATCACCTCACACAATGCCTCACTCAACACTCACGCCCATCCACCCCATCACCTCACACAATGCCCCACTCAACACTCACACCCACCCACCCATCACCTCACACAATGCCCCACTAAAACACTCACGACCATCCACCCATCACCTCACACAATGCCCCACTCAACACTCACGCCCATCCACCCATCACCTCACACAATGCCCCACTCAACACTCACGCCCATCCACCCATCACCTCACACAATGCCCCACTCAACACTCATGCCCATCCACCCATCACCTCACAAAATGCCTCACTCAACACTCACGCCATCCACCCATCACCTCACACAATGCCCCACTCAACACTCACGCCATCCACCCATCACCTCACACAATGCCCCACTCACCACTCACGCCCATCCACCCATCACCTCACACAATGCCCCACTCAACACTCACGCCCATCCACCCATCACCTCACACAATGCCCCACTCAACACTCACGCCATCCACCCATCACCTCACACAATGCCCCACTCAAAACTCACGCCCATCCACCCATCACCTCACACAATGCCCCACTCAACACTCACGCCATCCACCCATCACCTCAACACAATGCCCCACTCAACACTCACGCCACCCACCCATCACCTCACACAATGCCCCACTCAACACTCACGCCCATCCACCCGTCACCTCACACAATGCCCCACTCAACACTCACACCCACCCACCCATCACCTATCACACAATGCCCCACTCAACACTCACGCCCATCCACCCATCACCTCACACAATGCCCCACTCAACACTCACGCCATCCACCCATCACCTCACACAATGCCCCACTCAAAACTCACGCCCATCCACCCATCACCTAAACACAATGCCCCACTCAACACTCACGCCCATCCACGCATCACCTCACACAATGCCCCACTCAACACTCACGCCCATCCACCCATCACCTCACACAATGCCCCACTCAACACTCACACCACCCACCCATCACCTCACACAATGCCCCACTCAACACTCGCGCCCATCCACCCATCACCTCACACAATGCCCCACTCAACACTCACGCCCATCCACCCATCACCTCACACAATGCCCCACTCAAAAGTCACGCCATCCACCCTTTCACCTCACACAATGTCCCACTCAACACTCACGCCATCCACCCATCACCTCACACAATGCCCACTCAAAACTCACGCCCATCCACCCGTCACCTCACACAATGCCCCACTCAACACTCACGCCATCCACCCATCACCTCACACAATGCCCCACTCAACACTTACGCCACCCACCCATCACCTCACACAATGCCCCACTCAACACTCACGCCCATCCACCCATCACCTCACACAATGCCCCACTCAACACTCACACCACCCACCCATCACCTCACACAATGTCCCACTCAACACTCACGCCCATCCACCATCACCTCACACAATGCCCCACTCAACACTCACGCCATCCACCCATCACCTCACACAATGCCCCACTCAAAACTCACGCCCATCCACCCATCACCTCACACAAATGCCCCACTCAACACTCACGCCCATCCATGCATCACCTCACACAGTGCCCCACTCAACACTCATGCTCATCCACCCATCACCTCACACAATGCCCTATTCAACACTCACACCCACCCACCCATTACCTCACACAATGCCCCACTCAACACTCACGCCCATCCACCCATCACCTCACACAATGCCCTACTCAACACTCACGCTGTCCCCCATCACCTCACACAATGCCCCACTCAACACTCACGCCCATCACCCATCACCTCACACAATGCCCCACTCAACACTCATGCCCACCCACCCATCACTTCACACAATGCCCCACTCAAACACTCACGCCCATCCACCCATCACCTCACACAATGCTCCACTCAACACTCACGCCCATCCACGCATCACCTCACACAATGCCTCACTCAACACTCACGCCCACCCACCCATCACCTCACACAATGCCCCACTCAACACTCACGCCCATCCACCCATCACCTCACACAATGCCCTACTCAACACTCACGCCCATCCACCCATCACCTCACACAATGTCCCACTCAACACTCACGCCCATCCACCCATCACCTCACACAATGTCTCACTCAACACTCACGCCATCCACCCATCACCTCACACAATGCCCCACTCAACACTCACGCCCATCCACCCATCACCTCACACAATGCCCCACTCAACACTCACGCCCACCCACCCATCACCTCACACAATGCCCCACTCAACACTCACGCCCATCCACCCATCACCCCCACACAATGCCCCACTCAACACTCGCGCTATCCACCCATCACCTCACACAATGCCCCCCTCAACACTCACGCCCATCCATGCATCACCTCACACAATGCCCCACTCAACACTCACGCCACCCGCCCATCACCTCACACAATGCCCCACTCAACACTCACGCCCATCCACCCATCACCTCACACAATGCCCCCACTCAACACTCACGCCCATCCACCCATCACCTCACACAATGCCCCACTCAACACTCACGCCCATCCACCTATCACCTCACACAATGCCCCACTCAACACTCACGCCCATCCACCATCACCTCACACAATGCCCCACTCAACACTCCTACCCACCCACTTATCACCTCACACAATGCCCCACTCAACACTCATACCCACCCACTCATCACCTCACACAATGCCCCACTCAACACTCATACCCACCCACTTATCACCTCACACAATGCCCCACTCAACACACAACATTCACACAACTTAGATAATGGCAGCTCACACCGAACATACAGGTGGCCTTGTATTATTCTTGTAACAACATCAAAACACTGAACATTGCACAAAAAGCCATAATGCAAGACATGTTATACATTTTTATATAGTATCTGTAAACTTTATAAACAGAATAATAGCACAACTCGGATCATTCTTAATTATACAGAGTCCATGATACAGCTGCCCTGTACATCGCCACCGAAAAACAACATTTCCATTGAATGATAAAAGCAAAATACAACGTACACTTCTCATGCATCTCTAAGTCTCTACAGTGAAAAAACTTAGTATAGCTGTAGTTGTAAGACACCCCCAAAATGCCCTACATGTAACACACAACATACATACTATAACATTTATTAGCCATATCTGTTCATATTTTCGGCGTGTACCATGTCGTGATAAACCTCTTAATTATATAACAAGACCATGGATTATATAATTCAAAACAAAAGAAAAACCTTTCACACTAATAGAAGGCATGTTATCACCCTACCATAATCCCATACGCCCCACCTCCATCCATTCACACTTTCGCGAAAAGCCTTCGAGCACTCACACCATCACCACTTTAAGTTGTGCGAAGTCCTGAACCAGTAACAAAACCCTCAGCATATCTTCATATTCGATTAACTCCTTGCCGCCCCACCATTTCCGCACATCACCCATCACCTTCCCCACTCTAACCCCTCTTTCCCCTCCAGCCATGACGAAGCTCTGTTTTACATATAGGGCTTTCACCCTCGGCCACAACACTAAAAGGCCCACACCTCCGCTGCATACATGGGACATCACCACCTCCTTACTTAACCATGCCCTCCCAAAACCCCAGACATAACGTAATACCCTACGCTGAATCTCCTGCACGTCTTGTGTCCTCAAAGGATACACTTCAGTCACACTTCACACTTTACTGTAAACAAGCGAATTAACTATTACGACCCTCTGCTGTAAGGTGACATCTCCTGCCCATAAACCCTGTAACCTACTCAATGCTTTCTCCACCGCCCATTCTGAGCTTACCTTTCTGGCCTCCTGCACATCCGCCATGTATATTACCCCACAGATCTTTAGCCTATCCACCAGTGCCCACCCAAACTCCAACCCCAAATATCCCTCCTAAGAACTCACCTCCAATAAACTCGATTTTGCCCTATTTACACGCATGCCCGTCGCCTCCCCAAAAAGCTCCAACATCCTTCCCACGGTACGCAAACCCTCTACCCCGTCTATCAGGACCGTGTTGTCATCCACATACCCCACTATACCTATACAACCGTCCCTCTCCCCCTGTAACATCCCCCCCCCCGTCCTTCTACTAGCCCATAAAACGGATTCTGCATACACGCAAACAGTATTTGAGAAAGCGGGCACCTGTGCCTCAAACCCCTCTCCATGTTAACCAGCCTCCCCAACTTACCATTGACTTGAACCCGCACAATTGCCGATGAGTACAGTGTATCAACCCACCGCACAACCCCTTCCCCCAAAACCCTGACACAACAAACTAGCCCTCAAAAATTTCCTATCCACACAGTCGTATGCATTCTCCCAATCAAGACCCAAAAGTCCTCCCCCCCTTGCAACTCTCCAAAAAATCCCTTATGCACCCATGACCATCTCTCATACTTCTCCCCGGTATGCCCATTTGACCTCTATGTATAACTGCCCCTATAACCTTCTTCATCCTATTGCCTAAAATCTTCGCAAAATTCCCATGATTACGATATGTTCATAATATAATAAGAATGGGTAGGGGCTTATTTTACCACAGGGAAATTGGAAGACCAGTTTCACTTCAGAGTGATTATCTCTTATTCTCAGTTTCTGTATGATTCCTACGCTTTAGCACCTACCTATGAGCACATTGGTATATGGGCACTCACCTGACAAGAATCACGGCCACCTTCAGGAAAACCTGCACAGATCATGGAATCTCTGATGGGTTGGTCGTAGACTTCATCACAGTCACTGTTGGACCAGACAGGCAGCTCCACTTTCTGCAGAACCGATGAAAGTGGTCCTTGATACCTGATGGCTCCCCAACCTGTGTAGAGGCAGAGCTTAAGTCACTCTCAGTTCTCTCCCTCTATTTCTCTTTTTTTTAACATACGGTTTAACAAGGTTAGGGTAAGGGTTCCTTGCTTTATTTACAAGCTAAGAGTTGTTACCTACATCAGCTCATTTGAAAGCCTTTTTAATGTTGTGAGACATGGAAATAGGGAAGAGGATGAAGCTGGAGCCATCTGTGGGCCACCATTTTCATTTGATAAACTGACTTTATTTCGTTGATATCATTATGCTGCATGAACATGTTCCAGACTCGAGTCATACTGGGAATAAATGATCTCAGATGAAGTGATGTTCTGGAGATGGGAACAGACAGAGTGAAGTTCCTGCTTGCTGCCCGTCTTGTTGTGTAGAAGCTCACTTTTTGCTGTCCTCGGAGTGGAGGCAAGTGTGGTACTTGGACTATACTGGCCATGTACATAACAGTAAGGCCTTCCACATCCCTCCAGTGTTGAAGGCTCTGTTGAAATGACAGATCCATCTAGGCTAGGCCCAGGCGAGGATTGAGGCGTCTTCCTCTGTTGTCTACTCTGCCAAGCAGTCGCAGATGACATGGGGGCAGGCAATCCAAGAAAGAGGAGCATACTCAAGGTATGAGCGTAGTTGTGCCTCGTTCAGAATCTTGCAGCCACTACTGTCGAGCAGATGATCCTTCAAAGTGATGTAAGCTTCTTGGCAGCCTTGTTTGTGAGGTTTGTGAGGTTTCCTGAACACAAAACTCAGGCTGCCACTGGTGAAGTTTCCTGAACTCAAAACTCAGGCTGCCACTGGAGTTTACCTGGAGAGAGTTCCGGGGGTCAACGCCCCCGCGGCCCGGTCTGAGACCAGGCCTCCTATTGGATCAGAGCCTGATCAACCAGGCTGTTGCTGCTGGCTGCACGCAAACCAACATATGAGCTACAGCCCGGCTGATCCGGAACTGACTTTAGGTGCTTGTCCAGTGCCAGCTTGAAGACTGCCAGGGGTCTGTTGGTAATCCCCCTTATGTGTGCTGGGAGGCAGTTGAACAGTCTCGGGCCCCTGACACTTATTGTATGGTCTCTTAACGTGCTAGTGACACCCCTGCTTTTCATTGGGGGGGTGGTGCATCGTCTGCCAAGTCTTTTGCTTTCGTAGTGAGTGATTTTCGTGTGCAAGTTCGGTACTAGTCCCTCTAGGATTTTCCAGGTGTATATAATCATGTATCTCTCCCTCCTGCGTTCCAGGGAATACAGGTTTAGGAACCTCAAGCGCTCCCAATAATTGAGGTGTTTTATCTCCGTTATGCGCGCCGTGAAAGTTCTCTGTACATTTTCTAGGTCGGCAATTTCACCTGCCTTGAAAGGTGCTGTTAGTGTGCTGGTGAGGTTTCCTGAATACAAGTCTCAGGCTGACACTGGTGAGGTTTCCTGAACTCAAAACTCAGGCTGCCACTGGTGAGGTTTCCTGAACACAAGACTCGGCTGACACTGGTGAGGTTTCCTCATTGCAAGATTCAGGCTGACACTGGTGAGGTTTCCTTAACACAAATCTCAGGCTGACACTGATGAGGCTTCCTCATTGCAAGACTCAGGCTGACACTGGTGAGGTTTCCTTAACACAAATCTCAGGCTGCCACTGGTGAGGTTTCCTGAACACAAGACTCAGGCTGACACTGGTGAGGTTTCCTGAACACAAGACTCAGGCTGACACTGGTGAGGTTTCCTAAACACAATATTCATGCTAACACTAGTGAGGTTTCCTGAACACAAGACTCAGGCTGACACTGGCTGACATTAAGTCTAGTTTAAAATTTTATTCAATAAATAATGATATATATTTTTTTACAATAACTAGGGATGCCAAGCCCATGATGACACTCTTCAGGTCACTTGTTCTATCTAGGCTGGAATATTGCTGCACACTAACAGCCCCTTTCAAGGCAGGTGAAATTGCTGACCTAGAAAATGTGCAGAGAACCTTCACGGCATGCATAACGGAGATAAAACACCTCAATTACTGGGAGCGCTTAAAGTTCCTGAACCTGTATTCCCTGGAACGCAGGCGGGAGAGATACATGATTATATACACTTGGAAAATCCTAGAGGGACTAGTACCGAACATGCACACGAAAATCACTCCTTACGAAAGTAAAAGACTTGGCAGACGATGCAACATCCCCCCCAATGAAAAGCAGGGGTGTCACTAGCACGTTAAGAGACAATACAATAAGTGTCTGGGGCTCCAAGACTGTTCAACTGCCTCCCAGCATACATAAGAGGGATTACCAATAGACCCCTGGCTTTCTTCAAGCAAGCACTGGACAAGCACCTAAAGTCAGTACCTGACCAGCCAGGCTGTGGCTCATATGTTGGATTGTGTGCAACCAGCAGTAACAGCCTGGTTGATCAGGCCGTGATCCACTATGAGGCCTGGTTACAGACCGGGCTGTGGGGGCGTTGACCCTCAGAACTCTCTCCAGGTAAACTCCATGTAACTAAAGAAAGCTTATTGTGATGCACTTCACAATATTATTAAGGAACAATCTATAATTTTGATGATAACCCAGAAGTTTAGTCCGTGTTGGTGCAGATTTGAGATTTTATTGAAATACAGTAGGCCGTCATAACAACGGTAGTTACGTTCCTGAAAACGCCGTTATAGTTAAAACCGTGTTAGACAAACTGAAGAAATTATGGGAAAAATAAGGTTACGTTCCTGGGAGCCCCCCAAAAAAAAACCAAACAACTTTTTTTAGACCAACAGATCTTACAAAAATAAACTGAATATGTAATTGTAGTTCATTGTCGTGATATATTATTGCTTAAGACTACAAATGCAACAGAATTAATAGTATTTCTTACCTTAAATTGTGGGTAATGGTGTTTGTGGATGATTGTGAAGAGAGTGAATATGCATGGTGTGGCTCTACTAGGCTGAGGTGGATGGTTGTTGGTTGTCAGCAGAAGTGGATGGTAGAGGTTCTGGTACTAAAGTCGATGGTTGTATTGGAGTGTGCATAAATTCTGTAATGATTTCGGTGCTCTTTTACCCTGCAGTACATTACACAGCTGATGGTAAGGAATCATCAGCTGGTCTAGACACCAATTCAAAGCACTGCTTCTAGATTTGTCAGGGTCTTCTTCAGTGAAAAAGTCTGCAAGTTTACCAATAATATGAAACTGCTCATATAACTGCTGCAATGTTGAATTTTTTTCTTCATCTTCTTCTGTTATGCGGCTCCCTTGTATCTGTTTCTGTTATATGACTCCCTTGTATCTGTTTCTGTTATGTGACTCCCTTGTATCTGTGCATCGAGTTCTGCCAACATTTCCACTGGACTCCCCGATCCAGTGACTGTACTAGAGATGTTGTATTTGGAGGTAAAAATACAACTTTTACATGTGGGGGTCACATCCAGCAAAGCTTGTGGATGAGTACGGGAATTATCAAGAATTAAGAGAGCCTTGAATGCAAGGTTCTTGCTGTGCAGGTAAAACTTGACTACAGGAATAAAGTGATGCTTAAATCAGTCATTAAATATTTCCTCTGTCATCCATGCTGACTGGTTTGACCTCCAAATTACTGTAAAGTGTTTCTATCTACACCTTTCAAAGCGTGAGGATTCTTAGAGCGGTAAATAACCATGGGCTTACACTTCAAATCACCTGATGCATTACCACAAAGGAGCAAGGTGAAGTAATCCTTTGCTGTCTTGAAGCCTGGTGCAATTTTCTCTTGCTGACTGATCTAAGTTCGCATTGGCATTTTCTACCAAAAAACACTTGTCTCGTCAGCATTAAACACTTGATGTGGCTCATAGTCACCCTCAGAAATAATTTCCTGCAATCCAGCAGGGAAATTACTTGCTGCTGTACGATCAGCTGAAGCAATTTCATCAGAAAACTTAATATTATGTAACTTTCTATGCAACTTAAAGTTGTGGAACCAGCCTGTGCTAAACATTCACCCTTTTTCAGGTTTTCCTTCCTTATCACACACTGCATTAAACAACTGTAAGGTCTTTTACCAAATTAAGATGAAATTTATTGGTGCATAGTGTATCCCGCGGGCGACACGCACTCCAAAGTTTTTCCCTTCTGCAAATGAAGTGTTATACAAAAATATGCCGCAATTCTTCAATAGTGCTATAACCAAAATGTGCCAAACAAAACCGTGCTAAACTACTGTCTACTGCATTAATAAAAACTTGGAATCAGATCAATTACTGGAGAATGCCTTTTTTGATCGGCTTCTAACTTTTACAAGTAGTGGGCGTTATAAAACTACACAGTCACTCGTTTTCAACTGTGTAAATTTCAATTTGCCATTTTTATTAAGCAAAATGTTTCTCGTGGTGTATCTCATCAAGAAGCATCTTTTAATTAATTAAATTTGAATCATATGGGTGCCAATTTGAAATTTTTTTTGTTAATTTTATCAGACTGGATTTTCTTAAAAATCCAAATTTAATATTTTTTGCAGATAATAATGTTTGATCCAAGGAAGGGTAGGATACCTCCAGTTCTCTGACTCAAGAGCCCTCTATCAGCAACTATCTATCCTACAAAGCTCCAGGATAAATGGAATAGCTTACCTACAACAGTGACAATATCCCCGGTGAACGAAATGTTGGGAGGAGGGAGGCAGATGGGTCGGACATAGCTGGAGTAAACGACAGGTCGCTCCAGCACCAGCAGAGCAATGTCGTTGCTAAAGGTATTACTGTCGAAGTCAGGGTGTAGGCGGAAGTCTGCTACCCGTATGTTCACATGCTGTGACTCTCCCTCCCTGCTGAAGTCATGCTCCCCAACTCGTACCCAGATGGTCCTCTGGTCAAACCTGCCACACACAAAGTACGCTGCATCCAACCCATCCATAGTTTGTTACATCTGTTTCTTGCAAGATTACCAACGTCAGTTTCTAAACGCTTCCCACAAAATGTAAATGTTATTTACTTTAGGTTACATTAATTTTAATAACAAGAACAACTATTTTCTCGGATTAATAATACCAGCGAGTTAATAACCCAGGGGAAGCCAAGAACACAGAGCAATAAATATTATTGTCTGTGTTATTCTTTGGTCTCTGCCTGTCTGTTACATTCTTTGGTCTCTGCCTGTCTGTTACATTCTTTGGTCTCTGCCTGTCTGTTACATTCTTTGGTCTCTGCCTGTCTGTTACATTCTTTGGTCTCTGCCTGTCTGTTACATTCTTTGGTCTCTGCCTGTCTGTTACATTCTTTGGTCTCTGCCTGTCTGTTACATTCTTTGGTCTCTGCCTGTCTGTTACATTCTTTGGTCTCTGCCTGTCTGTTACATTCTTTGGTCTCTGCCTGTCTGTTACATTCTTTGGTCTCTGCCTGTCTGTTACATTCTTTGGTCTCTGCCTGTCTGTTACATTCTTTGGTCTCTGCCTGTCTGTTACATTCTTTGGTCTCTGCCTGTCTGTTACATTCTTTGGTCTCTGCCTGTCTGTTACATTCTTTGGTCTCTGCCTGTCTGTTACATTCTTTGGTCTTTGCCTGTCTGTTACATTCTTTGATCTCTGACTGTCTGTTACATTCTTTGGTCTCTTCCTGTCTGTTACATTCTTTGATCTCTGCCTGTCTGTTACATTCTTTGGTCTCTGCCTGTCTGTTACATTCTTTGGTATCTGCCTGTCTGTTACATTCTTTGGTCTCTGCCTGTCTGTTACATTCTTTGGTATCTGCCTGTCTGTTACATTCTTTGGTCTCTGCCTGTCTGTTACATTCTTTGGTATCTGCCTGTCTGTTACATTCTTTGGTCTCTGCCTGTCTGTTACATTCTTTGGTCTCTGCCTGTCTGTTACATTCTTTGGTCTCTGCCTGTCTGTTACATTCTTTGGTCTCTGCATGTCTGTTACATTCTTTGGTCTCTGCCTGTCTGTTGCATTCTTTGGTCTCTGCCTGTCTGTTACATTCTTTGGTCTCTGTCTGTCACATTCTTTGGTCTCTGCCTGTCTGTTACATTCTTTGGTCTCTGCCTGTGTGTTACATTCTTTGGTCTCTGCCTTTCTGTTACATTCTTTCTCTCTGTCTGTCTTAGGGGATAGAAGTCTGCTACTCTTTCAGTTTATTGTTTCCTGTCTCCACTTACCTTCCTCATGGAACAAAACTTCCTGCCAGCGTCACTGGAACAAGGACACTTACCCATCAAGACAGTGGGCAGCGGTGTAGACATAGGTGCCCACAGTACACTTACCCAGCGAGGCAGTGAGTGGCAGTGAGGACATGGGTACTGGAAAGTACATTTTCCCATCAAGGCATTGGGCAGGGGTGAGGACATGGGTACAGGGTAATACACTTACCCATCAAGGCATTGGGCGGCGGTGAGGACATGGGTACTGGATAATACACTTACCCATCAATGCAGTGGGCAGCGGTGAGGACATGGGTGTTGGAGAGCAGTACTCCTGCACAGTACTGGTGTGGGGTGGCTCCCGTTCTGAGAAGAGACACCACCCACGGGAACTCTCCAGGAACAGTGCTCACCCCACCAACGATCCTCACACTGGTCACGAAACTCACTCCACACTCTGTACATAAAGGTAATGAGTACGTTGGAATGTACACCCACCCACACACACACACACACACACATACACACACACACACACAGATACAGACACAGACACACACACACACACACACATCACCGGAGGCACACATCAACCAAATAACTGCTGCAGCATACGGGCGCCTGGCAAACCTGAGAATAGCGTTCCGATACCTTAATAAGGAATCGTTCAAGACACTGTACACTGTGTATGTTAGGCCCATTCTGGAGTATGCAGCACCAGTCTGGAACCCACACCTGGTCAAGCACGTCAAGAAGTTAGAGAAAGTACAAAGGTTTGCAACAAGGCTAGTCCCAGAGCTCAGGGGAATGTCGTACGAGGAAAGGTTGAGGGAAATCGGACTGACGACACTGGAGGACAGAAGGGTCAGGGGAGACATGATAATGACATACAAGATACTGCGGGGAATAGACAAGGTGGACAGAGATAGGATGTTCCAGAGAGGGGACACAGGGATAAGGGGTCACAACTGGAAGCTGAAGACTCAGACGAGTCACAGGGACGTTAGGAAGTATTTCTTCAGTCATAGAGTTGCCAGGAAGTGGAATAGCCTAGCAAGTGAAGTGATGGAGGCAGGAACCATACATAGTTTTAAGAAGAGGTATGATACAGCTCAGGAAGCAGAGAGAGAGAGGACCTAGTAGCGATCAGTGAAGAGGCGGGGCCAGGAGCTGAGTCTCGACCCCTGCAACCACAATTAGGTGAGCACACACACACACACACACACACACACACACACACACAACACACACACACACACACACACACACATGCACGCGCACACACACACACACACACACACACACACACACACACACACACACACACACACACACACACACACACACACACACACACACACACACACACACACACACACACACACAGGAATCATTCAGGACCCTGTACACCGTGTACGTTAGGCCCATATTGGAGTATGAGGCACCAGTTTGGAACCCATACCTAGCCAAGCACGTAAAGAAACTAGAGAAAGTGCAAAGGTTTGCAACAAGACTAGTCCCAGAGCTAAGAGGTATGTCCTACGAGGAGAGGTTAAGGGAAATCAACCTGACGACACTGGAGGACAGGAGAGATAGGGGGGACATGATAACGACATACAAAATACTGAGAGGAATTGACAAGGTGGACAAAGACAGGATGTTCCAGAGATTGGACACAGTAACAAGGGGACACAGTTGGAAGTTGAAGACACAGATGAATCACAGGGATGTTAGGAAGTATTTCTTCAGCCACAGAGTAGTCAGTAAGTGGAATAGTTTGGGAAGCGATGTAGTGGAGGCAGGATCCATACATAGCTTTAAGCAGATGTATGATAAAGATGTATAAAGGGCGGGGCCCAGGAGTCGGATCGACCCCCAAACCCTAAAACTAGGTGGTAAATAGGTGAGTATCACACACACCACCACACACAAAAACCACACACACCCAACACACCCCCAAACCGCTCCCCCTAGCCCCCCTTTCCCCCCCCCGACCATAGTTATTGAAAAAAAAAGTAAAGGTTTGGTCACGAACGCAGAGGGAAAAAAACGAGTAGTGGAATGAAAAAATAAAGGGAAAATGTCCCCAGACATCGTGGGGTTACAGAAACAAAATCACTGGGAAAATAAAACGATGAAATTTCCCCCCCATATTCAACCCTGAGGAAGGGAAATAAAAGGGACAGGGGGAGGAGGGGTTGACTATAATTTAAAAAACCCGGGGGGGGTTTATAAGAAATGGAAGGAATGGAAGGTTTGGAGAAAAAGTTTCCATAATAAGTACTTTTTCAGTCAGAGGAACAAAGGACTCATTGCGGGATGTATAATCCACCCAAAACTGAGGATTTGGCCCCAAGAGGGAAATGATGAGTCAACAGAGCAATGGTGCAACACTAGCTGAGGTGGCAGAGGGCCACTCAAGTAGAGCGAAGTTACGGGGTCATAGGTGACTTAAATCACGGGATTTGACTGCAAAAACCCTGGAGCCACTGGGGGTCCAAAAACTGGAGAGCCAAAGAGAGGATGTGGTGTGGCAAATTCAGCACCTGTTGGGGACCTACCAAAGAGAGGGTGAGGATGAACCAGCGGGGATGGCCCTTGTTTTTCCCGAGTGTCGCCATTGGACATCACATATGAAAGGCCTTGGAGTGTGACACAGGGTTTATGAGCTTTAAATAATCATGGAGCAAAAGGGGGAGGAAAACAGGAGTAAAAAGGGAAAAAAGCTAAATATAAAGGGGGGGCTACACAGGAATGAAAAACCTTCCTGCAGGAGATTCGTTAAAACGGGGTTTGGGTAGGAAAATCGTAAAAAAATGATGGGCTTTGTAAACACCAAATGAAGGAGGCGAGGAAAGGTTTTTTCCCCAAGGGTAACAAAATAATGGGAAGGACAGAACGAGCCTTGGGTTTTCCCAAAGGTGTAGGGGGCAAAAACTAAGGCTCTAGAGAAGGAAAAAAAGAAAGAAGGCAAAGGGATAGGAAAATAAAGAGATTAGTCGACGAGACAAAACAAAAATGCAAGAAAAGGGGGAGGCACACCCGCAGTATGAAAATGATATGCATCGAAAGTCATGTCTGCCCGAAATTACTCTACAGCCACATAGGAGGAAGACAACAGCCAAGGACGGGTAACAGGTGGGAAAAAAGGTGGGGAGCTCCAAGAAACGCCCGGAAGTAGTGAGGGTCAACATGAGATTTAAGGAAGCTTTTTCAGTGGAGGCTGAAGGAACCTGGGAAGACAAAACAGTGGGGTACATCAAAAGGGAAAAACAGCAAGGTTTTGGGATGTTACACAAAACTGAGGAGGAGGTGGAGAAGCTCCAAGTGACCTTGATCCTCAAAGGGTGGGCCCGGAAACATCTCCCAGGGCCCTTTAGAGAGGGAGCAGAGAACTAAGTCAAAACCCAAAATTTTCAACACTTCCCTGAAACTGGCAACCCCTGAAGTTGGAAAAAGGCAAATGTAGCCCCATCTTTAAGAAAGGGGACAGCAATGAAGCCTATATTATGACCGTGTTATGCGTGTATAGTATGCAAAAGTTTTGGGAAAAAGATTTCAGGGGAAGTGGGGGACACTGGAGCAGAAAAAGTTTTAAAAATGCACCCAAACAGGTTCATGGAAGCAAATCCTGTGTCACAAAACCTACTAGAGTTTTATGAAAGGCAATTTAAGTAAGAAGAGAGGGGGGGTGGGTTGATTTTTCATTTTTTGGATTGCAAGAAGGGCCCTTTGATACGTTCCCCACAAGAGATTAGTACAGAAGTTAGGAACAGGGTGTATAAACAGGAAAGGGCATGCAATGGATCGGAAATTAACAGGGAGGCAACAGGAGTCATGGCCGTGATGAGGTGTCACAGTGGGTGCCGGTGACGAGCGGGTCCACAGGGGTCAGTCCCGGGACCCGTGCTATTCTTGGTATATGTGAAAAAAAGCATGGCGGAAGGGATAGACCCCGAAAAATGCCCGTTTTCAGAGTGAAGTTATGAGGAGAATTTTATCAGGCAAGCCCGGGGCAGGGCTACAAAGAGACCTGGACGGGGATGCATGGTCCCGAAATTGGTTCCTGAATTTAACCCCGCGAAATGCAAAGTCATGAAGATCGGGGGGGCAAAAAAAGACCCAGACGGTATAGGTAGGAGGCAAAGGGGTGCAAACCTCACTCAAGGAGAAAAAAACCTAGGAGGGTATAATACGAGTACACGCCAAAAACATATTACCCAGTAAATGCTGCGGCATTTTGGGGGCTTGGCAAACTGAGATAGCGTTCCGGTACCTCTGAAGGAAACGTTAAGCTTTTCAAGTGTAGTCAGGCCCCTACTGGGTTTTGCAGCCCAGTTTGGGAAAAACACCTGGTCAAACACGTCAAGAAATTGGAAAATGAAAAGGTCTGCAGCAAGGCCCGTTCCCGAGCTAAGGCGAATGTCCTATGAAGAAAAAATTGGGGAAAACGGTTGACGAACTGGAGCACAGGGAGAGCGGGGAGAATGAAAACGAATCAAGTTTTGCGGGGAATAGACAAGGTGGCAAAATAGGATGTTCCCGGAGGGACACGAGACAAGGGTCACAGTTGGAAACTGAAGATCAGAGAGTCAAGGGATGTTAGGAAGTATTTTTTAGTCATGGTAGTTATGAAGTGGAACATCTGGCACGCGAGTTGTGGAGGGGAAACTTACATAGTTTTAGACGAGGTATGAAAGGGGCAGGGCGGGTGGGGAGGACTAGCACGGTAGTGAAGGGCGGGGCCCCTGAGTTGACCCCCGAACCACAATTAGGGGGTTAGGTGAGTAACCCTACTCAAAACACACACACACACACACCAAAAACACAAAACACACACACACAACCACACAACACACACCACCACAACACACACAACACACACAAACCAATAAAGGATCCTTGGGCAAGAAAAATGGATCCCAGGTTACAAACCCATAAGATGTGAAAGAGTGAACAGGCAAAAGGGGGGGGGGGGTTGCCTGTACTTGCGGTAATTGTTTGCACAGAACGCTAAATGCCAAAAGAGTAGTGGAAGTTTTGGTAAAGGTCGGAACCAAAAAATAGGCATTGTTTTTAAATCTACAAGCCTCGGATGCAAAAACCCCGCAATTCCAGGAAAAGCTGTTAAAAAAATGCCACGTTGGGGAAAACCTTTCCCGCTCCTGCACCCAACTCTTGCTCTGGGGGATTTAAAAATTTAAAGGGACCCAAAATGGGGAATATAGAAATAATATTGTGGTAATAAACCAGGAGGCAGCTTGATGAAAACTCAACTCATGCGGCTTTTAAAATCTCTGCAAAAATTCAATTTAAACCAGCAAATAATGAGCCCACTAGACGGAGAAACATTAGACCCATCTTTCACTAAAAATGATGATTGATAAGAAGACCCCTATCAAAAACAATTATCAGTTTACAAAAAAATTGAGGGTTTTCATGTATGCGCCCGGGGCCCCCGACGACATAAGAGATTTGTCATGAGGGCATTCACCCAAATTTTAACTTCAATAACAAAAAAAAAGTGGGACCAAGTAAACCAAGCCCAAACCCCAAATTTTAAGCTGGGAAGATATATAAGAAACCAGACCCCAACTTACCCTAACAAAATTAACTCGGGGCATCATTATGCCCCCAAGGCTTTTTTCCCTCAAAAGAAAAGGGGAGTGATGTAAAACAAAAAGAACGGGCCCGCCCCTTTTTCAGGCAAGGGAAAAAAAAGAATAACGGGAGGGGTAAAAGAGGTCAATATATCTAAAATTTGCGTAGGGACCGGGTCAGAGAAAAGAAGAAATCAAAATTAAGCTAAAAAAACCCTTTGGGAGTCAGGAATCGCGGGAAGAACTAAAACCATAAATGAAATCAAAAAAAAAAAAAAAAACCCAAAAAATTTCTTTCCTAGGGCCAATCAAAATCGAGAAAAACTTCCAGTTTTTGGGGCCCCCATTTTAAACAAGATGGGTCCCCACAGATGACAAAGGAAATGAGTAAAGCTATAAATCCCAATATGATCATTTTTTTAGCAAGCCCTAACCAGACTAAAGATTTCGAAGATCAAAATGAATTTTTTTTTGAGAGAGCCACAAAATTTGATTAAAAAAAACCCTACCCGTGTTACCCTGACCCCCAAATGGATTCGAACAGGCGAAAAATGACATGCCCATGCATCTGCCCCGGGGCCAGACTTTTGGAATTGTGTTCATCAAGAACTGCAAGAAAGCCCCCCCCCACACCCTTTTTCCACCCTTTTATGGGGGGGAGCATGGAAAGGGGGTCGCCCCACAGAAAACTAAAAAAAATAGACATACCCCCACCCCCACAAAGGGGCAGTAAAGCAAACCCAAAGAACTCCCGGGCCCAATGCACAAAACACCCCTATCAAAAAAAATTTTTAAAAGGGGCCCCAAAGAAGAAAGACCCACCCCCCTTCAAAAAAACCCCATCAGTTCAAAACCCCCAGGGCAACGGGGTTTGGGGGAAAAACGGGTTTCCGCCCCTGTTGTCAAAAATTTTTGGGATAAACTACCAAAAGGCCCTAAATGCATAGAAGCAAAAAGAATGCAGATGTAATATATACAGATTTTGCAAAAGCCTTCACAAGTGGAAGGGCGAAATACGCACAAAAGCATGCAAAAGGGAAAAAAGGAAAAGTGGGGTCGATGGCATATTTCCTCCCTAACAAACACAGAGGGGGTACTCTTTTCAACAGGGGTAAAGTCCGAGGCGAAAGGGTTTAAAAAAAAAAAAAAGCCTGTTCCAAAAGGCCCCCAGTACTCGCCCCCATCTTTTTTCCTCATCCTATATCCGACATAGAAAAGGGATGTCACCACAGAAACCGGGCCCCTTTCCCAATGACACCCGAATCTGCATGACAGTGCCCCTTCCCCTTTGGCAGACCTGCAAGGCCCCAGGCAACTAAAACCAAATTTTTCAGGGGGCTGCGGGAAAAAAATTAAAAGGGTTAAACCCGATGAGAAATTTCAATTATAAATTAGGGAAAACATGGGGAAAATTAAATTTTCACAAAGTACAAAAAAAATTTGGCCCCAAAAATAGAGCGAAACCCCAAGGGTAAAAGACCGGGAGTGATCATGCGGGGGATCCACCTTCAAGGACCATAACATTGAAATCAATCGCTTTCTGCTAAAAAAATGACAGGATGGTTTAATGAAAAACCCTTTCCAAACAAAGGGGGGCCCCAACCCCAAAAAGCCCAACTCTTCGGGTCACTTGTTTATTTTGGTGGAATATTGCTGCACACAAACGGGAACCCTTTAAGGCGGGGGTTGAAATTGCCGCCCTAGAAAATGTACAGAAAAAACCTTCCCGGCGCGCATAACGGAGAAAAAAAACACCTCAATTTTTGGGGAGCGCTTGAGGTTCCCCAAACCTTATCCGGGAAAGCAGGAGGGAGAGATACATGATTATATCACCTGGAAAATCCCAGGGGACTAGTACCCAATTGCACACGGGAAAAACACTCACTTTCGAAAGCAAAAGACTTGGGGAGACGATGCACCATCCCCCCTGAAAGCAGGGGTTTTCACTAGCACTTTTAAAAGACCATACAATAAGTGTAGGGGCCCCAAAACTTTCAGCGGCCCCCAGCACACATAAGGGGGGTTACCAACAGCCCCTGGCATCTTTTAAACTGGGGACTGAAAAAAGCACCTAAAGTCAGTTTTTGGGTCATCCCGGGGTGTGGTGTTCTTGGTTTTTTCGTGCAGCCACAGGCCAAAAAGCCTGGGTTTAAACAGGCCCCTGGGTTCCCAAAGACTGGTCAAAAGACCGGGGGCCCCGGGGGGGTTGACCCCCCGGAAAACCCCTCCCGGGAAAAAACCCGGAAAACACACACACTCACAAACACAGGCCCCACATACACACAAAAAACACACACCCCAAAAACACACACACACCCCACAACACACATCACAAAACCCCCACACAACACAACAACCCCACACACACACAACACACACCACACACACCCCACACACACATGAAACAAATAAACTACAGACCATGGGCACTACATGTATTTTTTTTTAAAAAAAGCAAAGTCAGGGGGAAATTATCAGGAAAAGAAATGGTGGAACACCTAAAAAAGGAATATTCAAAAACAGCAGAAAAATGTTTCAGGGGGGTATAAAACCCTTTTCGCAAACCCCACTGGGGTTCTATGAAAGGGGACAGCAGTAAAAAGAAGAAGAGGGTTGGTAGATTGCATTTTCTTGGACTGTAAGAAGGCATCTGAACAAACTCCCCACAAGAGATTTAAATGCAAAAACTGGGGAACCCAAATAGGGGAAAAAGGGAAGGCACTACAATGGATCAGGGGAAAACTTGTCAGAAGACCAAACGACTTGGTAAAGTGCCCAGGTTTTCAAGTGGGCACATGTGACCCGCGGGGGCCCCCAGGGGTCAGTCCCAAAGGGCGAGTGCTGTTTCCCGGATTTTTAACGATGTGAAAGGATGGGAAAGGGCCCCCGAGGGTCCCCGTTTGGTGATGGGGAAATTGATTAAAAGAAAATTTATTCGGGGCGAAAAAACCAGGCAGAACTACAAAGGGATCTGGACAGGTTGCAGACCTGGTCCAGAAATTGGGTCCTGGAGTTCAACCCCACCAAGTGCAAAGTCATGAAGATTGGGGAAGGGCAAAGAAGACCACAGATGGAGTACAGTCTAGGGGGCCAGAGACTACAAACCTCACTCAAGTAAAAAGATCTTGGGGTGAGCATAACAACAGGCACATCTCATGAGGCACACATCAACCAAATAACTGCTGCAGCATATGGGCGCCTAGCAAACCTCAGAACAGCATTCCGACATCTTAATAAGGAATCGTTCAGGACCCTGTACACCATGTACGTTAGGCCCATATTGGAGTATGCGGCACCAGTTTGGGACCCACACCTAGCCAAGCACGTAAAGAAACTAGAGAAAGTGCAATGGTTTGCAACAAGACTAGTCCCAGAGCTAAGGCATATGTCCTACGAGGAGAGGTTAAGGGAAATCGACCTGACGACACTGGAGGACAGAAGAGATAGGGGGGACATGATAACGACATACAAAATACTGAGAGGAATTGACTCGGTGGACAAAGACAGGATGTTCCAGAGACTGGACACAGCAACAAGGGGACACAGTCGGAAGCTGAAGACACAGATGAATCACAGGGATGTTAGGAAGTATTTCTTCAGTCACAGAGTAGTCAGGAAGTGGAATAGTTTGGGAAGCGATGTAATGGAGGCAGGATCCATACATAGCTTTAAACAGAGGCGTGAAAAAGCTCACGGCTCAAGGAAAGTGGCCAAGTAACGACCAGTGAAGAGGCATGGCCAGGAGCTTGGACTCGATCCCTGCAACCTCAACTAGGTTAGTACAACTAGGCGAGTGCCACACACACACACACACACACACACACACACACACACACACACACCACACACACACACACACCACTTTCACACGCACACACAAACACACACACACACACCACCACACACACACACACACACACACACTCAGACACACACACTCAGACACACACAGAGACTACAAACCTCACTCAAGTAATAAGATCTTGGGGTGAGCATAACAACAGGCACATCTCATGAGGCACACATCAACCAAATAACTGCTGCAGCATATGGGCGCCTAGCAAACCTCAGAACAGCATTCCGACATCTTAATAAGGAATCGTTCAGGACCCTGTACACCATGTACGTTAGGCCCATATTGGAGTATGCGGCACCAGTTTGGAACCCACACCTAGCCAAGCACGTAAAGAAACTAGAGAAAGTGCAAAGGTTTGCACACACAGTAGGGACAGCGAGCGGGCTAGTCACGCCGTCGGTGCTCCGGGGATTTAAGTGTTTTTGATGGCTACAAGTGTTCTGAAAGGGTTGCTAAGTGTGTCAGGGTAGTCAACAATCGTAGAAGTGTTTTTTTTAATTGCCTGAGCCACACAAGTGTGGAGAGAGCCACAATTTTGAAAGTGATCTGGAAAATAAAAGCGTTGTGGCGCAGGCTAGTGTGAAGGCGGCGTTGCCAAGTGTCACCCAAGATTTTAATAAAGTGAAACAATAGTGTGACCAGTGAAAGAAATACAGTGAATAGGGTACATTTATTAACGAGAAGAAATTGAGGTGGATCTACGCCAGGACGTAAATCGAGCTGGATCTACTCCCAGGACGTCACTTTGACCTGGACAATCTACACTGCTACAGCTGCACTAACAAGTACTGTATCACCTATGAGTGGTTGTTTGGGTGTGGGGTCCAGGTTCCAATTTAACCGCCAAGCTGAATGTGAATGGTCTGACTCTCATTAGCACGATAAATAATAGGCACTCCCAAGTATTCAATAAGGTTTAGCAAATGGTAATCCATTGAACAAGGCGATTAACTCACTAGAACAGGTGATATAGGCAACACTGCAAGGGAGTCAGGTCACATAGGTTTTGACACAAGACAACTGAGAATCTACATTACACACTCCCAAGCACAAGCCACCTACTTTTTTCATAACACATAATAAACCCCACATAATCGACACATAATTACACACACTCACACACACACACACTCGCCCACACACAACACACACAGACTCACACACACAACCCACACATACACACACAACACCCACATACACACACACACACCCACACACCACACACTCACACACGACACATACACACAACACACACACATACACACAAACACAAACACACACACACACACCACAACACACACACACAACACACCACACACACTGTAAAGTGCGGTTAAGTCCCAGGAGGTGGTCAGGTCACAAGAAGGTGTGGGCAGCCCAAGGACCACAGACTTACCTTAAAACGCACAAGCCACCTACCTGTCAGTACATAATAAACCCACACATAATTCCACACACATTACACACAAAATTATACACTCACACACTCACACACACACACACACTCACACACACACACACACACACACACACACACACACACCCTCACACACATATCCAACACACACACACTCCCCCCTCACCACCGACATCTCACTAACTTCCCCTGATCCATCCCTCCCTCGATCACCCCCCCTTCCCCCGTTTCACCACCCCAAACCCTCCTCCCCCCTCCCCACCCCGCCCCATTCCAGCTCCATATAGCCACAGTTCCTCCACTACTTTCCCCCCCCCACACTCTGACACACCACACTAACCTAAAGACAAACTACATAGGTTCCTTCCCCTCCTTCCCCACTCTGGAGGAAATCAGAAAAAACAAAAATGGTTGCCAGAGAGCAACAAAAAAACCAAGGGACAGGAGGAGGAAAATGCAAAGGAAGATTTGGGCACAGAGCTCAGAAAAAGGGTCATGAAATGGAAAAGAAACTAGAAGAACTTAGCATGAGAATGAAGAGAAGGATAGAGATGGAAAGCAGAAAGTGGGAGGTGCAGGTCAAAAAGCAGCAGAATGTAGATACAGAGTTTAGAAGAGGAACTGAAAAATCTGAAACAGCCTAAAGACTATAAGAACATTTGGATTGACAACAGAGACAGCTCCTCAGCCACAAATAAGGGGACTGTAGGGAAAGAAGGGGCACAAACTGCAATGGAGATGCTCTATCAGTGGTGACTGTAGCAAATGAAAGAGCTAAACTTTATGTGGCGGCCCTAACAGACAACTACAGAGCCCAAGAAAGCCGAGAAGGGAAAATACAAGGCCACTGAGCCCAAGTACATTTAGCCCAGTGAAACTGATTAAAGAAAGCTGCAGTGGGAGAAACCAAATTAAATGAGGGCTACACAGGGATATGGAGTGGGAGAATAAAGGGGTGAGTTCAGTCTTTGTGTATGGCTCCAGAAGTCGAAGGGGAAACATATGAAGCAAGAAAACAAGGGAAAAAAAAGCAATTGAAAGCATCATGAAAGCAATAGGAGAAGACGATAGACCAGCTGGAAAATTTTCGGAGAAGAAGGGGGTTTTTGTAAAAAAAGAACCCGCCAGTGAGAGTGACCTTCAAGGCAGAAGTGACTCGGACCAGGATACTGCAGGAGAAAGCACGATTAAGGGACATGACGGCATACTGGAGGTGTATCTCGACCGCGACAGAACACAAGAAAAAGGAAGAAACTGAGAGAGACTGGTACAAAGGCGAAAGGAGGCAGAGAGGATGGAGAAGACAGACAGGAGATCCCAGACCCAGAAGAAGATCTAATACAGCCCTCCTCACAACTTTCTATAGAAGCATCCCAACCAGGTCAACCTCCCAGTGCAACCAAACACTTCTAAATCAAAACACCCAAGCCACATCCATGCCCCCACCCACTACATTAAAACTTCCCCCCACAGCAACAACCCATAGTTCCATAACCAGGTCTCCCACTTCCCCAACCCTATATACTTCCCAGTACCACAGTTCTAGAAAAGAGTTGAAAAGGTGTGGTATACAAATGCAGAAAGGAATAACAAAACAAGTAGAGGAGTGGCACGAAAGAATCCCAAAGAGACATCCCAGACATAATAAATCACAGAAACAAAACGCACCAGAATGATAACAGATTCAATCTTTCATCTGGATATCAAATCTTCAGGAAAGACAGAGGGAGGAGAGAGGAGGAGGAGTTGCAACTGCTCATATTACAAACCAGTGGGGTTTATGAGAAAATGGAAGGAATGGACGGCAGGGCCGAAAGGGACTACTTAGTAAGGAACAATCCAGTCGAGGGACATAAGGGGATAATTGCAGTAATATACAACCCACCACAGAACTGCAGGAGCCAAGAAAGAAATACGAAGAGAGCCAACAGAGCATAGTCAACACACTAGCCGAGTGGCCAGAGACACACATGGGGGGAGCAAAGTTACTATTAGGGTGATTTCAATCACAAGGAGATTGACGGAAAACCTGGAGCCCCATGGGGGTCCCCGAACATGGGAGAGCCAAGATGATGGAATGTGGGACTGGAGAACCTCAGCATCAACATGTTAAGACACTACCAAGAGAAGAGGAGAGGATGAACCACAAGGTTGGACCTGTATTCACCATGAAGTAGTTCGACATCGAGGGTATCATGTAGGAAAGGCCCCCCCCTGGGAGCGAGGATCATGGTGTTCTGGTGCTTCGACTACATAGTTGAGCTCCAAGTGGAGAGAGTAGCAGGAATAGGCTGGGAAAAACCAGAACTACCAAAGGGGGAACTCACTCGGCATGAGGAACTTCCTTCAAAGACATTCAGTGTGGAGAGGAAACTGACAGGAAACCAGTATAAAAATGATGGACTATGTACAACAAAATGCAAGGTGCAGAGGAAGAGGTTTGTTCCCAAGGGAAACAAAATAATGGAAAGAACAGAACGAGTCCTTGTTCACCCCAAAGTGGAGGGAGGAAAAAACTAAGGTGTACTCGAGAAGGAAAAGGTACAGAAGACAGAGAACTCAGGAAAATAAAAAATCACCGAATAGCCAGAAACGTTATGCACAATAAGAAGGGAGGCTCAGAGACATAAGGAAAATGACATAGCATCAAAAGTAAAAGACTGACCCGAAGCTGTTGTACAGCCACATCAGAGAAAAACAACAGTCAAGGACCAGGGAATCAAACTGAGGAAGGGTTGATGGGGAATTCACAAGAAACGACCGCGAGGTATGTCCAGGAGCTCAACACAAGATTTAAAGAGTATTTACAGTGGAAACCAGTAGCACTCCAAGAAATCAAAACAGGGGGCAACACCAGCAAGTGCTGGATGAGTACATATAACCAAGGAGGAGGTGAAGAAAAAAAGCTGCTATGCAACTTGACACCTCAAAGCGGTGGGACCAGACAACATCTCTCCATGGGTCCTTAAAGAGGGAGCAGAGATATTGTGTGAGCCATTAACAAAGATCTTCAACACATCATTTGAAACTGGGCAACTCCTGAGGTAATGGAAAATGGCAAATGTAGTCCCAATTTTTTAAAAAGGGAGACAGACATGAGGCACTAACTACAGACCTGTAGCTCTAACGTGTATAGTATGCAAGGTCATGAGAAGATCATCAGAGGAGAGAGGTGGGGGCCACCTGGAAAGAAACAAGTGTATAATTTGACTACCAGCACGGTTTCAAGGGAAGGAAAATCCTGTGTCATCAAACCTACTGAGTTTTATGACAAGGTGACAGAAGTAAACACGAGAGAAGGGGTGGATCGACTGCGTATTTTGGACTGCAAGAAAGCATTTCGACACAGTTCCTCACAAGAGGTTAATGCAAAGCTAGAGGACCAGGCACACATAACAAGGAAAGGCAACTGCAAGATCAGAGAATATCTGACAGGGAGGAATGAACGAGTCATGGTACACGACGAGGTGTCCAAGTGGCGGCCTGTGACAACGGTTCCACAGGGGTCAGTCCTAGGACCTTGCTGTTCTTGTAATACGTGAAACGACATAACGGAAGGGATAGACTCAGAAAAAGTGTCCTTGTTTCAGACGATGTGAAGTTAAATGAAAGAAGCGAATCGGACGAGGATCAGGCAGGACTCAAAGAGATCTGGACAGTACAAGCTGGTCCAGCAACTGGCGTCCTTGAATTTAACCCTGCCAAATGCAAAGTCATGAAGATTGGGAAGGGCAAAGAAGACCGCAGACAGAATATAGTTTAGATGGCCAAAGACTGCAAACCTCACTCAAGGAAAAAGATCTGGGGTTGAGTATAACACCGATCTAATCACCTGAGGCGCACATCAATCATATAACTGCGCAGCATAACGGGCGGCCTGGCAAACCTATCTATCGGATAGCGTTTCCGATACTTCAGTAAGGCTTCGTTTAAGACACTGTACAATACACCATCTACTCAGGCCCATAATGAGTATGCACACCCCAGTTTGGAATCCCCACCTAGTCAAGCACGTCAAGAAATCAGGAGAAAGTGCAAAGGTTGCAACCAGACTAGTCCCGAGCTACGGGGATTGTTCTATGAAGAAAGTTGAGGTAAATCGCCTGACGACACTGAGGCCAGAGGGTCAGGGGAACATGATAACGACATATAAAATACTGCCGGAATAGACGAGGTGGACAAAGACGGGATGTTCCAGAGATGGACACAGACACCAGAGGTCACCATTGAAGTTTGAAGACTCTATGAATCAAAGGGATGTTAGGAAGATTTCTTCCAGTCATAGAGTCGTCAGGCCCATGAATAGCCTAGAAATGATGTAGTGAGGCAGAAACCATACATATTTTAAGGCGAGGTATGACAGAGCTCATGGCAGGGAAGAGAGGACCCATAGTAGCATTCACGAAAGGCGGGGCCAGGAGCTGTACTCGACCCCTGCCACCACAAAAATAGGTGATACAACTAGGTTGAGTACACACCACACACACACAACACACACACACACAACACACACACACACACACATACACACACACTGTCTAATGGTCCGTGGGGTCAAGAACGGGTAACAAGCTCCGAGAACCTTAGCATTGTAAGGGCGTGCAATAACAGCTAGCAGTAATCAGGGTAGTGGTTCGGCTGTGAACATTTTGTAGAGTGAGAAGTAAAGTTATGAGTGTATAAAAGTGTAAGGAAAAGCGGAATCAATATATGTGCATAGGCGCATAACCGGGGGGTCGTAGGCGGTTCTGTGCCCACAGGGGCAAGCGGTAGCCCTGAAAAAAAAAAGAAGTGACGTCACGATAAACTTGTTGTGTGCCATTATACATAGAAAGTGGAAGTGTATATAAGGGTGAAGTGTATACTGTCTCAGTGAAGAGTGAAATCACGTGAGAAGCGGGATGTATGAGAAATTATGGTTATAAACATCACGGAGGAAGGATCCCAATATAGGGATTTAAGGCCTACGTATACAAATGACTTCATCAGCAGCAGCTGGCAACTTGGCACTGCACCATTGAACGCCAAGTTCATATCGGCCTATTGGTGGTTGTTGCGCATGTTGAAGGGCCCTGGCTGGCCTTGCATACGTTTGATACTGCATCACATCCTGCAAGCTATGACCAGAATTAGAATAGAAATAGCAGAGACATGTGAATATAGTGTGGACGAGTGTGAGAAGGTAGAGTCCAGCGAGGAGTAGAGGGTATAAATTCCAGTATATTAGCAGTAAGAATACTTAGGAAGCGCAAGGAAGTTCCGCTCCTCCAAGTGAACATGAACGGATAATACCCAGCATTAATTGATACGTTAAATCCAGACACACACACAACACACTCAAAGGCGAGTAACGACTATAAGCTATGTGACGGGAAACAAGCTTTTAAGGAAACATTGTAAGAGTGCAGGGTCAAGTTCACAGGAGGTTGTGGTCAGGTCACAAGTAGTCGCGGCCAGTCATTACACCACAACAAGACACCTCACACCACACACTCACACACACACAACTAACACGCACACAGGGGTAGCAGTGTTATTACCGGTATTATTAGCAGTAAGAATACTTAGAAGCAGAAGCCTTCTCAGGTAACAGGAATATGATAATAACCAGCAACAAAAAATAACGTAAATACAGAAAGGCAATAAGTTGGAGAGAGTACATAATGGGGAAGTTTAAGTGAACAAATTTGTGCCTACACGATGATCTTTCAACCACACCACCTATCCCCCCCAACCTTCCCTCCTCCCTCCCCTCACCACAACTTATACACATTTAGAGCTCTAGACCTAGTAGCAAGTTCAGCTTTTTATAACCAAATTTACTGGTATGTGTTAGCAGTAGCCCTCCCCCTCACAACCTCCCCCATACACACAACACACACATAGACAACACATACACACACCTGCACGAGACAATATGAGAACTAACTAGTGAATACTCACACACACACACACACAACACACACACACACACACACACACAACACACACACACCACACATGCACACACACAGGCCACACACACACACACACACACACACCACACACACACACACACACACACACACAACACACACACACACACACACAGACCAGTGTCACTGACAGTATAGTAAAGCAAAATCATGGAGAAGATTACAGGAGAAGATGGTGGAACACCTAAAAGGAATGATCTCATCAACACACACATGGTTTCAGGGACGGGAAATCCTGTGTCACAAACTACTGGAGTTCTATGACATGGTGACAGCAGTAAGACAAGAGAGAGAGGGGGGGGTGGATTGCATTTTCTTGGACTGCAAGAAGGCGTTTGACACAGTTCCACACAAGAGATTGGTGCAAAAACTGGAGGGCCAAGCAGGGATAACAGGGAAGGCACTACAATGGATCAGGGAATACTTGTCAGGAAGACAGCAGCGAGTCATGGTACGTGGCGAGGTGTCAGAGTGGGCACCTGTGACCACGGGGGGCCCGCAGGGGTCAGTCCTAGGACCAGTGCTGTTTCTGGTATTTGTGAACGACACGACGGAAGGAAAAGACTCTGAGGTGTCCCTGTTGCAGATGACGTGAAGTTGATAGAAGAATTCACTCGATCGAAGACCAGGCAGAACTACAAAGGGATCTGGACAGGCTGCAGACCTGGTCCAGCAATTGGCTCCTGGAGTTCAATCCCACCAAGTGCAAAGTCATGAAGATTGGGGAAGGGCAAAGAAGGCCGCAGACAGAGTACAGTCTAGGGGGTCAGAGACTACAAACCTCACTCAAGGAAAAAGATCTTGGGGTGAGTATAACACCAGGCACATCTCCTGAAGTGCACATCAACCAAATAACTGCTGCAGCATATGGGCGCCTAGCAAACCTCAGAACAGCATTCCGACTTCTTAATAAGGAATCACTCAGGACCCTGTACACCGTGTATGTTAGGCCCATATTGGAGTATGCAGCACCAGTTTGGAACCCACACCTAGCCAAGCACGTGAAGAAACTAGAGAAAGTGCAAAGGTTTGCAACAAGACTAGTCCCAGAGCTAAGAGGTATGTCCTACGAGGAGAGGCTAAGGGAAATCAACCTGACGACACTGGAGGACAGGAGAGATAGGGGGGACATGATAACGACATACAAAATACTGAGAGGAATTGACAAGGTGGACAAAGACAGGATGTTCCAGAGATTGGACACAGTAACAAGGGGACACAGTTGGAAGCTGAAGACACAGATGAATCACAGGGATGTTAGGAAGTATTTCTTCAGCCACAGAGTAGTCAGTAAGTGGAATAGTTTGGGAAGCGATGTAGTGGAGGCAGGATCCATACATAGCTTTAAGCAGAGGTATGATAAAGCTCACGGCTCAGGGAGAGTGACCTAGTAGCGATCAGTGAAGAGGCGGGGCCAGGAGCTCGGACTCGACCCCCGCAACCTCAACTAGGTGAGTACAACTAGGTGAGTACACACACAGGGCGAGGAAGGGCGAGGAAGGGCGAGGTGCAAGAGTCATCGTACAGCGAGCATCATACAGCGAGCATCGTACATCAGGCATCTGGATGGACATCCCCTCTGAGGAGTAACGTACAAATCACCTGTTTGTGGTTGGCGGGAAGTTTTGAGTGCTAGAGCCGGCCCTACAGTCACTGGTAGCCATGACAAACCCTGCTCCAGAGCGATTATCATACACACAACACCTAGCAGTAGTAGGAAGATAAAATTTGTAGGAGCAAGGAATAAGCAGGAGGATTAAGACATGGCTAATGGGATTACAGCCCTGACAACAGTTTCGAGAGATAATGTTTTAGGACACAAAGACAGTACAATCTGAGAAGCAAGTATTGGGTACACATGTAGTAAAAGGTAGTACATAACTGGGTGAAAGAATGACTTGTTAACACACGCTAGTATTATAATTATTAGAATTACTCTCAGTGTTAATGGTATCTTATTAGTATAACGGATACACAGAGGTGAATTGTATTTCTGGGACATATAAACAACTGACGTGCTCACACACACACGCGCGCACACACATACACTCGGGGACAGTAGCTGAGTCTCGACCCCTGAAACCACAACTAGGTGAGTACACACAGCTGATCCTTGGAATTTGCCCACGTCCCCTCACCCCCCCCCAAAAACCTTTTTTCCCTCCCCCACAGCCCTTTTCCCCCCCTTCCCCCCTCTTGCCTTCACTCCCCCACTCCCCTCCCTTTTTCCTTTTTTTTTCCCCCCTCTCCCCCTCCCTCGCTTTTTCTTTTTTCTCCCCCATAGCCTTTTTTTCCCCCCCCTTCCCCCCTACCCCTTTTTTTCTCTCTCTCTCCCCTCTCTCTCTCTCCCTCCCTCCCTCCCCCCCTTTCTCCCCTCTCCTTTCTCCCCCTCTCTCTCTCCTCCCCTTTTCCGTCCCCTTCCTCTCTCTCCCCCCCTTCTCCCCTTCTCTCCCTCCCCCCCCTCACCCCATAACCCATTTCACCCTCCTCCTCTCTATAGGCTTCTTTTCTTTCCTCTCTCCCATTTCTCTCTCTCATACCCTTTTTTCCCCCAAAACCCCCCTTTTCCCTCCCTCTCTTTTCTCTCTCCTCCCTCACCCCCCCTCCCCTTTCCCTTTTCTTTCCTCCCTCTCTCAAAACCCTTTTTCCTCTCCCCCCTCCCCCTCATTTTTCCCTTTCTCTCCACCCCCCCCCCCCTTGGTTCTTTTTCCCCCAAATTCCCAAACTCCTCCTCTCTCTCCCTTTTTATTCTACCCTTTTCTCTTCCCTCCCCTCCCCCTTCAACCCTTTCCCTCCCCTTTCCTCACTCTCCCTCTTTCCCCTCCCCTTTTCCCTCCCTCCCCCCCTCGCACCCCCCCTTCCCTCCTCTACCCTTTTCTTCTGTGGAAAAAAAAAAAAAAAAAAAAAAAAAAAAAGGGTGGCTCTGGGAGGCCCGGAAAAAAACCATGATCTGGTAGACAAACCGGGGAGGGAAAGCCCGGGAGTTGGGACCCCCAAAAAAAAGGGGGGAAAAGATTGGGGAAGGAAGGTAGAAAGAGCTTGGTAAGAAAATGGGGGGACGGATAGCGAGATGCAGGAAGGGGGAAGTACGGGGTTCCTTAGCAGCAAAAAGCAAAGGATACAGTGCAGAAGAGAAACTAAAAGGGCCAAAAACAGATTAGAGAACAAATGAAAAATTCAGTTTGGGACTCAGGAAATTCAATTCGGGGCGCAGACAAGGGGACGGAAAGGCCAAAAATGGAAAACATGCCCGTACACAAAGGCCCTATCAGCCCCCACGGGGGGCCCCGGGGGAAAAGCCCAGGAGCACATTTAAGATCAATGACAGGTCCAAGACAATGAAGGAAGCTATATGCAGAGATTCTAACAGCCAACTGCAGTAGCAAGGGACAGCTGGTCATAAAGACAGTTCCCTGAAAATAGAATTTTTCCGGATATGACAGGGACGGGAAGGCCCAAAAACCCTGAAAATTTGGAAGGAAAAAAATTTGCCTCAGGGGAAGCAGAAGGGAAAGCCCTCAGGGGGAAAAGGGAAAGGGGCCCGAGGTAAAGGTTTTTTGTGTACGGGCTCCAGAACCCAAGGGGAAAAACTTGAAGAAAAAAAACAGGAGGAAAAAAAAAATGTTTAAGGCATAAAATGAAAACAATAGGTGAAAGGGGGATATTCCCAGGGAAAAAATTTTCAGAGAATTGGGGATTTGCGAGTGGAAGTATAATGGCCCCGTCAAGTAACTTTCAAGGGGAAAAATCCCGTTCGAACCAGGTTCCCCGCAAGAGAAAGCAAAACTGGGGGGACAAAAAGGGGGACCAGGAGTATACCCCCGGACCCCCCCGCCAGGAAACACAAAAAAAAGGGCTAAAACTGAAAAGAGGGTAAGAGACGCCCCGGGGGGAACGAAGGCAATGGGCGAAAAAAGACAGGGCCCAACACAGGAGGAAGGGAAAACACACCCCACAGAAACTCCCACCAAAAGAAATTTCCAAAAACCCCGAAAATTCCCAAAGCAACTGAGCAACCTATACTACAACCCACTCCCCTGTTCCCCTGCCACCAACCCCCCAAAAACAAAAAAACCCCACCCCAACCCGCCCGTCCCTATGGGCCCTTCCCGACCCCCCAAAACCCCCTCATCCCCAAAACCCCCCCCCAAACACCCCCAGCCCCATATTTGGGCCCCCCCCCAAGGCTCTCCGCTCCCCAACCCCCAAAATTTTTTTGCATACCACAAGGGTAGAAAAGAAAATGAAAATTTGGAAAAAAAACGCATTGGGAAAAATTGGAAAAAAACATGAGGATGGAACGGGAAAAATCAGTGAAAAATCCCCAACATCAAGCATCAGAGGGAAAAAAAAACTCGCTGGGGGACCCAAAACGAAACACAAACTTCCCCCCCGGGATATCCGAACCTGAGGAAAAATAGAAGGAGTAGGGGAGGAGGGGTTGCAAATGCTCAAAAACACCCATGGGGATTTGAGGGAAAAGGAAGGCATGGACAAAGAAATTGGGGAAAAGGGAAAAACATTGTAGGGGACAAACATCCAGAGAAATAAAGTATCATTGGATAAGGTAAAACCCACCCAGAACGCAGGAGGCCAAAAGAGGAGTACGAAAAAAACAATCGGGTGATGGTGGACACACTGGCTGAGGGGCAAAAAGCTCACTCGAGCAGGGAAACAAAGTTTACCCGGTAAGGGGGGTTTTTAAAACCCCAAGGGGGATCGACTGGGGAAAAACCCGGAGCCACATGGGGGTTTCCCCAAAAATGGGAGAGCCAAATGAAAGGGTGTGGTAAATTTTAAAAAACCCATGCATCAACAAGTCCCGGGGGCACAACCCCAAAAGAGAGGGGGGGATGAGCCAGAAACTGGATCTTGTGTTCACCCCCGAGCAATTTAGACATTGAAAAATCACTTTTGAAGGCCCCTTGGAGCAGCGATTTCCCTTTTCGAGTTTTTATTATAAAGTAGTTAAAAAGTGGGGAAAAGGGAACAGGAACTGAAGGGGGCAGGCCCAAAAATATAAAAGGGGGGCCCACACAGGGATGAGAAACTTCCGCAGGAGGGGCAGTGGGACAGAGAAAAGGAAGGAAAATCATAAACGAAAATGAAGGAAAAATGTGGCAACAAAGTGCAAGGAGGCAGAGGAAAGTTTTGTTTTCCCCAAAGGGGAAAAAGAAAAAATAGGAAGAACCCAAAAAGAGTCCTTTGGGTTTCCCCCCC
Organism: Cherax quadricarinatus; assembly: GCF_026875155.1. Classification (NCBI taxonomy): domain Eukaryota; kingdom Metazoa; phylum Arthropoda; class Malacostraca; order Decapoda; family Parastacidae; genus Cherax; species Cherax quadricarinatus. The sequence goes on along the minus strand of NC_069484.1, from coordinate 5,680,506 downwards.
AAAGGGGTAGGGAGGGGAAAAACTAAGTGCAAACAAGAATGGAAAAAAAAAACAGGGGGATAGGACCCCGGAAAAAAAAGGAGATTAGAAAAAAAAGCCAAAAACAGAAAGCACAGATAAGGGGGGGGAGGGCCCCCGCGACATATTAAAAACGACAAGCACGAAAGTCCCAAAAACCCGCCCCCAAAAATGCTGTATAGCCACAAAAGGAGGGAAAACAACAGTCAAGGACCAGGGATAAAGCTGAGGAAAGAAGGTGGAGAACTCCAAAAACGATCAAGAGGTATGTGAGGACTCAACACAGATTTAAGGAAAAAATTTTACAGTAGAGAAAAGGAAGGACTTTTGGGGGGGCCGACCCGATGGGGCCCCCAGCAAGGAAAACACCAACTTTTTGGACGACATACAACAGATGAGGAGGGGGGTGAAGAAACGCTAAGGGGCATCGAACCTCAAAAGGGAATTTGGGGCCGGACAAAATTTTCCCCTGGGTCCTTAGAGGGGACAGATAAAAGTTTTTGGCCCTGCCACTTACCACAATCTTCAACAAATTTCCCTGGAAACAGGGCAACTACCAGAGGTATGGAAGACGGCAAATGTAGTTCCCATTTTTAAAAAAGGAGACAGAAAAGAGGCAAATAAACTATAGACCTGTGTCATTGACGTGTATAGTATGCAAAATTATGGAGAAGATTATCAGGAGGAGAGTGGTGGAGCACCTGGAACTGAACAAGAGTATAAATGCCAACCAGCACGGATTCAAGGAAGGCAAATCCTGTGTCACAAACCTTCTGGAGTTTTATGATAAAATAACAGAAGTAAGACACGAGAGAGAGGGGTGGGGTTTGATTGCATCTTCTTGGACTGCAAGAAGGCCTTTGACACAGTTCCTCACAAGAGATTAGTGCAGAAGCTAGAGCATCAGGCGCATATAACAGGAAGGGCACTGCATGGATCAAGAATACCTGACAGGGAGGAAACAACGAGTCATGGTATGTAATGATGTATCACAGTGGGCACCTGTGACGAGCGGGGTCCCACAGGGGTCGGTCCTAGGACCAGTGCTATTTTTGGTATATGTGAAACGACATGATGGAAGGGTTAGACTCAGAAGTGTCCCTGTTTGCAGATGATATGAAGTTAATGAGGAGAATTAAATCTGATGAGGACCAGGCAGGACTTCAAAGAGACCTGGACAGACTGGACACCTGGTCCAGCAAATGGCTTCTCGAATTTAATCCTGCCAAATGCAAAGTCATGAAGATAGGGGAAGGGCACAGAAGACCACAGACAGAGTATAGGCTAGGTGGCCAAAGACTGCAAACCTCACTCAAGGAGAAAGATCTTGGGGTGAGTATAACACCGAGCATGTCTCCGGAAGCACACATCAATCAGATAACTGCTGCAGCATATGGGCGCCTGGCAAACCTGAGAACAGCATTCCGATACCTTAGTAAGGAATCGTTCAAGACACTGTACACCGTGTATGTCAGGCCCATACTGGAGTATCCAGCACCTGTTGGAACCCGCACTTGATAAAGCACGTCAAGAAACTAGAGAAAGTACAAAGGTTGTGAAAAGGTTGTTCCAGAGCAAAGGGGGAATGTCCTATGAAGAAAGATTAAGGGAAATCGGCCTGACGACACTGGAGGACAGGAGGGTCAGGGGAGACATGATAACGACATATAAAATACTGCGTGGAATAGACAAGGTGGACAAAGACAGGATGTTCCAGGGAGGGGACACAGAAAGAAGAGGCCACAATTGGAAGTTGAAGACACAAATGAGTCAGAGAGATATTAGGAAGTATTTCTTCAGTCATAGAGTTGTAAGGCAGTGGAATAGCCTAGAAAATGACGTAGTGGAGGCAGGAACCATACACAGTTTTAAGACGAGGTTTGATAAAGCTCATGGAGCGGGGAGAGAGAGGGCCCAGTAGCAACCGGTGAAGAGGCGGGGCCAGGAGCTAAGACTCGACCCCTGCAACCACAAATAGGTGAGTACAAATAGGTGAGTACACACACACACACACACCACCACCACTTGACACAAACACTTGACACAAACACATACCCCCCCTCCCCTAACCACCTCTCCCCTTCCCTAACCACCTCACCTTAGCCACCTACCCCTCCTCCAAACCACCTAACCCCTCCCCAAACCATCTAACCCCCCCAACTATCTCCCTCCCTCCAATAACCATCCTCCCCATCCCCCATAATCATCCATTCCCTCTCTCTCTCTCAAACATGTACTCCCCCCTCCCCTAACCACCTCTCCCCCTTCCCTAACCACCTAACCCTAGCCACCTACCCCTCCCCCAAACCATCTAACCCCCTCCCCCAACTATCTCTACCCCTCCAATAACCATCCTCCCCCTCCCCATAACCATCCACTCCCTCTCCTCCTAACCATCTATTGCCCTCCCCCTAACCACCTGTCCCCCCTTCTGTGGAGCAACAGGGGAACCTAGAACCAGGATGAGGACGAGGGGCTCCAAGGACGAATCTGGGAGGGAGGAATGGGAGGCAGAGCTCAAAAAAGGGAGGAAGACTGGGGAAGGAGACTAGATAAGCTGGAAAGAAAGATGGAAGAGAGGTTAGCAGCAGAATGCAGAAGGTGGAAGCAACAGACCACAGCAGCAGAAATCAAGATAGAGAGATTAGAAGAGGAGCTGAGACATCTGAAACAGCATAGAGACAAAGATATTACAGAAGTAGCATCGGCAATGGCTACATCAGACACAGACAACAGGTCTGAAGGGAGCATGGAAACTAAACTGTATGCAGAGGTCCTGTCAACCCAAATGGGGCCAAAACAATGTCAGGGGCACACTAGGACAGAATGAGAGGTTGGAAGACATTGTAGGAGCTTGGTACTGTTGCATGGGACCATACCAGGGTACCTGTGGGGGACAGGAAACAGGTGAGCAGTAAGGACAAAACAGAAGCATAGATGGCCTTAATAGAAAGGGACTGAAGGAAGGAAACACTGCACGGGAAGGAACTACAAAACACATCAGAGATGCAATGGGAGTCACAGTGGGAGGTGGGAAAGGGAGAGATCCGTGTTTGTCTATGGGTTATTCGAAGCTAAGGGTGAAACTTATGATGAAAGAAAGCAGGAGGAAGAAAAAAAGCAATTGTAGACACTGAAGGTGTGATAGGCGAGGGGGGACATGACCTAGGTGGGCAAATTTTCGGAGAATCGGGTGGTTCACAAAGAAAAGGATACCAGGCCTCTCAAAGTAATTTTCAAGGGCAGAATCAATCACAAACATGAACCTGCAGGAGAAAGCACGGGCTGAGAGGAAGAAAGAGTTCTGGCAGTGTGTACCTCGATCTGAGGACAGAACACCAGGACGAAGGAAGACGATGAAAGAGAGAGTGTTCAAAAACGAAAGGAGAAAATTGGAGGAATGAAAAAAGGAGAGCCAGAATAAACCAAGGATCAAATGAAGGACAACCACCACCCCCTAGATAAACACCTGATCCACAGAAGGACTCCAGCACGACATCCCAAAGGCCAATGAACCAATCCAAACCAACCATCACACACTGATCCCCTCTGTTCCCACCCCCCCACCACAGTTTACAGTATATTTAGAACAGACGTTGAAGGTTTGGTACAACAAATGTTAGATGGATTACGAATAAAACACAATGAGGAAGGAATGGCAAGAAAGATCAATGAGAAAGTCCCCAGACATCTTAGCAGATACAGAAAACAAAACTCACGGGAGGACAATAAAAGATTGCAATCTTCCCACCAGGATACCAGATCTTGAGGAAAGATAGAAGGGGGCAGAAGGGGGAGTGGGGTTGGCTCTGCTTCGTAAAAAACAGATGGGAAATTCGAGAAAATGGAAGGTCATAGATGTGACGGGGTGGGAAAGTGAACTACATAGTAGGTACAATTCAGTCTGGGGAACACAAAGTGGTCATTGCCACTGATGTATAATCCCCCACAGAACTGCAGAAGGCCAATGAGAGGAATATGAGATAGAGAGAGAGAGCAATGGTGGACACACTTGCTGAGGTGGCAAGAAGAGCTCCTCCAGCAGACAGAGCAAGTTGCTGGTATATGGGGGAGGATTTCAGCACAGGGAGATTGACTGCGGAAAAACCTTCGCGGAGCACATCATGAGGGGTCCTGTATACATGCCGAGAGCCAGGTGTGGACTTGGTGCTGGCGAACATCTTGCACCAACATTGTTAAGGACACTACCAGAGTTGAGAGGAGAGGAATAAACAAGCAAGATTGGACTTGTGTTCACCTGGGCAAGGTCAGACATTGAGGACATCAAGCAGAGAGAGTCCCCTAGGAGCTAGCGAACCACGTGGTTCTGTGGCTTTGATTACATAGAGCTGCCAAGTGGAGAGAATAAACAGGATGTTGAAATGGGAAAAGCTGGCTATAAAGAGGGAAATACATTGGGTTGAAGAACTTTCTGTGGGAGGTTCTGTGGAGCAGGAGTGAACTGCAGGAAAACAGTAAATGAATTGAGGGAATTATGTAAAAACAAAATGCAAGGAGGCAGTGAAAGGTTTTATTCCCATAGGGCAACAGTAACTATGGAAGACAGAACGAGCCCCTGGTTTTACCCGATGGTGTAAGGAGGCAAAAACAAAGTGAATAGAAATTGGGAAAAGTACAGAAGGCAGAGAACACACGAAAATAGGGAGAACAGCGCAGGAGCCAGGTATGTGTATGCACAGGTTAGGGGGAGCACCAGCGACAGTATGAAAATTGAATAGCATCAAGAATCAAGACTGACCCGAAAAATGTTTGTTATAAGCTACATCAGGAGGAAGGCAACAGTCAAAGACCAGGTATTAGATAAGGACAGAAGGTGGAGAACTCACAAGAAATGATCAGGAGGTATGTGAGGAGCTGAACAGGAGATTTAAGGATGTTTTACAGTAGAGGACATGAAGGGCTGTGGGAGAAGACAGCACAGAAGGGAACATCAAGAGGGAATTACCAACCAGTGTTGGACTGACATACGAAACAACCAGGAGGAGGTTGAAGGAAGTCCTAAGTGTCCTTGTACCTCAAAGGCGATTGGGACCGGACAACATCATCTCCTGGGGTCTTAGAGAAGGAAATGCTGAGATGCTCGTGCGTTGCTACTAACACAATCTTCAACACATCCCTTGAACTGGGAAACTAACCTGAGGAAATGGAAGACAGCCTAATGTAGTCCCCATATTTAAGAAAGGAAACAGGAAACGAGGCGATCTAAACTACAGACCTGTCGCTAACATGCTATTGGGTGCAAAGTCATGGAGTAGATTTTCAGGAGGAGAGTGGTCGAACACCTGGAAAAAGGTACAAGATTATAATGAAACGCATGGGTTCTTGAGAAGGCACAAATGTGTATCACAAACCTCTGGAGGTTTTTATGAACAATGGTAACAGAAGTAAGACTCGAGAGAGAGGGGTGGGAAGATTGCATTTCCTTGACTGCAGGAAGGCCTTTGACACAGTTCCCCCAAGGAGATTAGTTCAGAAAGCTGTAGGATCAGGTGGCATGTAACAGAAGTGGCACTGCAATGGATCAGGGGAAAATACTGCGGGGGCAGACAACGAGTCATGGATACGTGAAGAGGTATCACAGGGCGGCGCCTGTGACGAGCGGGGTCCCACAGGGATCAGTATCTAGGACGTGCTTTTTTGATGTATGTGAACGACATGATTGGAGGGAATAGACTCAGAAGTGTCCTGTTCGCAGATGATGTGATGTTGATGACAAGAATTAAATCGATTGAGGATGAGGAGGACTGCAAAGAGACCTGGGACAGGCTGGACATGTGGTCCAGTAACTGGCTTCTCGAATTCAATATGCCAAATGCAAAAGTCATGAAGATTGTGGAGGGGCAAAGAAAGACCGCAAACAGAGTATAGGCTCGTGGACAAAGAATAAGGACTTCACTCAGGGTGAAGACCTTGGGGGTGACCATAACACGAGCACATCACCGGAGGCAAACATCCCACAAATAACTGCTGCAGCATACGGGCGCCTGGCCAACCTGAAGAATAGCGTTCCGATACATTAATAGAATCGTTCAAGACATGTACACTGTGTATGTTGGCCAATTCTGGAGTATGCAGCACCAGTCTGGATCACACACTGGTCAAGCACGTCAAGAAGTTAGTGAAGTACAAAGGTTTTGCAACAAGGCTGTCCCTGAGCTCAGGGAGAATGTCGCGTACTAGGAAAGGTTGAAGGGAAATCGGACTGACGACATGGAGGACAGAAGGGTCAGGGGAGACATGCTAAACGGACAATTACAAGATACTGCGGGGAAAATAGACAAGGTGGAAGAGATAGGATGTTCCGGAGAAGGGCAAAGGGACAAGGGGTCACAATGGAAGATGAAAAGACTCAGTACGTGCAATAGGGACGTTGAGGACGTATTTCATTCAGTCATAGTGTTGTCAGGATGTGGATTAGCTAGAAAGTGAAGTAGGAGTGGAGGCAGGAAACACATACATAGTTTTAAGAAGAGGTATGATACAGCTCAGGAAAGCAGTGAGGAGAGGACCTAGTAGCGATTCAGTGAAGAGACGGGGACCAGGGAAAGGAGCTGTGTCTCGACCCCTGCAACCTTTAATTAGGTGAGTACAAAATTAGACCAAACACACAATTAGGTGAGTCAATCAGACACACACACCACACACACACAATCACACACACACACACACACACAACACAAACACACACACACACACACACACACACACAGCGGGTCAGTTCTAGGAACCGTGCTAAATTCTGATATAGGTGATCGAACATGATGGAAGGAAAAGATCTGAAGTGTACCTGTTCGCAGGATGAACGTGAAGTTGATAGAAGAATTATATCGGATCGAGGATGAGGGCAGGACTGCAAAGAGCCTGGAGACGCGGCTGGACATGTGGTCCAGTAACTGGCTTCTCGAATTCATCCAGCCAATGCCAAAGTCATGAAAGATTGGGGAGGGGCAAAGAAGGGACCGCAGACAGAGTTTAGGCTTGGTGGACAAAGACTTCAGACCTCACTCAGGGAGAAAGGGACCTTGGGGGTGGACCATAAACACCGAGCAATACCGGAGGCTCACCAACAACCAAACATAACCGCTGCAGCATACGGGCGCTGGCAACCTGTGAATAGCGTTTAAGATCATTAATAAGGAATCGTTTCAAGTCACGTACACAGTTGTATGTTAGGCCCATACTGAGAGTATGCAGCTCCAGTCTTGGAAACCCACACCTGGTCATGCACGTCAAGATGTTAGAGAAAGTACAAAAAGTTTGCAACAAGGCTAGTCCCAGAGCTCAGGGAATGTCGTTCGAGGGAAAGGTTAATGGGGAAATCGGGAACTGACGAACTGGAGGACGAAGGAGTCAGGGGAGACATGAATAACGACATACAAGATTACTGGGGAAATAGACAAGGTGGACAGAGAGAGGGATGTTCAGATGAGGGGTCACAGGGAACAGGGGTCAACAAATGGAAGCTGAAAAGACCTCAGACGAGTCAACAGGGACGTTTAGGAAGTATTTCTTCAGTCATAGAGTTGTCAGCAAGTGTTCTAATAGCCATATGCAATGTGAAGTAGTGGAGGAGGGAAAACCATACATAGTTTTTAAGAAGAGGCTATGCAATGCTCAGGAAGCAGGAGAGAGAGAGGATCCAGTAGCGTTCAGGGAAGGAGGCGGGGCCAGGTGCTGAGTCTCGGACCCTGCAATAACAATTAGGGGAGCTTACTAGTAGTGTGAGTACAACACACACTCATACACCAACCACACTCACACACACACACCACACACACCATGACACACACACACACAACAAACACACACTCTACACACACACACCACACACAAACACAACATACACAGACACACACACCATCACACACCCAACACAAAACACACAACACACACAGTCAGTCAGCAGACGTGGGTCACAAGGCTCCGAGATCTTTAGTGGTTTTATGGCGTTGCAACAACTGCTAGCAGTATTCAGCGGTGTGAAAACGTCAGTGAAACAATTCCTAGACTGATAACCAGAGTTATTAGTAAAAAATGTCTAGTGGAAGCCTGGAAATCTTTAATATTTAAAGTGTCAAACCGTTAGTGGATAGTAAGACTTCATGTTGCTCTACTACTGATTCAAATATAACTACAGATCAAAGTGAGTGTGGGAAGCGGGTGTTCAAGAATTTCGAGGAGATTGGATATCAAGTGAAATGTGAGGGCACCATACAGTGAGAGTGAAAACTTAATAAGAAAAGTAGAAGGAAAAAAAATTATTATATACAGGAAGGTGCATTAGGCCTGCTGAAACAGTGACGTCACAACAGTTGTGTGACTTTTATATACATATAAGAGTAACACCGAATGTGAAGTGTATTTCCTTGATATGTGAAGGGTGTACTCTATCATGAGGGACACTGAGGGCGCGGTTGCATGAGCATATACGGTTATAAAGATCCAAGGTGAAGAATTTTAAAAATAGTGATAGAAGGCTACGTCATAGCATCTGGAACTTGTCATCGCATCACTGCCAGCTTAAGTATCACTTCACCTGTTGGGGGTTGTTTTTTGGGGGTTCTGAATCCTGCCTTGAGTCACTGATGATACTGGTCACTCAATCTGCAAGCTATTACCAGATTTAGAGCAGAAAATAGCTAGATTAGGTGAAGATAGGGTTTGACTAGCGAGGAGCAGCCTAGCGAGGGGAAGCCTAGAGAGGGTGACGGTCAGACATCCTAGAAAGCTCAGTACAAGCTATAATTTTACAACCCTAATTACTTTCTGTGTTTTATTAAGTTGAAGTGATAAGTGCTAGAATCACTGTTGGTAGTTATAAGTAACTATGTGGTATTCTACTGATATTTATTAGCAGTTATGAATACTTAGAAGTGGGTGGGCACAACATACACTCGAGCACACAACACACACACACTCACAACACACTCAAACACACACACACACACACACACACACACACACACACCTCACAAAATACACTCTCACACACATAACATACACACTTAAGCTGAGACTAGCTTAATTTTTCCAACCTAGCTAACTTTCTGAATTTTGAAGTAGAATAGATAAGTGTTACAAGTATTGGTCTAAGCTTAGAGTACTGGTTATCTACGTATTTATTGCAGTATGATATACTTTGAAGTGGGGGCAACCACACACACACACACACACCACACACACACACCACACACACACACACACACAAGCACACACATTTCATACTACACCACACACATACACAAACACACACACACAACACACACACACACACACACACACATACAACACACACACACACACACTCAACACACAACACACACACACACATTCACACACACATACAATACACACACACTGGACACACACTCCTTAACACAACTTACACACCACATACACACACACATACACACAACACACATACACAACACACACACACCATACACACATACACACATACACACACTAATACACACACGGAACAAGCACTTGTTAAGCTGTAGTACTCACACGCAAACACACATACCACAGGATTTACACCGTCCTGTGAAAACTGACCATCTGAACTTTCTCTTCTCCCCCCCCCTCTTTCTACACTAAGTAGGGACCTATCTATACCCTCTTCTCACTCTTTACCCTATATCTCTCTCTCTACCTTTCACTCTTACCTATCTCTCTCTCTCTTTCCCTCTCCCATCTTTCCCCTCTAACCATCTCTTACCTCTAAACACCCCCCCCCTCTAAACATCTCTCCCCTTAACATCTGGTCCCCTCCCATTATCTCTCCCCTCCTCCTTTCCCCACCTCTCTCCCTCCTCCCCTCCCTCCCCCCTGCCTTTTCCCCTCTCGCTCTTAACATCTCCCCCCTCTTTTCCACCTTCTCCCCTCTTTGCCTTCCCTTTCTCCCTCCTACCCTTCCCTCCCTCCCTCCCTCTCTCTCTCTTCCGCTCTCTCTCTCTCTCTCTCTCCTCTATCTCTCTCTCTCTCTCTCTGTCTTCTCTCTCTCTTTGCTATCTTCTCTATTGCTCTCTCTCTTTCCTATCTCTTGCTCTATCTCTTTGCTCTCTCTCTCTCTTTGCTCTCTCTCTCTCTTGCTATCTCTCTCTCATGCTCTATCTCTCTCTGATCTCATCTCTCTTGCTCTATCTCTCCTCTTGACTCTCTCACTCTCTCTTGCTGCTCTCTCTCTCTTTGCTCTCTCTTCTCTCTTGCTCTCTCTCTCTCTTGCTCTCTCTCTCTTGCTCTCTCTCTCTCTAGATTCTCTCTCTTGCTCTCTCTCTCTCTTGCCTCCTTCCTCTCTCTCTTTTGCTCTCTCTCTTCTCTTGCTCTCTCTCTCTCTTGCTCTCTCTCTCTCTCTCCTTGCCTCTCTCGCTCTCTTGACTCTCTTCTCTTGCTCTCTCTCTCTCTTGCTCTCTCTCATCTCCTCTTTGCTCTCTCTCTCTCTTGCTCTCTCTCTATCTGCTCTATCTCTCTCTCTTGCCTCTCTCTTCTTGCTTCTCTCTCTCTCTTGCTCTCTCTTCTTTCTTGTCTCTCTCTCTCTTGCTCTCTCTCTTGCTCTCTCTCTCTCTCTCTGGCTCTCTCTCTTCTTGCCTATCTTATCTCTTGCTTTCTCTCATCTCTCTCGTGCTTTCTCTCTCTCTTGCTCTCTCTCTCTCTTGCTCTCTCTCTCTCTTTGCTCTCTCTCTCTCTCTTTGACTCTTCTCTCTCTCTTGCTCATATCCTCTCTCTTGCTCTCTCTCTCGCTAGATCTAACTCTCTCTAATGCTCTTCTCTCTCTCATGCTATCTCTCTCTCTGACTCTCTCTCTCTCTTCTCTCTCTCTCTTGCTCTCTCCTTCTCTTGCTCTCTCTCTCTCTTGCTCTCTCTCGTCCCCATTTTCCCTGCTAACTCTCCCAGTCCTACTCTTCCCTTCACTCTCTCCGACCCCCTCAATACCTTTCCCTTCTCTCTCTCTCTCACAAAAAAAAAAATAAAAACAAAAAAAAAAAAAAAACAATGGTGGGGACTCGCTCAGGAACAAGATCTGATGAGAAATGGTGATGGAAGGGAGGAGTGGATGGAGGTAAAGGAGCAGGGAAAAGGATGAAACAAGAGGGGTTAGAATATTTGGAGAGCTTTCTGAAAAAATGGAGAAAGTGCTCTCTGTGAAATTGGAAAAGGAGGTTGGAGAAGGAGACAAAGAATTGGGTAAGGCACAAGTCGAAAAAACTGCAGTAGCCAAGATAAGGGTCATAGAAGTGTGATAAATAGGCTGAACGCGAGTTACAGGGGCAGTGACCTGAGAAGACACTGCATATGAAGACTGCGAGGCGAACAGGAAGGAAGGAATTTGAATTTAGGCTAAGGTCAATCAATCTGCCAGGAGGAACCAGAACAAGGAGTGAAAGGGAAAGATCAGTGGTTGCAGATGGAGAGGGTGATAGGTCGAATGCTGAGGCACAACAAGGCTATCAGAAGCCACTGGGAAAAAATCAAGGGAGGAAAACTGACCACATACAGAAGGATCCAGAGTCACAGAGGGTGAGGCAATGGGAGGAAGAAAGGCACAAAATCAGTGTTTTCCATGGGCTTCAGGAGAGAGAGGAGGAAAGGACACACACTGAAAGGACGCAGGAAGAGAAAGAAAGGAGATTGAGAAATCTCACGGAAATAGGTGAAGAGGATGGACGAGATTGTAAAATTTTCAGAGAATAGGGGGGTACTCGAAAGTGGTGAAACCGACCAATCAAGCTGATTCACGGACGGAAACATGTGCGGAACAGGATCCTCTCAGAGAACAACAAACATTGAAATATCGGAAGAGTACAACGAGGGTGTTCCTAGACAGAGACTGAACAAAATCAGAACGACAGCAGCTGAGGGAGAGGACAAAAAAGCGAAAGGAGTACGAATAGAGGACAAGGAGGGAACAAGCAGGGTCAGTCAGAGCAGGACACGAACAGCATGGGCAAGGCACACACACAAACTACTTCAGAACCATAAAACCTATCACCACCATCCCAAAACACACTAACATTCCTTTCCCCACAGACTCAACCCAACAACCCGTGCTATAGAAATCCCACAGTATGCCAACCAGGTCTCCCACCCTACAGGCCCCCAAACCACAGTGTTGGATTAGGAAACTGAAGGTTTGGTACACAAAACCCCACCTGATGGCAATAACAAATATGTGGGAGGAGTGGCACGAAGAGTCAATAGAAGCATTCACGGACATAATAAGCTCTCACAGAAAAACACAAAGCTTACAGGTATGAAACTAGATGCCGTCTTTCCAACGGGATACCAAATCATGAGGTAAGACAGACGGGAACAGGGGGGTGGAGAGAGTGGCGTCTGCTGATCAAATTGCTGTAATTTTGATGAGCTGGAGAGAGGAGATGAGCGGAGAAGGAAAGTGATAACATAGTGGGAACACTTCAATCTGGAGGTCCAAGGTTTGGTAATAGCATGTGATGTATAACCCACCACAGAACAGCAGGGAGGCCTAGAAGGCAAGGAGTACGTCGAGAGCAATTAGAGCGATGGTTGACACATGCTAGAGTGGCACAGAAAGAGCTCATTGCTGCAGGGGCCAAAGCTCCTGATCATGGGTGACTTTAACCACAGGGACGATCGATTGGAGTACTTGGACCACATGGGAGGCCCAAGATTCATGGAGGGCTAAGATGATGGAGCCGTTGGTACTGGAGAGAACTTCATGTAATACAACACGTAAGGGACACTACAAGTTGAGAGAGGTGAGGATGAACCAGACATGGCCTGGACTTAGTATTCACCTTCATGTAGTGCAGGGTTCTCGTGGACATTACATATGATAAGACCCCTTGGGGCCAGTGACCATGTGGTTTTAAGCTATCGAATACACAGTTAGAGCCTACAAGAGTGGTGGGAGAGCAGGCAAGGCCAGGACGAATGAAGCCTCAAACTACAAGAATAGGGGACTACACAGGAATAGGGGAAATACATGAACGGGGTTCAGTGGGACAGAGAACTGGCAGGGTAAGCCAGTTAATGAGATGATGGAATATGTAGCAACAAAATGCAAGGAGGATTGAAGGCCAGAGGTTTGTACCAGGGTAACATGAGTAATGCAAAGCCAGATGAGCCCAATGGTTTACCCAAAGGTGCCGGGAGCAAAAACCAAGTGTGATGCTAGGGAAGGGAAGAAATATAGAAGGCAAAGGACCCAGGAAGAATAAGGAAAACAGTCGTATGAGCCAGGAAACGAATATGCACAGATAAGAAGGGAGGCCAAGACAATAATGAAAATGACAGCAGCGAGTCAATCTGACCCGAAACTGTTGTACACCACATCAGGTGGAAAAACAACAGTCAAGGCAAGGTAATCAGGCTAAGGAAGGAAGGAGAGAGAGAAACAGGAAAATGACCGTGAAGTATGTGAAGAACTCAACAAGAGATTCAAAGAAGAGTTCACAGAGGAGACAGAAGGACTCCAGAAAGACGGAGAGGTGGGGACAACACAAAGTGCTGGGACACAGTGCACTCAAACCGAGGAAGATGTGAAGAGACTCTGAGTGAGCTAGATTCCTCAAAGGAAAACATGGGGCCAGATAACATCCTCCCATTGAGTATTGTGCGAGGAGCAGAGGCGCTATTGGTACCCCTAACAACAATATTCAATACATCTATCGAAACAAGGGAGATTTGCATGAGGCATGGGAGACAGCAAATGTAGTCCAATCTTTAAAAAGGAGACAGTCTTGAAGCATTAAACTACAGACCAGTGTCACTGCATGTTAGTTTGCAAATTCATGGAGAAGATTATCAGGGAGAAGAGTGGTGGCAACACCTAGAAAGAATGATCTCATCAACAGCAGCCAGTCATGGTTTCAGGGACGGGAAAATCCTGTGTCACAAAAACCACTGGAGTTCTCTATGACATGGTGACAGGCAGTAAGAAAAAGTGAGTGAGGGTGGGTGGATTGCATTTTCTTGGACTGCAAGAAGGCGTTTGACACAGTTACACACAAGAGATTATATCGGTGCAAAACTGGAGGACCCAAGCAGCGGTTAACAGGGAAGCCTCTACAATGGATCAGGGAATAATTGTCAGGAGAACAGCGCGAGGTCATAGTTCGTGGCGGAGGTGTCAGGTGGGCACCTGTGACAGCGGAGGTTCCCGCAGGGTCGTACTAGGACCAGTTGCTGTTTCTGGTATTTGTGAAACGACATGACGGAAAGATTAGACTTGACGGGTGTTCCCTGTTTGCAGATGACGTGAAGTTGATGAGAAGAATACACTCGATCCGAAGACCAGGCAGCAGAAACTACAAGGATCTGGACAGGCTGCAAGACCTTGGTACAGGCAATTGGCTCCGGGAGTTCAAACCCAACCAAAGTGCCAAAGTCATGAAGATTGGGGAGGGCAAAAGAAGCGCCGCAAGACGGAGTAGTCTAGGGGGTCAGAGACTACAAACCTCACTCAAAGGAAAAGTTCTTGGGGTGAGTATAACACCAGGCACATCTCCTGAGCGCACATCAACAAATAACTGCTGCAGCATATGGGCGACTAGCAAACCCCATCAGAAACAGCTTTCCGACCATCTTAATAAGGAATCGTTCAGGACCTGTACACCGTACTACCGTTAGCCCATATTGGTATGCGGGCACCATTTGGAACCCACACTAGCCAAGCACGTAAAGAAATAGAGAACGTGCAAAGGTTGGAACAAGGTCTGTTCCCAGTGCTAAGAGGTATGTCCTACGAGGAGAGGTTAAGGGAAATCAACATGACTGAACTCTAGGAGGACAGGAGAGGATAGGGGAGACATGATAAACGACATACAAAATACTGAAGGGAAAAGTGACAAGGTGGACAAAGGACAGGAATGTTCAGAGATTGGACAAAGTCAACAATAGGGGACACAGTTGGAAGCTGAAGACACAGATGAATCACAGGATGTTAGGAGTATTTCTTCAAGCCACAGAGTAGTCAGTAAGTGGAAATAGTTTGGGGAAGCGATTTAGTGGAGGCAGGATCCTACATAGCTTTAAGCTGATGGTATATGATAAAGCTCAACGTCAGGGATGGAGTGACTGTGCGAGCAGTTGAAAGAGGCGGGGCCAGGAGCTCGGACTCGACCCGCAAACCTCAATAGGTGAGTACAACTAGGTGACTACACACACACACGCACACCTATACTCACACACTATGAACATGAGTGTATATTATGCTAGTCCAGAAACAATAAATACCATAATAAAAATAAATCTCTTCAGGAAGTTTAAGATAACTCGAACAAAATGGACAGATGAATAATTTATGTTGATAATTGTCCAGTAATATTTATGTTGATAATTGTCCAGTAATGTTTATGTGGATAATTGTTCAGTAATATTTATGTTCATAATTGTTCATAATATTTATGTTGATAATTGTCCAGTAATGTTTATGTTGATAATTGTCCAGTAATGTTTATGTTGATAATTGTCCAGTAATATTTATGTTGATAATTGTCCAGTAATGTTTATGTTGATAATTGTTCAGTAATATTTATGTTGATAATTGTTCAGCAATATTTATGTTGATAATTGTCCAGTAATGTTTATGTTGATAATTGTCCAGTAATGTTTATGTTGATAAATGTCCAGTAATGTTTATGTTGATAACTGTCCAGTAATGTTTATGTTGATAACTGTCCAGTAATATTTATGTTGATAATTGTCCAGTAATATTTATGTTGATAATTGTCCAGTAATATTTATGTTGATAATTGTCCAGTAATGTTTATGTTGATAATTGTCCAGTAATATTTATGTTGATAACTGTCCAGTAATATTTATGTTGATAACTGTCCAGTAATATTTATGTTGATAATTGTCCAGTAATGTTTATGTTGATAACTGTCCAGTAATATTTATGTTGATAACTGTCCAGTAATATTTATGTTGATAACTGTCCAGTAATATTTATGTTGATAATTGTCCAGTAATGTTTATGTTGATAACTGTCCAGTAATATTTATGTTGATAATTGTCCAGTAATGTTTATGTTGATAAATGTCCAGTAATGTTTATGTTGATAACTGTCCAGTAATATTCATGTTGATAACTGTCCAGTAATGTTTATGTTGATAACTCTCCAGTAATGTTTATGTTGATAACTGTCCAGTAATATTTATGTTGATAATTGTCCAGTAATGTTTATGTTGATAATTGTCCAGTAATGTTTATGTTGATAACTGTCCAGTAATATTTATGTTGATAATTGTCCAGTAATGTTTATGTTGATAACTGTCCAGAAATATTTATGTTGATAACTGTCCAGTAATGTTTATGTTGATAACTGTCCAGTAATATTTATGTTGATAATTTTCCAGTAATATTTATGTTGATAATTGTCCAGTAATATTTATGTTGATAATTGTCCAGTAATATTTATGTTGATAATTGCCCAGTAATGTTTATGTTGATAACTGTCCAGTAATATTTATGTTGATAATTGTCCAGTAATATTTATGTTGATAACTGTCCAGTAATATTTATGTTGATAATTGTCCAGTAATATTTATGTTGATAACTGTCCAGTAATATTTATGTTGATAACTGTCCAGTAATATTTATGTTGATAATTGTCCAGTAATATTTATGTTGATAACTGTCCAGTAATATTATGTTGATAACTGTCCAGTAATATTTATGTTGATAATTGTCCAGTAATATTTATGTTGATAACTGTCCAGTAATATTTATGTTGATAATTGTCCAGTAATGGACGTGGCAGAGAGTGAAATGTGATCATTGATGATTGAGAAGTATCTTGAGTACAAGTTATTATTAACAAAGTATTGAGAAGTATCTTGAGTACAAGTTATTATTAACAAAGTATTGAGAAGTATCTTCAGTACAAGTTATTATTAACACAGTATTGAGAAGTATCTTGAGTACAAGTTATTATTAACAAAGTATTGAGAAGTATCTTGAGTACAAGTTATTATTAACACAGTATTGAGAAGTATCTTGAGTACAAGTTATTATTAACACAGTATTGAGAAGTATCTTGAGTACAAGTTATTATTAAACACAGTATTGAGAAGTATCTTGAGTACAAGTTATTATTAACAAAGTATTGAGAAGTATCTTGAGTACAAGTTATTATTAACAAAGTATTGAGAAGTATCTTGAGTACAAGTTATTATTAACAAAGCATTGAGAAGTATCTTGAGTACAAGTTGTTATTAACACAGTATTGAGAAGTATCTTGAGTACTAGTTGTTATTAACAAAGCAGTGAGAAGTATCTTGAGTACGAGTTATTATTAAGAAAGTAGTGAGAAGGATCATGAGTACAAGATGTTATTGACAGAATTGAGAAGTATCTTGAGTACAAGTTGTTATTAACAAAGTATTGAGAAGTATCTTGAGTACAAGTTATTATTAACAAAGTATTGAGAAGTATCTTGAGTACAAGTTATTATTAACAAAGTATTGAGAAGTATCTTGAGTACAAGTTATTATTAACAAAGTATTGAGAAGTATCTTGAGTACAAGTTATTATTAACAAAGAATTGAGAAGCATCTTGAGTACAAGTTATTAACTAAGTATTGAGAAGTATCTTGAGTACAAGTTGTTATTAACAAAGTATTGAGAAGTATCTTGAGTACGAGATATTATTAACAAAGTAGTGAGAAGTATCTTGAAGTACAAGTTATTATTAACAAAGTATTGAGAAGTATCTTGAGTACAAGTTATTATTAACAAAGTATTGAGAAGTATCTTGAGTACGAGTTATTATTAACAAAGTAGTGAGAAGTATCTTGCGTACAAGTTATTATTAACAAAGTATTGAGAAGTATCTTGAGTACAAGTTATTATTAACAAAGTATTGAGAAGTATCTTGAGTACAAGTTATTATTAACAAAGTATTGAGAAGTATCTTGAGTACAAGTTATTATTAACAAAGTAGTGAGAAATATCTTGAGTTCAAGTTATTATTGACAAAGTATTGTGAAGTATCTTGAGTACGAGTTATTACTAACAAAGTAGTGAGAAGTATCTTGAGTACAAGTTATTATTAACAAAGTAGTGAGAAATATCTTGAGTACAAGTTATTATTAACACAGCATTGAGAAATATCTAGAATACAAGTTATTATTAACAAAGTATTGAGAAGTATCTAGAGTACAAGCTATTATTAACAAAGTATTGAGAAATATCTAGAGTTCAAGTTATTATTAACAAAGTATTGAGAAGTATCTAGAGTACAAGTTATTATTAACACGGCATTGAGAAATATCTAGAGTACAAGCTATTATTAACAAAGTATTTAGAAATATCTTGAGTACAAGTTATTATTAACAAAGTATTGAGAAGTATCTTGAGTACAAGTTATTAGTAACAAAGTATTGGGAAGTATCTTGAGTACAAGTTATTATTGACAAAGTTTTAAGAAGGAAAATTTAAACTATTTAATAAAGCAGTTTAAACTATTTACAAGGCAGGTGACAGGTCCTTGGCTTCGAACTATAGACCAATAAGTCTTACCTCCATAGTGGGAAAATTTATGGAATCAATAATTGCCGAAGCAATTCGTAGCCATCTTGACAGGCACAGATTGATTAATGATTCTCAACACGGTTTTACAAAGGGACGTTCCTGTCTTACGAATTTACTAACATTTTTCACTAAGGTGTTTGAGGAGGTAGATCATGGTAATGAATATGATATTGTGACTTAAGAAATCGTAATGACACGATTGCAAATAAACCATACCCCCGGCCGGGATTGAACCCGCGGTCATAGAGTCTCAAAACTCCAGCCCGTCGCGCTAACCACTAGACCAGCTAGCCACAATAAGATTCATCCAATATACCTAGTTGGATGAATCTTATTGTGGCTAGCTGGTCTAGTGGTTAGCGCGACGGGCTGGAGTTTTGAGACTCTATGACCGCGGGTTCAATCCCGGCCGGGGGTATGGATGATATTGTGTATATGGACTTCAGTAAGGCTTTCAATAGAGTTCTACACCAGAGGCTATTGAGGAAACTTAAGGCACACGGAATAGGAGAAAATTTTTCCTGGGTAGAGGCATGGCTGACAAATATGCAGGAGAGAGTTTGCATAAATGGGGAGAAATCCGAATGGGGGCACATCTTAAGCGGTGTTCCTAAGGGGTCAGTGTTGGTCCCGTTTTTGTTCACAATTTACATAAACGACATAGATGAGGGAATAAATAGCGACATAAGCAAATTTGCTGATGACACCAAAATAGGCCGTCCAATTCATTCTAATGAGGACACAAGAGTACTCCAGGATGATTTGAATAGACTGATGCAATGGTCAGATAAGTGGCAGATGCAGTTTAATATTGACAAATGTAGAGTTCTAAATGTTGGACAAGAAAATAACCATACGACATATGAACTAAATAATGTAGATCTTAATACTACTGAGTGTGAAAAGGATTTAGAAGTTCTGGTTAGCAGTAACATAAAACCAAGACAACAGTGCATTAGTGTTCGCAATAAAGCTAACAGAATTCTTGGCTTCATATCTAGAAGTATAAATAATAGAAGTCCTCAGGTTGTTCATCAACTCTATATATCCTTGGTTAGGCCTCATTTAGACTATGCTGCTCAGTTCTGGTCACTGTATTACAGAATGGATATAAATGCTCTGGAAAACGTACAAAGGAGGATGACAAAGATGATCCCATGTATCAGAAATTTTCCCTATGAGGATAGACTGAGGCCCTGAATCTGCACTCTCTCGAAAGGCGTAGAATTAGGGAGGATATGATCGAGGTGTATAAATGGAAAACAGGAATAAATAAAGGGGATGTAAATAGCATGCTGAAAATTTCCAGCCAAGACAGGACTCGCAGCAATGGTTTCAAGTTGGAAAAATTCAGATTCAGGAAGGATATAGGAAAGCACTGGTTTGGTAATAGAGTTGTGGATGAGTGGAACAAACTCCCAAGTACAGTTATTGAGGCTAAAACGTTGTGTAGTTTTAAAAATAGGTTAGATAAATACATGAGTGGGTGTGGGTGGGTGTGAGTTGGACCTGACTAGCTTGTGCTGTTGGGTCTGGTGCCGTGTTCCTTCCTTGAGTGGAGGTGACCAGACTGGGCGGGTCATTGGGCTAATCAGGGGGGACATGGACTTGCTCCGCATGGGTCAGTAGGCCTGTTGCAGTGTTCCTTCTTTCTTATGTTCTTATTTAATAAAGCAGTTTAAACTATTTAATAAAGCAGTTTAAAGTATTTAATAAAGCAGTTTAAAGTATTTAATAAAGCAGTTTAAAGTATTTAATAAAGCAGTTTAAAGTATTTAATAAAGCATTTTAAAGTATTTAATAAAGCAGTTTAAACTATTTAATAAAGCAGTTTAAAGTATTTAATAAAGCAGTTTAAACTATTTAATAAAGCAGTTTAAAGTATTTAATAAAGCAGCTTAAACTATTTAATAAAGCAGTTTAAAGTATTTAATAAAGCAGTTTTATGAAACTTATATCAAACACTTGTGATTTGTAACATATCTTTCAAATATATGGATGGAAATTACTCAAACCAGATGTTTACTAGGCACATGTTTACTAGGCACATATTTACTAGGCACATGTTTACTAGGCACATGTTTACTAGGCACATATTTACTAGGCACATGTTTACTAGGCACATATTTACTAAGCACATGTTTACTAAGCACATGTTTACTAGGCACATGTTTACTAGGCACATATTTACTAGGCACATGTTTACTAGGCACAAGTTTACAAGTTATATTTAGTTAAAAATCAGAATATTCAGTGGTTGTGGTTGTCCACTTCTGGATAAGATGGAAATGAACCAACATCAACACCGTGTCTACACGAGTTAAAAATATGATGTCATGGTCAAAGGCTCATATTGGCTGATAGCAGACATAACTCATGTTGGCTGATAGCCGACATAACTCATGTTGGCTGATAGCAGACATAACTCATGTTAGCTGATAGCAGACATAACTCATGTTGGCTGATAGCAGACATAACTCATGTTGGCTGATAACAGACATAACTCATGTTGGCTGATAGCAGACATAACTCATGTTGGCTGATAGCCGACATAACTCATGTTGGCTGATAGCCGACATAACTCATGTTGGCTGATAGCCGACATAACTCATGTTGGCTGATAGCAGACATAACTCATGTTGGCTGATAACCGACATAACTCATGTTGGCTGATAGCAGACATAACTCATGTTGGCTGATAGCAGACATAACTCATGTTGGCTGATAGCAGATATAACTCATGTTGGCTGATAGCAGACATAACTCATGTTGGCTGATAGCAGACATAACTCATGTTGGCTGATAGCCGACATAACTCATGTTGGCTAATAGCCGACATAACTCATGTTAGCTGATAGCAGACATAACTCATGTTGGCTGATAGCAGACATAACTCATGTTGGCTGATAGCAGACATAACTCCTGTTGGCTGATAGCCGACATAACTCATGTTGGCTGATAGCCGACATAACTCGTGTTGGCTGATAGCAGACATAACTCATGTTTGCTGATAGCAGACATAACTCATGTTGGCTGATAGTCGACATAACTCATGTTGGCTGATAGCCGACATAACTCATGTTGGCTGATAGCCGACATAACTCATGTTGGCTGATAGCCGACGTAACTCATGTTAGCTGATAGCCGACATGACTCATGTTGACTGAAAGCAGACATAACTCATGTTGGCTGATAGCCGACATAACTCATGTTGGCTGATAGCCGACATAACTCATGTTGGCTGATAGCAGACATAACTCATGTTGGCTGATAGCCGACATAACTCATGTTGGCTGATAGCCGACATAACTCATGTTGGCTGATAGCCGACATAACTCATGTTGGCTGATAGCAGACATAAACTCATGTTGGCTGATAGCCGACATAACTCATGTTGGCTGATAGCAGACATAACTCATGTTGGCTGATAACAGACATAACTCATGTTGGCTGATAGCCGACATAACTCATATTTGCTGATAGCAGACATAACTCATGTTGGCTGATAGCCGGCATAACTCATGTTGGCTGATAGCAGACATAACTTCAACATATTAGGTCACAAAAAGTCATAAAATAATAGGTAACAGGAACCATAATTGTAAATTAAGGAAAAAGTGGAGGTGAATAATACTTAAACATGTCATCGTGGTTGATCAGCGGAAACTTGTAAAAAGCGTAAGTGTTACAACAATTAGAGAGGCGGGAAACAGGTACATGAGGGCACACCTGGAATTATATAAAAAAAACGAGTCGCATTAATGTTAAGAAGTATTTCTTCAGCCTCAGAGTATTGAAGATGTACAATGACCAGCACAGAGAAGTGGTAGAGACAAGATGATTACAGGCATGATAGAACTCACGAGAGTGAACACAGTAGTGACGAGACTGAGAGGCGCTGCTAGGATACGATATTCAACTCCTACAACCACAAATAGGTGAGTTCGAATTCAGAAGAACACAACCCAAGAAAGTGCGAGAGAATTAAAAAAATAGGGAAGGGGAAAGAAAACCAGATTCTGAGTGTAGACTCAGAAGAAAGAGGCTGTAAGTATCCCAGAAGGAAAGCGGTGTACTGGTCAGCACAGTGACGAGGATATTACATATTACCCGAGACCCACATCTAGCAAGTATTCTCTGCAGCAAATGTTCATTTGGCAAGCTTAGTAGTAGCTTTAAGGACTTTCAACACAGAGATATTCACGACCTATACACACAATATGTTAGGCCCGTCTTGTAGACTGTAACACCAGCAGGGAACTATCACCCAGTAGAGGATGTTAAGAAACTGGAGAAAATTCAGTGGAATACGAAGAGAGTATTGCAGAGCTGAGGGGAATGAGGCATGAGAAGAGACTTCTCGAAATAAACCTGACAACAAGAGTGTAGAAGAACCAGGGGAAACTTAGCAACGACATACAAAATACTCAGAACATTGTTAGGGTGGACAGGGACAGTCTGAGAGAAGCCGGTACATGAAGACAGTTGAAAGTTAAAGACACAGATTCACCACAACGATGTTAGGAAGTAT
Organism: Cherax quadricarinatus; assembly: GCF_026875155.1. Taxonomy (NCBI): domain Eukaryota; kingdom Metazoa; phylum Arthropoda; class Malacostraca; order Decapoda; family Parastacidae; genus Cherax; species Cherax quadricarinatus. Next base: position 5,657,417 of record NC_069484.1, on the reverse strand, counting down.
TTCTTATTTTCTTCTGCCTCAAGGTAATCAGGAAGTGAAGTGACCTGGACGAAGTAGTGGAGGCAGACACCACACAGGTCACACGAATTACCAGGGAGCAAATCCGACAAGTGGTAAGTTAAGAAGCAGAGCCAGGAGCTGAGACTCAACCTTTGCAATTATAAATAAATGAGTACAAATAGGTGAGTACACTGACCAACAGGAGCCGAGGTGGGTGGTGGTGCTGGTGGGGTGACGGGTGCGACTGGTGGAAGAGGACAACACACTCCAGTATATCTGTCAGTATCACATTTATAAATCAGACAAGAGAAAAAGTAATTATTATTCGAGTAATATGTAAAGATAGAGCAAAAGAGCTATGTTAAGTGTCTTATTTCCATTAACTGTCCTTATGTCATTTTCCAGGATGTGATCTAACACAATCGGCTAACATCCAGGTACCTGCTAACTGTTGCGTAAACAGGTACAGTAGATGTTAGGAGCCATGCCCTTACTTCTCTCACTTGCCTCATACTGAACATGGGTGCAACAGATGTTAGAAAAAAAAAACTCTACCACATGACTCTCAGATTATGAAGTTATTCCAGATAACTGGAACGTTCACAACAGTCACGTCATCAGTGAATTACCAAGTAAAAACATTACTTTATTCTAGAGACTAGACTCTCTCGATGCTGGTGAGAGGCTCTTGATCCTAGGATAAAACCTGTTTAACCACTATTCTTTAGGCATCTCTTTCAGAGGTGTCATCCGTAAATATTGCTAAATGGAGATAAATGATATAAAATACCGACACGATGGAAAATAATCACAGATGAAGTATAGCGATCCTTTATTGACAACGTTTCGCCCACACAGTGGGCTTTATCAAGTCACAAACAGATTTACCTGACTCACGAAATTGTAGTGGTCACAGTGTTGCCTATACTAACCTTCCTATGGTGTATAAATATACCTTGTTGGATGTATCTTCTTGTAGCCGGCTGGTCCAGTGGCTAACGCGACGGTCCAGAGTCTTACGACTCACTAACTACGAGTTCAATTCACCCCCTTATAGTCGTTTCTTGGTTTGTTTAGATCTTCCTTGGGGAATAGTACATGAGTATTTATTGGGTGGAGAGTCAGGTGGAGAATGCTGGGTAGGTTAGATTTGAGACGGACTTGTGAGGGACATCCTAGAATGTTTGGTAAGTTTGATCTGAGTTGGACGCCCACGGGAAGAGAGAGTATGTATGTAGTTATGAAGTATAACGATGAAGAAGTTTCTTGGAAAGGTGTTCAGCTATGTTATAGAAGCCGTTGTTCTGGTTGAAACTTTTAGATATACAGATACGTGATAAAGGTGTCGTAATCTTTAACAATGACGACTACAGGAAAAAATTCTCAATCTACCTAATGACCTCTCACAAGAAACCAAGTGGACAACCTTACCTAAGCATTTCTTAGCAAGACTCGCCTCATACTCATACTGAGGGACTCGCAAGGAAAAAACTTCTGCTTTCCATTCCCAGCAACCCCAGACCCGCCCGAATATACGTCTTGCCAAACATTCACAAGCCTGGAATACCACTGAGACCCATCTCGTGTGGAATAGGCAGTACTCCACACCAACTCTCAGGGATTCTTGCTGATCATCTTTCTAATCTCTTGGGCACAATCAGTCTAGCACATCTTAAATACTCTTGTGATCTTCACAAGCTCATTCGCAGCATTAACATCAAGAACAAGTAAGACACATAGGCAACAGTTAGGCAACTTTATTCCGAAACGTTTCGCCTACACAGTAGGCTTCTTCAGTCGAATACAGAAAGTAGGCAGGAACAGTAGAGATGTGAAGGCGATGTAATCAGTCCATCACCCTTGAAGTCGTAGAATTTGAGGTTGTCAGTCCCTCGGCCTGGGACTGACAACCTCAAATTCTACGACTTCAAGGGTGATGGACCGATTACATCGTCTTCACATCTCTACTGTTCCTGCCTACTTTCTGTATTCGACTGAAGAAGCCTACTGTGTAGGCGAAACGTTTAGGAAAAAAGTTGCCTAACTGTTGCCTATGTGTCTTACCTACCAACCTGTCGGTATTGTATACCATTTTGATGTTCAACATCAAGAACAAGATACTCTGTAGCCTTGACGTAACATCCCTATTCCCCATGATACCTAATACACAAGCCATTAATCTCCTGCAGAGGAAAACTGATGACTCCCTTGACCTTCCTATTCTAGCAAGCGATGCCATCGACCTTGTTGAACTGTGTGTTGGCTTTACACGTTTCTCTTTCGAAAATTTTCTTTTTCAGCAGACTTTCGGACTACCCATGGGTTCCCCACTTAGTGCTGTCCTGGCGAACCTATACACGGAACATCTGGAAGCCGAGTGTTTTTCCACTATTTCCTCTTCGGTCACCTGGCTCTGTTATGTTGAAGACAATCTCATCACCAAAATCAAACGTAGTGTAATTATACGCTTCAAGCACTCCGAATCTGTAGCAATGAGTTGCTTGAGGAAGAAGGTTCTCTCATCGAACAACTATTCTAAATTTCACTATCCTCGTCACTTCGTTAGAGACTGCAAAGCGACGCGCATATAACAACTTTAACTCACCCAGAGAAGACACTCCCGAGAAGAGATACATAGTCCTCCCTACCAATTCCGTTTCCAAACACATTTCCAACATCTTTTCCAACACCTCATTCCAAGTGTCTAGCTCCACATCCACCATGATCAAGGATATTCCCTATACAAGGGTATAGGCAGATCTACATCCACATCCACCACCATCAAGGACATACCCTATACAAGGGTTTAGACAGATCTGACGATGTAAGGAGCTCCTGTGTTCAACACCGTAACTTCAACAACCTTTTAATCAACTACAGAAACACAAAACTTATCGCCAGAGAAGCCAGTACCGCAGCATCCTGGAATCATCACTTATCATTATATCTAACAATTTCAACCAGAACAACGGTTTCTGTAACACAGCTCAACACCTTGCTGAGATACTTTTTCATCGTTATCCAACATAACTACAGACACACTCGCCCGTCCCGTAGGTGCCCATCTCAGATCCAACTTGGCAAACATTCTCTGCCGCCCCTCACAGGTCCGTCTAAAATATAACCTACCTAGCATTCTCCACCTAACTCTCCAGCGTAACTGACAGAAGAACCAACACACCGGTGGTTGAGTAACGTAACTGACAGAAGAACCAAAACACCGGTGGTTGAGTAACGTAACTGACAGAAGAACCAACACACCGGTGGTTGAGTAACGTAACTGACAGAAGAACCAACACACCGGTGGATGTGTAACGTAAAACAGCAGAAGGGAAACTTTAAATGGAGAGTGTCACTGTATCGTGTGAAAGCTGTGTGATGAAGAGTGTATCTGCGGTAACTGGGCACCGGGTAATACCTGAATGTGGGCGTCATCAGCAGTTGTTCACATCTACATTAAAACAGCCATGACTGGGCTGATAAATGATAACAATGAGACGTGCTGTAAATGAGACGTGGTGTAAATGAGACGTGGTGTAAATGAGACGTGGTGTAAATGAGACGTGGTGTAAATGAGACGTGGTGTAAATGAGATGTGGTATAATTTGCATTATGTTGGTTTAATATGAATATGGTGTATAATAATTGTAAACTGTGGACCAACAAACTACTGAATGAAGTCAAGTCTATAAGAATTATATACAGTCCACAATATAATTTACCAGTGTGACTGGTGTAATTTTTCTTATAATCACTCTGGAAATATATGTTCCCAATTTTAGGGTCCAGTTTGTGTAGAGAGTTTGCCACCGAAGTGGCTAGTTTATTGTGCACCCCATATCCATCCTGTGGACGGTAGAGCGAGAGCATATGGATACACAAAAGGCCTAGGAACTAGGCCCCAAAGGGTTAACAGGAATACATATGGATTTATATCTACATATCTATAGTTCACTTATCTGTTACAGCAAATTTAGGAAATTTGCTTAGTATATCTGGTATCTTATTTTCATTAATAAGATATCTTGACATGTCACATAGGTTATTATACTGTCTGTCTCTGTATTCCTCAATAAGTGGACAATTAAGCACATAGTGTTCAAGACAGTGACCATATGCCTGATCACATAATTTACATTTAGTTTGATCATCATCTGTGTGTCTCCCAAACTGCCAGAAGCACTTGTAACCAAGCCTAAGCCTGGCCACTACAACATCAGTCAGTACTTGTAACCAAGCCTAAGCCTGGCCACTACAACATCAGTCAGTACTTGTAACCAAGCCTAAGCCTGGCCACTACAACATCAGTCAGTACTTGTAACCAAGCCTAAGCCTGGCCATTACAACATCAGTCAGTACTTGTAACCAAGCCTAAGCCTGGCCACTACAACATCAGTCAGTACTTGTAACCAAGCCTAAGCCTGGCCACTACAACATCAGTCAGTACTCGTAACCAAGCCTAAGCCTGGCCACTACAACATCAGTCAGTGTTCACAATGCACGTTGCTCCATAAACATACTTATCTACGTTCATGTTATCATAGTGGGTTATAGATCTACTCAGGCTTCTAACTGCATTCCTATAACAATCATTTTCATTATTTACTTCTCTCCTAATACATCAAGATTGTGTGAGTGAGGGAAGTTGATCAGGAGTTTATCGAAGGAGTGACAGTGATGCGACCCACTGTTATTAAAGACCCACCTATCACCGAGGTGCAACTAATATAGCAGTAAGTGTGCCTAGAGTTCTTCCTAAATTATGTGTGCAATAATTGATGATTGTTCCTGTAACCCTAACACACAGAGTTTCTCACAGCACTAGAACTGGAGTTGCCGTTACACAGGTTCTCAGTACTAACACACAGAGTTTCTCACAGCACTAGAACTGGAGTTGCCGTTACACAGGTTCTCAGTACTAACACACAGAGTTTCTCACAGCACTAGAACTGGAGTTGCCGTTACACAGGTTCTCAGTACTAACACACAGAGTTTCTCACAGCACTAGAACTGGAGTTGCCGTTACACAGGTTCTCAGTACTAACACACAGAGTTTCTCACAGCACTAGAACTGGAGTTGCCGTTACAACAGGTTCTCAGTACTAACACACAGAGTTTCTCACAGCACTAGAACTGGAGTTGCCGTTACACAGGTTCTCAGTACTAACACACAGAGTTTCTCACAGCACTAGAACTGGAGTTGCCGTTACACAGGTTCTCAGTACTAACACACAGAGTTTCTCACAGCACTAGAACTGGAGTTGCCGTTACACAGGTTCTCAGTAACTAACACACAGAGTTTCTCACAGCACTAGAACTGGAGTTGCCGTTACAACAGGTTCTCAGTACTAACACACAGAGTTTCTCACAGCACTAGAACTGGAGTTGCCGTTACACAGGTTCTCAGTACTAACACACAGAGTTTCTCACAGCACTAGAACTGGAGTTGCCGTTACACAGGTTCTCAGTACTAACACACAGAGTTTCTCACAGCACTAGAACTGGAGTTGCCGTTACAACAGGTTTCCAGTACTAACACACAGAGTTTCTCACAGCACTAGAACTGGAGTTGCCGTTACACAGGTTCTCAGTACTAAACACACAGAGTTTCTCACAGCACTAGAACTGGAGTTGCCGTTACACAGGTTCTCAGTACTAACACACAGAGTTTCTCACAGCACTAGAACTGGAGTTGCCGTTACACAGGTTCTCAGTACTAACACACAGAGTTTCTCACAGCACTAGAACTGGAGTTGCCGTTACACAGGTTCTCAGTACTAACACACAGAGTTTCTCACAGCACTAGAACTGGAGTTGCCGTTACACAGGTTCTCAGTACTAACACACAGAGTTTCTCACAGCACTAGAACTGGAGTTGCCGTTACACAGGTTCTCAGTAACTAACACACAGAGTTTCTCACAGCACTAGAACTGGAGTTGCCGTTACACAGGTTCTCAGTACTAACACACAGAGTTTCTCACAGCACTAGAACTGGAGTTGCCGTTACACAGGTTCTCAGTACTAACACACAGAGTTTCTCACAGCACTAAACTGGAGTTGCCGTTACACAGGTTCTCAGTACTAACACACAGAGTTTCTCACAGCACTAAACTGGAGTTGCCGTTACACAGGTTCTCAGTACTAACACACAGAGTTTCTCACAGCACTAGAACTGGAGTTGCCGTTACACAGGTTCTCAGTACTAACACACAGAGTTTCTCACAGCACTAGAACTGGAGTTGCCGTTACACAGTTCTCAGTACTAACACACAGAGTTTCTCACAGCACTAGAACTGGAGTTGCCGTTACACAGGTTCTCAGTACTAACACACAGAGTTTCTCACAGCACTAGAACTGGAGTTGCCGTTACAACAGGTTCTCAGTACTAACACACAGAGTTTCTCACAGCACTAGAACTGGAGTTGCCGTTTACACAGTGTTCTCAGTACTAACACACAGAGTTTCCTCACAGCACTAGAACTGGAGTTGCCGTTACACAGTTCTCAGTACTAACACACAGAGTTTCTCACAGCACTAGAACTGGAGTTGCCGTTACACAGGTTCTCAGTACTAACACACAGAGTTTCTCACAGCACTAGAACTGGAGTTGCCGTTACACAGGTTCTCAGTACTAACACACAGAGTTTCTCACAGCACTAGAACTGGAGTTGCCGTTACACAGGTTCTCAGTACTAACACACAGAGTTCTCACAGCACTAGAACTGGAGTTGCCGTTACACAGGTTCTCAGTACTAACACACAGAGTTTCTCAACAGCACTAGAACTGGAGTTGCCGTTACACAGGTTCTCAGTACTAACACACAGAGTTTCTCACAGCACTAGAACTGGAGTTGCCGTTACACAGGTTCTCAGTACTAACAACACAGAGTTTCTCACAGCACTAGAACTGGAGTTGCCGTTACACAGGTTCTCATACTAACACACAGAGTTCTCACAGCACTAGAACTGAGTTGCCGTTACACAGGTTCTCAGTACTAACACACAGAGTTTCTCACAGCACTAGAACTGGAGTTGCCGTTACACAGTTCTCAGTACTAACACACAGGTTTCTCACAGCACTAGAACTGGAGTTGCCGTTACACAGGTTCTCAGTACTAACACACAGAGTTTCTCACAGCACTAGACTGGAGTTGCCGTTACACAGGTTCTCAGTACTAACACACAGAGTTTCTCACAGCACTAGAACTGGAGTTGCCGTTACACAGGTTCTCAGTACTAAACACACAAGTTTTCTCACAGCACTAGAACTGGAGTTGCCGTTACACAGGTTCTCAGTACTAACACACAGAGTTTCTCACAGCACTAGAACTGGAGTTGCCGTTACACAGGTTCTCAGTACTAACACACAGAGTTTCTCACAGCACTAGAACTGGAGTTGCCGTTACACAGTTCTCAGTACTAACACACAGAGTTTCTCACAGCACTAGAACGGAGTTGCCGTTACACAGGTTCTCAGTACTAACACACAGAGTTTCTCACAGCACTAGAACTGAGTTGCCGTTACACAGGTTCTCAGTACTAACACACAGAGTTTCTCACAGCACTAGAACTGGAGTTGCCGTTACACACAGGTTCTCAGTACTAACACACAGAGTTTTCTCACAGCACATAGAACTGGAGTTGCCGTTACACAGGTTCTCAGTACTAACACACAGAGTTTCTCACAGCACTAGAACTGGAGTTGCCGTTACACAGGTTCTCAGTACTAACACACAGAGTTTCTCACAGCCACTAGAACTGGAGTTGCCGTTACACAGGTTCTCAGTACTAACACACAGAGTTTTCTCACAGCACTAGAACTGGAGTTGCCGTTACACAGGTTCTCAGTACTAACACACAGAGTTTCTCACAGCACTAGAACTGGAGTTGCCGTTACACAGTTCTCAGTACCTAACACACAGAGTTCTCACAGCACTAGAACTGGAGTTGCCGTTACACAGATTCTCAGTACTAACACACAGAGTTTTCTCACAGCACTAGAACTGGAGTTGCCGTTACACAGGTTCTCAGTACTAACACACAGAGTTTCTCACAGCACTAGAACTGGAGTTGCCGTTACACAGGTTCTCAGTACTAACACACAGAGTTTCTCACAGCACTAGAACTGGAGTTGCCGTTACACAGGTTCTCAGTACTAACACACAGAGTTTCTCACAGCACTAGAACTGAGTTGCCGTTCACAGGTTCCACAACACAAGAGTTCTCAAGCACTAGAATGGAGTTCCGTTACACACTCAGTACTAACACACAGAGTTTCTCACAGCACTAGAACTGGAGATTGCCGTTACACAGGTTCTCAGTACTAACACACAGAGTTTCCTCACAGCACTAGAACTGGAGTTGCCGTTACACAGGTTCTCAGTACTAACACACACAGTTTCTCACAGCACTAGAACTGGAGTTGCCGTTACACAGGTTCTCAGTACTAACCTAACTATTCCCTATGTTGACTATCATATTTACAATAATTAACATTTCCCAAGCGCTATATAACCCATACAAAATTAACACTTTATTACTATCACTGAGGCTAACATTAACAACAACAACAACAACAACAAAAATGGAAATAATAATAATAATAATAATTATAATGATGATGATACTAATAATAATAATAGTAATAAAAATAATAATAATAATGATAATAATAATAATAATAATAATAATAATAATAATAATAATAATAATAATAATAAAAATAATTATAATGATGATGATACTAATAATAAATAATAATAATAATAATAATAATAATAATAAATATAATAATAATAATAAATAATAACAAAAATAATCATAATATAAGATCGTAGGGAGGTGAAAGTTAAGGTAGATAAGTGAAAGGAGACGGGAAACTAGGAGAATAAAGGAGGTGAATAAGAACTTTGGAAAGACTAAGCGAGGTAAAGGAATAACACGAGAGATCAAGTTGAAGGTAGAGGGAGATCCTGCAAGGTAGAGGCAGATCCTGCAAGGTAGAGGGAGATCCTGCAAGGTAGAGGCAGATCCTGCAAGGTAGAGGGATGATCCTGCAAGGTAGAGGGAGATCCTGCAAGGTAGAGGGAGATCCTGCAAGGTTAGAGGGTGATCCTGCAAGGTAGAGGGAGATCCTGCAAGGTAGAGGGAGATCCTGCAAGGTAGAGGGAGATCCTGCAAGGTAGAGGAGATCCTGCAAGGTAGAGGGAGATCCTGCAAGGTAGAGGGAGATCCTGCAAGGTAGAGGGAGATCCTGCAAGGTAGAGGGAGATCCTGCAAGGTAGAGGGAGATCCTGCAAGGTAGAGGGAGATCCTGCAAGGTAAGGGGTGATCCTGCAAGGTAGAGGGAGATCCTGCAAGGTAGAGGGAGATCCTGCAAGGTAGAGGGAGATCCTGCAAGGTAGAGGGAGATCCTGCAAGGTAGAGGGAGATCCTGCAAGGTAGAGGGAGATCCTGCAAGGTAGAGGGAGATCCTGCAAGGTAGAGGGAGATCCTGCAAGGTAGAGGGAGATCCTGCAAGGTAGAGGGAGATCCTGCAAGGTAGAGGGTGATCCTGCAAGGTAGAGGGAGATCCTGCAAGGTAGAGGGAGATCCTGCAAGGTAGAGGGAGATCCTGCAAGGTAGAGGAGATCCTGCAAGGAAGAGGGAGATCCTGCAAGGTAGAGGGAGATCCTGCAAGGTAGAGGGAGATCCTGCAAGGTAGAGGGAGATCCAGCAAGGTAGAGGGAGATCCTGCAAGGTAGAGGGAGATCCTGCAAGGTAGAGGGTGATCCTGCAAGGTAGAGGGAGATCCTGCAAGGTAGAGGGAGATCCTGCAAGGTAGAGGGAGATCCTGCAAGGTAGAGGGAGATCCTGCAAGGTAGAGGGAGATCCTGCAAGGTAGAGGGAGATCCTGCAAGGTAGAGGGAGATCCTGCAAGGTAGAGGGAGATCCTGCAAGGTAGAGGGAGATCCTGCAAGGTAGAGGGAGATCCTGCAAGGTAGAGGGTGATCCTGCAAGGTAGAGGGAGATCCTGCAAGGTAGAGGGAGATCCTGCAAGGTAGAGGAGATCCTGCAAGGTAGAGGGAGATCCTGCAAGTAGAGGGAGATCCTGCAAGGTAGAGGAGAATCCTGCAAGGTAGAGGGAGATCCTGCAAGGTAGAGGGAGATCCTGCAAGGTAGAGGGAGATCCTGCAAGGTAGAGGGTGATCCTGCAAGGTAGAGGGAGATCCTGCAAGGTAGAGGGAGATCCTGCAAGGTAGAGGGAGATCCTGCAAGGTAGAGGGGAGATCCTGCAAGGTAGAGGAGATCCTGCAAGGTAGAGGGAGATCCTGCAAGGTAAGAGGGAGATCCTGCAAGGTAGAGGGAGATCCTGCAAGTAGAGGGTAGATCCTGCAAGGTAGAGGGAGATCCTGCAAGGTAGAGGGAGATCCTGCAAGTAGAGGGAGATCCTGCAAGGTAAAGGGAGATCCTGCAAGGTAGAGGGAGATCCTGCAAGGTAGAGGGAGATCCTGCAAGGTAGAGGGAGATCCTGCAAGGTAGAGGGTGATCCTGCAAGGTAGAGGGAGATCCTGCAAGGTAGAGTGGAGATCCTGCAAGGTAGAGGGAGATCCTGCAAGGTAGAGGGAGATCCTGCAAGGTAGAGGGAGATCCTGCAAGGTAGAGGGTGATCCTGCAAGGTAGAGGGAGATCCTGCAAGGTAGAGGGAGATCCTGCAAGGTAGAGGGAGATCCTGCAAGGTAGAGGGAGATCCTGCAAGGTAGAGGGAGATCCTGCAAGGTAGAGGGTGATTCGCTGCAGGTAGAGGGAGATCCTGCAAGGTAGAGGGAGATCCTGCAAGGTAGAGGAGATCCTGCAAGGTAGAGGGAGATCCTGCAAGGTAAGAGGGTGATCCATGCAAGGTAGAGGGAGATCCTGCAAGGTAGAGGGAGATCCTGCAAGGTAGAGGGAGATCCTGCAAGGTAAGGGAGATCCTGCAAGTACAGGGAGATCCTGCAAGGTAGAGGGAGATCCTGCAAGGTAGACGGAGATCCTGCAAGGTAGAGGGAGATCCTGCAAGGTAGAGGGAGATCCTGCAAGGTACAGGGAGATCCTGCAAGGTACAGGGAGATCCTGCAAGGTAGAGGGAGATCCTGCAAGGTAGAGGGAGATCCTGCAAGATAGATGGAGATCCTGGAAGGTAGAGGGAGATCCTGCAAGATAGAGGGAGATCCTGCAAGGTAGAGGAAGATCTTGGAAGGTAGAGGGAGATCCTGCAAGGTAGAAGGGGGATCCTGCAAGGTAGAGGGAGATCCTGCAAGGTAGAGGGAGATCCTGCAAGGTAGAGGGAGATCCTGCAAGGTAGAGGGAGATCCTGCAAGATAGAGGGAGATCCTGCAAGATAGAGGGAGATCCTGCAAGATAGAGGGAGATCCTGCAAGGTAGAGGGAGATCCTGCAAGGTAGAGGGAGATCATGCAAGGTAGAGGGAGATCCTGAAAGGTAGAGGGAGAGCCAGCAAGGTAGAGGGAGATCCTGCAAGATAGAGGGAGATCCTGCAAGGTAGAGGAAGATCCTGGAAAGTAGAGGGAGTTCCTGCAAGGTAGAGGGAGATCCTGCAAGGTAGAGGGAGATCCTGCAATGTAGAGGGAGATCCTGCAAGGTAGAGGGAGATCCTGCAAGGTAGAGGAAGATCCAGCAAGGTAGAGGAAGATCCTGGAAGGTAGAGGGAGATCCTGCAAGATAGAGGGAGATCCTGCAAGGTAGAGAGAGATCCTGCAAGGTAGAGGGAGAGACTGCAAGGTAGAGGGAGACCCAGCAAGGTAGAGGGAGATCCTGCAAGGTAGAGGGAGATCCTGCAAAGTAGAGGGAGATCCTGCAAGGTAGAGGGAGACCCTGCAAGGTAGAGAGAGTTCCTGCAAGGTAGAGGGAGATCCTGCAAGGTAGAGGAAGATCCAGCAAGGTAGAGGAAGATCCTGCAAGGTAGAGGGAGATCCTGCAAGGTAGAGGGAGATCCTGCAAGGTAGAGGGAGATCCTGCAAGGTAGAGGGAGATCCTGCAAGATAGAAGGAGATCCTGCAAGATAGAGGGAGATCCTGCAAGGTAGAGGGAGATCCTGCAAGATAGAGGGAGATCCTGCAAGGTAGAGGAAGATCCTGGAAGGTAGAGGGAGATCCTGCAAGGTAGAGGGAGATCCTGCAAGGTAGAGGGAGATCCTGCAAGGTAGAGGGAGATCCTGCAAGGTATAGGGAGATCCTGCAAGGTAGAGGGAGATCCTGCAAGATAGAGGGAGATCCTGCAAGATAGAGGGAGATCCTGCAAGATAGAGGGAGATCCTGCAAGGTAGAGGGAGATCCTGCAAGGTAGAGGGAGATCCTGCAAGGCAGAGGGAGATCCTGAAAGGTAGAGGGAGAGCCTGCAAGGTAGAGGGAGATCCTGCAAGATAGAGGGAGATCTTGCAAGGTAGAGGGAGAGACTGCAAGGTAGAGGGAGACCCTGCAAGGTAGAGGGAGATCCTGCAAGGTAGAGGGAGATCCTGCAAGGTAGAGGGTGATCCTGCAAGGTAGAGGGAGTTCCTGCAAGGTAGATGGAGATCCTACAAGGTAGAGGAAGATCCTGCAAGGTAGAGGGAGATCCTGCAAGGTAGAGGGAGACATTGCAAGGTAGAGGGAGATCCTGCAAGGTAGAGGGAGATCCTGCAAGGTAGAGGAAGATCCTGCAAGGTAGAGGGAGATCCTGCAAGCTAGAGGCAGATCCTGCAAGGTAGAGAGAGATCCTGCAAAGTAGAGGCAGATCCTGCAAGGTAGAGGGAGATCCTGCAAGGTAGAGGGAGATCCTGTAAGGTAGAGGGAGATCCTGCAAGGTAGAGGGAGATCCTGCAAGGTAGAGGGAGATCCTGCAAGGTAGAGGAAGATCCTGCAAGGTAGAGGGAGATCCTGCAAGGTAGAGGGAGATCCTGCAAGGTAGAGGGAGTTCCTGCAAGGTAGAGAGAGATCCTGCAAGGTAGAGGAAGATCCTGCAAGGTAGAGGGAGATCCTGCAAGGTAGAGGGAGACCCTGCAAGGTAGAGGGAGATCCTACAAGTTAGAGGGAGATCCTGCAAGGTAGAGGAAGATCCTGCAAGGTAGAGGGAGAGCCTGCAAGGTAGAGGGAGATCAGGCAAGGCAGAGGGAGATCCTGCAAGGTAGAGGGAGATCAGGCAAGGTAGAGGGAGATCCTGCATGTTAGAGGGAGATCCTGCAAGGTAGAGGGAGAGGTGAAGGTAATTAGGGTACTCACGTGCCCTGGATGTCAGTGAAGGTAATTAGGGTACTGACGTGTCCTGGATGTCAGTGAAGGTAATTAGGGTGCACACACATGCCCTGGATGTCAGTGAAGGTAATTAGGGTACACACATGCCCTGGATGTCAGTGAAGGTAATTAGGGTACACACATGCCCTGGATGGCAGTGAAGGTAATTAGGGTACACACATGCCCTGGATGTCAGTGAAAGTAATTAGAGTACACACATGCCCTGGATGTCAGTGAAGGTAATTAGGGTACTCACATGCCCAGGATGTCAGTGAAGGTAATTAGGGTACTCACATGCCCTGGATGTCAGTGAAGGTAATTAGGGTACTCACATGCCCTGGATATCAGAGAAGGTAATTAGGGTACTCACATGCCCTGGATATCAGTGAAGGTAATTAGGGTACTTACGTGCCATGGATGTCAGTGAAGGTAATTAAGGTACATACATGCCCTGGATGTCAGTGAAGGCAATTAGGGTACTTACGTGCCCTGGATGTCAATGAAGGTAATTAGGGTACTTACATGTCCTGGATGTCAGTGAAGGTAATTAGGGTACACACACTTGCCCTGGATGTCAGTGAAGGTAATTACGGAACTTACATGCCCTGGATGTCAGTGAAGGTAATTAGGGTACTAACGTGCTCTGGATGTCAGTGAAGGTAATTAAGGTATTTACGTGCCCTGGATATCAGTGAAGGTAATTAGGGTACTCACATGCCCTGGATATCAGTAAAGGTAATTAGGGTACTTACGTGCCCTGGATGTCAGTGAAGGTAATTAGGGTACATACATGCCCTGGATGTCAGTGAAGGTAATTAGGGTACTTACATGCCCTGTATGTCAGTGAAGGTAATTAGGGAACTTACATGCCCTGGATGTCAGTGAAGGTAATTAGGGTACTCACATGAACTGGATATCAGTGAAGGCAGTTAGGATACTCACATGCCCTGGATGTCAGTGAAGGCAATTAGGGTATTCACATGCCCTGCAAGTCAGTGAAAGTAGTTAGGGTACTCATATGCCCTGGATGTCAGTGAAGGTAATTAGGGTACTTACGTGCCCTGGATGTCAGTGAAGGTAAATAGGGTACTTACGTGCCCTGGATGTCAGTAAAGGCAATTAGGGTAATCACATGCCCTGGATATCAGTGAAGGTAATTATTGTACTTACGTGCCCTGGATGTTAGTGAAGATAATTAGGGTACTTACGTGCCCTGAACGTCAGTGAAGGTAATTAGGATACTTACGTGCCCTGGATGTCAGTGGAGGTAATTAGGGTACTTACGTGCCACGGATGTCAGTGAAGGTAATTAGGGTACACACATGCCCTGGATGTCAGTGAAGATAATTAGGGTACTTACGTGCCCTGGACGTCAGTGAAGGTAATTAGGGTACTTACGTGCCCTGGATGTCAGTGAAGGTAATTAGAGTACTTACGTGCCCTGGATGTCAGTGAAGGTAATTAGGGTACACATATGCCCTGGATGTCAGTGAAGGTAATTAGGGTACTCACATGCCCTGGATATCATTGAAGGTAATTAGGGTACTTACGTGCCCTGGATGTCAGTGAAGGTAATTAAGGAACTCACATGCCCTGGATGTCAGTGAAGGTAATTAGGGTACTCTCGTGCTCTGGATGTCAGTGAAGGTAATTAAGGTATTTACGTGCCCTGGATGTCAGTGAAGATAATTAGGGTACTTACGTGCCCTGAACGTCAGTGAAGGTAATTAGGATACTTACGTGCCCTGGATGTCAGTGGAGGTAATGAGGGTACTTACGTGCCACGGATGTCAGTGAAGGTAATTAGGGTACTTACCTGCCCTGGATGTCAGTGAAGATAATTTGGGTACTTACGTGCCTTGGACGTCAGTGAAGGTAATTAGGGTACTTACGTGCCCTGGATGTCAGTGAAGGTAATTAGGGTACTTACGTGCCCTGGATGTCAGTGAAGGTAATTAGGGTACACATATGCCCTGGATGTCAGTGAAGGTAATTAGGGTACTCACATGCCCTGGATATCAATGAAGGTAATTAGGGAACTTACGTGCCCTGGATGTCAGTGAAGGTAATTAAGGAACTCACATGCCCTGGTTGTCAGTGAAGGTAATCAGGGTACTAACGTGCTCTGGATGTCAGTGAAGGTAATTAGTGTACTCACATGCCCAGGATGTCAGTGAAGGTAATTAGGGCACTCACATGCCCTGGATGTCAGTGAAGGTAATTTTCATTGCCATACCCTCACTCCAGCTCCTCTATCTGTTAGATGAAACTAACAACTCAAGAATGACAATTAAAACCATCGGGCATCAATGATATTGATCCTATGAATACTCAGATTTCCTAAATATCGAGTTTGACTCCTACATGCCCTGGATGTCAGTGAAGGTAATTAGGATACTCACATGCCCTGGATGTCAGTGAAGGTAATTAGGATACTCACATGCCCTGGATGTCAGTGAAGGTAATTAGTGTACTCACATGCCATGGATGTCAGTGAATGTAATTAGGGTACTCACATGCCCTGGATGTCAGTTAAGGTAATTAGGGTACTCACATGCCCTGGATGTCAGTGAAGGTAATTAGGGTACTCAAATGCCCTGGATGTCAGTTAAGGTAATTAGGGTACTCACATGCCCTGGATGTCAGTGAAGATAAATAGGGTACTTACGTGCCCTGGATGTCAGTGAAGGTAATTAGGGTACTTACATGCCCTGGATGTCAGTGAAGGTAATTAGGGTACTCACATGCCCTGGATGTCAGTGAAGGTAATTTGCGTACTCACATGCCCTGGATGTCAGTGAAGGTAATTAGGGTACTCATATGCCCTGGATGTCAGTAAAGGTAATTAGGGTACTCACATGCCCTGGATGTCAGTGAAGGTAATTAGGGTACTTACTTGCCCTGGATGTCAGTGAAGGTAATTAGGGTACTTAAGTGCCCTGGATGTCAGTGAATTTAATTAGGGTACTCACGAGCCCTGGATGTCCGTGAATTTAATTAGGGTACTCACGTGCCCTGGATGTCAATAAAGGGTATTAGGATACTCACACGCCTTGGATGTCAATGAAGGGTATTAGGATACTAGCGTGCCCTGGATATCAATAAAGGGTGTTAGGGTACTCACATGCCCTGGATGTCACAAGCATATCTCAGGAAGAGGTTGAAGTTATGGCGGAGTTGAGGCAGAACACAGTACTGAGGGTGACGACAACGACCTAACTCCAGTCTGGGTGTCACACACTGCTGGTACAGTACATCACGCTGTGGGATAGTGAGAGTGATGATAGTGATGATAGTGCATGCTGGTACAGTACATCAAGCTATGGAATAGTGAGAGTGATGATAGTTATGATAGTGCATGCTGGTGCAGTGCATCACGCTGTGGGATAGTGATGATAGTGATGATAGTGCATGCTGGTACAGTACATCACGCTGTGGGATAGTGAGAGTGATGATAGTGATGATAGTGCATGCTGGTATAGTACATCACGCTGTGGGATAGTGAGAGTGATGATAGTGATGATAGTGCATGCTGGTACAGTACATCAAGCTATGGGATAATGAGAGTGATGATAGTGATGATAGTGCATGCTGGTATAGTACATCACGCTGTGGGATAGTGAGAGTGATGATACTGATGATAGTGCATGCTGGTACAGTACATCAAGCTGTGGGATAGTGAGAGTGATGATAGTTATGATAGTGCATGCTGGTGCAGTGCATCACGCTGTGGGATAGTGATGATAGTGATAATGGTGCATGCTGGCACAGTGCATCACGCTGTGGGATAGTGAGAGTGATGATAGTTATGATAGTGCATGCTGGTGCAGTGCATCACGCTGTGGGATAGTGATGATAGTGATAATGGTGCATGCTGGTACAGTGCATCACGCTGTGGGATAGTGATGATAGTGCATGCTGGTGCAATACATCACACTGTGGGATAGTGATGATAGTGCATGCTGGTTCAGTGCATCACGCTGTGGGATAGTGAGAGTGATGATAGTGATGATAGTGCATGCTGGTACAGTACATCATGCTGTGGGATAGTGATGATGGTGATGATGGTGCATGCTGGTACAGTGCATCACGCTGTGGGATAGTGATGATGGTGATGATGGTGCATGCTGGTACAGTGCATCACGCTGTGGGATAGTGAGAGTGATGATAGTGATGATAGTGCATGCTGGTACAGTACATCACTCTGTGGGATAGTGATGATGGTGATGATGGTGCATGCTGGTACAGTACATCACGCTGTGGGATAGTGAGAGTGATGATAGTGATGATAGTGCATACTTGTACAGTGCATCACGCTGTGGGATAGTGAGAGTGATGATAGTGATGATAGTGCATGCTGGTACAGTACATCACACCGTGGGATAGTGATGATAGTGATGATAGTGCATGCTGGTACAGTACATCACGCTGTGGGATAGTGATGATAGTGATGATGGTGCATGCTGATACAGTACATCACGCTGTGGGATAGTGATGATGGTGCATGCTGGTACAGTACATCACGCTGTGGGATAGTGATGATGGTGCATGCTGGTACAGTACATCACGCTGTGGGATAGTGATGATGGTGATGATAGTGCATGCTGGTACAGTACATCACGCTGTAGGATAGTGAGTGTGATGATAGTGATGATAGTGCATGCTGGTACAGTACATCACGCTGTGGGATAGTGATGATGGTGATGATGGTGCATGCTGGTACAGAACATCACGCTGTGGGATAGTGAGTGTGATAATGGTGATGATGGTGCATGCTGGTACAGTGCATCACGCTGTGGGATAGTGAGAGTGATAGTGCATGCTGGTACAGTACATCACTCTGTGGGATAGTGAGAGTGATAGTGATGACAGTGCATGCTGGTATAGTGCATCACGCTGTGGGATAGTGATGATGGTGCATGCTGGTACAGTACATCACGCTGTGGGATAGTGAGAGTGATGATAGTGATGATGGTGCATGCTGGTACAGTGCATCACGCTGTGGGATAGTGATGATGGTGATGATGGTGCATGCTGGTACAGTGCATCACGCTGTAGGATAGTGAGAGTGATGATAGTGATGATAGTGCATGCTGGTACAGTACATCGCGCTGTGGGATAGTGAGAGTGATGATAGTGATGATAGTGCATGCTGGTACAGAACATCACGCTGTGGGATAATGAGAGTGATGATAGTGATGATAGTGCATTCTGGTACAGTACATCACGCTGTGGGATAGTGAGAGTGATGATAGTGATGATAGTGCATGCTGGTACAGTACATCACGCTGTGGGATAGTGATGATGGTGATGATGGTGCATGCTGGTACAGTACATCACGCTGTGGGATAGTGATGATGGTGATGATGGTGCATGCTGGTACAGTGCATCACGCTGTGGGATAGTGATGATGGTGATGATGGTGCATGCTGGTACAGTACATCACGCTGTGGGATAGTGATGATGGTGATGATGGTGCATGCTGGTACAGTACAACGCGCTGGGAGCTACGACTCGACCCCTAGTGAATACACACTCACACACACACACACACACACACACACACACACACACACACACACACACACACACACACACACACACACACACACACACACACACACACACACACACACACACACACACACACACACACAGGAGCCAGGAGCTAGGACTCGACCCCTGCAACCACAAATAGGTGAGTACACACACAGCCTGAGGGACATAAGGTGATAATTGCAGTAATGTACAACCCACCACAGAACTGCAGGAGGCCAAGAGAAGAATACGATGAGAGCAACAGAGCAATGATCGACACACTAGCCGAGGTGGCCAGGAGAGCACACATGGGGGAGCAAAGTTACTAGTTATGGGTGATTTCAATCACAAGGAGATTGACTGGGAAAACCTGGAGCCCCATCGGGGGCCCGAAACATGGAGAGCCAAGATGATGGAAGTGGTACTGGAGAACCTCATGCATCAACATGTTAGAGACACTACCAGAGAGAGAGGAGAGGATGAACCAGCAAGGTTGGACCTTGTATTCACCATGAGTAGTTCGGACATCGAGGGTATCATGTATGAAAGGCCCCTGGGAGCTAGTGATCATGTGGTTCTGTGCTTCGACTACATAGTTGAGCTCCAAGTGGAGAGAGTAACAGGAATAGGCTGGGAAAAACCAAACTACAAAAGGGGGAACTACTCAGGCATGAGGAACTTCCTTCAAGACATTCAGTGGGAGAGGAAACTGACAGGAAAACCAGTACAAGAAATGATGGACTATGTAGCAACAAAATGCAAGGAGGCAAAGGAGAGGTTTGTTCCCAAGGGAAACAGAAATAATGGGAAGAACAGAACGAGTCCTTGGTTCACCCAAAGGTGTAGGGAGGCAAAACTAGGTGTACTAGAGAATGGAAAAGGTACAGAAGACAGAGAACTCAGGAAAATAAAGAAATCAGCCGAAGAGCCAGAAACGAATATGCACAGATAAGAAGGGAGGCTCAGAGACAATATGAAAATGACATAGCATCAAAAGTAAAGACTGACCCGAAGCTGTTGTACAGCCACATCAGGAGGAAAACAACAGTCAAGGACCAGGTAATCAGACTGAGGAAGGGTGATGGGAATTCACAAGAAACGACCGAGAGGTATGTCAGGAGCTCAACACAAGATTTAAAGAGGTATTTACAGTGGAAACCAGTAGGACTCCAAGAAAATCAGAACAGGGGGGCACACCAGCAAGTGCTAGATGAGGTACATATAACCAAGGAGGAGGTGAAGAAGCTGCTATGCGAACTTGACACCTCAAAGGCGGTGGGACCAGAAAACATCTCTCCATGGGTCCTTAAAGAGGGAGCAGAGATATTGTGTGAGCCATTAACAAAGATCTTCAACACATCATTTGAAACTGGGCAACTACCTGAGGTATGGAAAATGGCAAATGTAGTCCCAATTTTTAAAAAGGGAGACAGACATGAGGCACTAAACTACAGACCTGTATCACTAACGTGTATAGTATGCAAGGTCATGGAGAAGATCATCAGGAGGATAGTGGTGGGGCACCTGGAAAGAAACAAGTGTATAATTGACAACCAGCACGGTTTCAGGGAAGGAAAATCCTGTCACAAACCTACTAGAGTTTTATGACAAGGTGACAGAAGTAAGACAAGAGAGAGAGGGGTGGATCGACTGCGTATTTTTGGACTGCAAGAAGGCCTTCGACACAGTTCCTCACAAGAGGTTACTGCAAAAGCTAGAGGACCAGGCACACATAACAGGAAAGGCACTGCAATGGATCAGAGAATATCTGACAGGGAGGCAACAACGAGTCATGGTACGCGACGAGGTGTCAGAGTGGGCGCCTGTGACAAGCGGGGTTCCACAGGGGTCAGTCCTAGGACCTGTGCTGTTCTTGGTATACGTGAACGACATAACGGAAGGGATAGACTCAGAAGTGTCCTTGTTTGCAGATGATGTGAAGTTAATGAGAAGAATCAAATCGGACGAGGATCAGGCAGGACTACAAAGAGACCTGGACAGGTTACAAGCCTGGTCCAGCAACTGGCTCCTTGAATTTAACCCTGCCAAATGCAAAGTCATGAAGATTGGGGAAGGGCAAAGAAGACCGCACACACAATATAGTTTAGATGGCCAAAGACTGCAAACCTCACTCAAGGAAAAAGATCTGGGGGTGAGTATAACACCGAACATATCTCCTGAGGCGCACATCAATCAGATAACTGCTGCAGCATACGGGCGCCTGGCAGACCTACGGATAGCGTTCCGATACCTCAGTAAGGATTCGTTTAAGACTCTGTATACCATCTACGTCAGGCCCATACTGGAGTATGCAGCACCAGTTTGGAATCCACACCTAGTCAAGCACGTCAAGAAATTAGAGAAAGTGCAAAGGTTTGCAACAAGACTAGTCCCAGAGCTACGGGGATTGTCCTATGAAGAAAGGTGGAGGGAAATCGGCCTGACGACACTGGAGGCCAGGAGGGTCAGGGGAGACATGATAACGACATATAAAATACTGCGCGGAATAGACGAGGTGGACAAAGACGGGATGTTCCAGAGATGGGACACAGACACAAGAGGTCACAATTGGAAGTTGAAGACTCAGATGAATCAAAGGATGTTAGGAAGTATTTCTTCAGTCATAGAGTAGTCAGGCCATGGAATAGCCTAGAAGGTGATGTGGTAGAGGCAGGAACCATACATAGTTTTAAGGCGAGGTATGATAGAGCTCATGGGGCAGGGAGAGAGAGGACCTAGTAGCAATCAGCGAAGAGGCGGGGCCAGGAGCTGTGACTCGACCCCTGCAACCACAAATAGCTGAGTACACACACACACACACACACACACACACACACACACACATACACACACACACACACACACACACACACACACACACACACATACACACACACACACACAGGGAAGTACACCATCAAGTACTGGATGTGGTACATGTAGCCTAGGAGGAGGTGAGGAAGCTGCTATGTGAACTTGATACCTCAAAGACGGTGGGACCAGAAAACATCTCTCCATGGGTCTTTAGAGAGGGAGCAGAGATGCTGTGTGTGCCACTAACAAAGATCTTCAACACATCCATTGAAATTGGGCAACTTCCTGAGGTATGGAAGATGTCAAATGCAGTCCCAATTTTTAAAAAAGGAGACAGACATGAGGCACTAACCTACAAACCTGTTTCACTAACTTGTATAGTATGCAAAGCCATGGAGAAGATCATCAGGAGGAGAGTGGTGGAGCACCTGGTATGAAACAATCGTATAATCTTCAGCCAGCACGGTTTCAGTGAAGGAAAATCCTGTGTCACAAACCTACTGGAGCTTTACGACAATTTGACAGAAGCAAGACAAGAGAGAGAGGGATGGATAGACTGCATCTTCTTGGACTGCAAGAAGGCCTTCGACACAGTTCCTCACAAGAGGTTACTGCAAAAGCTAGATGATCAGGCACACATAACAGGAAAGGCACTGCAATGGATAAGGGAATATCTGACAGAGACGCAACAACGAGTCATGGTACGTTACGAGGTGTCAGAGTGGGCGCCTGTGAAAAGCAGGGTTCCACAGGGGCCAGTCCTAGGACCTGTACTGTTTTTGGTATATATGAATGTCATAACGGAAATGATAGACTCAGAAGTGTCTTTGTTTGCAGATGATGTGAAGTTAATGAGGAGAATTAAATCGGTCGAGGATCAGGCAGGACTACAAAGAGACCTGGACAGGCTACAAGCCTGGTCTAGCAACTGGTTCCCGGAATTTAACCCTGCAAAATGCAAAGTCATGAAGATTGGGGAAGGGCACGGAAGACCGCAGACAGAGTATCGTCTAGGTGGTCAAAGACTGCAAACCTCACTCAAAGAAAAAGATCTTGAAGTGACTATTGTAATACGGAGCACATCTCCTGAGGCGCACATCAGTCAGATAACTGCTGCAGCATACGGGCGTCTGGCAAACTTAAGGATAGCGTTCCGATACCTCAGTAAGTAATCATTCAAGACTCGACACCACATATGTCAGGCCCATAATGAAGTATGCAGCACCAGTTTGGAATCCACACCTGGTCAAGAAATTAGAGAAAGTGAAAAGGTTTGCAACAAGACTAGTCCCAGAGCTAAGGGGATTGTTCTCCGATGAAACGTTATGGGATATCGGCCTGACGACATCTGAGGACAGAAGGGTCAGGGGAGACATGATAAAGACATATAAAAAACACTCCGCGAAATAAACAACTTGGACAAAGACTGGATGTTCCAGAGATGGGACAGAGAAACGAGGGGTCACAATTGGAAGTTGAAGACTTAGATGAGTCAAAGGGATGTTAGGAAGTATTTCTTCAGTCATAAAGTTGTCAGGCCGTGGAATAGCGTAGATAGTGACGTAGTGGAGGCAGGAACCATACATAGTTTTAAGATGAGGTTTGATAAAGCTCATGGAGCAGGAAGATAGAGAACCCAATAGCAATCGGTGAGGAGGCGGGGCCAGGAGCTATGACTCGACCCTGTAACCACAAAAAAGTGAGTACAAATAGATGAGTACACACACACATCAAGAAAGTGTCTTACTTGACCTTGACCGATGACGATTCTGGTATTTAGTAGACCTGGGTTTGTTAAGGCAAGTTGTTGTTGTTGTTGTTGTTGTTGTTGTTGTTGTTGTTGTTGTTGTTGTTGTTGTTGTTGTTGTTGTTGTTGACTCAACAAATGCCTCTGGACCTGCACGCTGCTAGTAACATCTGCAATAAAACAAAGACATATATTAGGTCAATAAAACATAATAAATATATGCTTAGTAACAGAGTGCACTTTGAGACTCCTAGTTCCCATGTTGCTAATTGTATTTTCACGTCAGAGTGTACAACCCGCAGGGGCGACACTGCGCCTAGGGAAGAGGAGGTAATTAGATGTGATCCAGCTGTAAGGAAGGTAGCTTCAGATACTTGGATCAAGAGCTTTTAATGGGCGTTGATATACCCTCAGGAAGGGAATACTGTGAAGAAACTAAACTGTGTTATGTGTTAACACCTGCTGTGTTGTGCTAACACCTGCTGTGTTATGTGTTAACACCTGCTGTGTTATGTGTTAACACCTGCTGTGTTATGTGTTAACACCTGCTGTGTTATGTGTTAACACCTGCTGTGTTATGTGTTAACACCTGCTGTGTTGTGCTAACACCTGCTGTGTTATGTGTTAACACCTGCTGTGTTATGTGTTAACACCTGCTGTGTTATGTGTTAAAACCTGCTGTGTTATGTGTTAACACCTGCTGTACTATGTGTTAACACCTGCTGTGCTATGTGTTAACACCTGCTGTGTTATGTGTTAACACCTGCTGTGTTGTGTTAACACCTGCTGTGTTATGTGTTAACACCTGCTGTGTTATGTGTTAACATCTGCTGTGTTATGTGTTAACATCTGCTGTGCTATGTGTTAACACCTGCTGTGTTATGTGTTAACACCTGCTGTGTTATGTGTTAACACCTGCTGTGTTATATGTTAACACCTGATGTGTTATGTGCTAACACCTGCTGTGTTATGTGTTAACACCTGCTGTGTTATATGTTAACACCTGCTGTGTTATGTGCTAACACCTGCTGTGTTATGTGTTAACACCTGCTGTGTTATGTGTTAACACCTGCTATGTTATGTGTTAACACCTGCTATGTTATGTGTTAACACCTGCTATGTTATGTGTTAACACATGCTGTGTTATGTGTTAACATCTGCTATGTTATGTGTTAACACCTGCTATGTTATGTGTTAACACCTGCTGTGTTATGTGTTAGCACCTGCTATGTTATGTGTTAACACCTGCTATGTTGTGTTAACACCTGCTGTGTTATATGTTAACACCTGCTGTGTTATGTGTTAACACCTGCTGTGTTATGTGTTAACACCTGCTGTGTTATGTGTTAACACCTGCTGTGTTATGTGTTAACACCTGCTGTGTTATGTGTTAACACCTGCTGTGTTATGTGTTAACACCTGTTGTGTTATGTGTTAACACCTGCTGTGTTGTGTTAACACCTGCTGTGTTATGTGTTAACACCTGCTGTGTTGTGTTAACACCTGCTAGGTTATGTGTTAACACCTGCTGTATTATGTGTTAACACCTGCTGTGTTATGTGTTAACACCTGCTGTGTTATGTGTTAACACCTGCTGTGTTATGTGCTAACACCTGCTGTGTTATGTGTTAACATCTGCTGTGTTATGTGTTAACACCTGCTGTGTTATGTGTTAACACCTGCTGTGTTATGTGTTAACACCTGCTGTGTTATGTGTTAACACCTGCTATGTTATGTGTTAACACCTGCTATGTTATGTGTTAACACCTGCTGTGTTATGTGTTAACACGTGCTGTGTTATGTGTTAACACGTGCTGTGTTATGTGTTAACTCCTGCTGTGTTATGTGTTAACACCTGCTCTGTTATGTGTTAACATCTGCTGTGTTATGTGTTAACACCTGCTGCGTTATGTGTTAACACCTGCTTTGTTAGGTGTTAACACCTGCTGTGTTATGTGTTAACACCTGCTGTGCTATGTGTTAACACCTGCTGTGTTATGTGTTAACACCTGTTGTGCTATGTGTTAACACCTGCTGTGTTATGTGTTAACACCTGCTGTGTTATATGTTAACACCTGCTGTGTTATGAATTAACACTTGCTGTGTTATGAGTTAACACCTGTTGTGTTATGTGTTAACACCTGCTGTGTTATGAGTTAACACCTGCTATGTTAAGAGTAAACACCTGCTATATTAAGAACTAACACCTGCTGTGTTATGAGCTAACACCTGCTATGTTAAGAGTTGACACCTGCTATGTTAAGAGTTAACACCTGCTGTGTTAAGAATTAACACCTGCTGTGTTATGAGTTAACACCTGCTATGCTAAGAATTAACGCCTGCTGTGTTATGGGCTAACACCTGCTGTGTTATGAGTTAACACCTGCTATGTTAAGAGTTAACACCTGCTATACTAAGAATTAACACCTGCTGTGTTATGAGCTAACACCTGCGTAATGTCCTGGAGGGAATAGTACCAAACTTGCACAAGAAAATCACTCCCTATGACAGCAAAAGACTAGACAGGAGATGCAACATTCCCACAATAACAAGCAGGTGTACCACGAGTACACTGAGAGACAAGACGGTAAGTGTCTGGGGCCCAAGACTGTTCAACTGCCTCCCAGCATACATAAGGGGGATTACCAATAGACCCCTGGCTGTCTTCAAGAAGGTACTGGACAGGCACCTAAAGTCAGTACCTGACCAAAGGGACTGTGGTTCTTGCGTCAGCTTGCGTGCTGTCAGTAGTAACAGCCTGGTTGATCAGATCCTGATCCACCATGAGGCTTGGTCTCAGACCGAGCCACGGGGTCGTTGACCCCGGAACCCTCTCCAGGTAAACTCCAGGTATGTTAAGAGTTAACACCTGCTGTGTTAAAAGTAAACACCTGCTGTGTTAAGAGTTAACACCTGCTGTGTTAAAAGTAAACACCTGTTGTGTTAAGAGTTAACACCTGCTGTGTTAAAAGTAAACACCTGCTGTGTTAAGAGTTAACACCTGCTGTGTTAAAAGTAAACACCTGCTGTGTTAAGAGTTAACACCTGCTGTGTTAAGAATTAACACCTGCTGTGTTAAGAGTCAACACCAGCTGTGTTAAGAGTTAACACCTGCTGTGTTAAGAGTGAGAAAATGCTGTGTTACAAGTTGACAGGTGTTGTGGTATGAGCATGACAACTGTCAAGTCATTCTCTAACTAATAATGACACTCTGGGAAGTAAGGAGCCTCCACTTTCTGTCACAGCTCTGTCACAGCTCTGTCACAGCTCTGTCACAGCTCTGTAACAGCTCTGTCACAGCTCTGTCACAGCTCTGCCACAGCTCTGTCACAGCTCTGTCACAGCTCTGTCACAGCTCTGCCACAGCTCTGTCACAGCTCTGTCACAGCTCTGTCACAGCTCTGTCACAGCTCTGCCACAGCTCTGCCACAGCTCTGCCACAGCTCTGTCACAGCTCTGCCACAGCTCTGTCACAGCTCTGTCACAGCTCTGTCACAGCTCTGCCACAGCTCTGCCACAGCTCTGCCACAGCTCTGTCACAGCTCTGCCACAGCTCTTGCCACAGCTCTGTCACAGCTCTGCCACAGCTTGTCTGTCACAGCTCTGTCACAGCTCTGTCACAGCTCTGCCACACTCTGCCACAGCTCTGCCACAGCTCTGTCACAGCTCTGCCACAGCTCTGTCACAGCTCTGCCACAGCTCTGCCTCTGCACAGCTCTGTCACAGTCTCTGCCACAGCTCTGCCACAGCTCTGTCACAGCTCTGTCACAGCTCTGTCACAGCTCTGCACAGCTCTGCCACAGCTCTGCACGCTCTCACATCTCTGCCACAGCTCTGCCACAGCTCTGTCACAGCTCTGCCACAGCTCTGTCACAGCTCTGCCACAGCTCTGTCACAGCTCTGTCACATCTCTGCCACAGCTCTGCCACAGCTCTGTCACAGCTCTGCCACAGCTCTGCACAGCTCTGCCACAGCTCTGCTCACAGCTCTGTCCTAACTTTCCACAGCTCCACAGCTCTGCCTACAGCTCTGAACAGCTCTGCCACAGCCATTCAAGCTTTCCTAATTAACCTACCTACCTAACTAACTTAACCTAAGCTCCACCTAAGCTAATCCTAACCTACCTAACCTAAGCTAACCTAAGCTCTACCTAACCTAACACCTAACCTAACCTAACCTAACTAACCTAACCTAAGCTAACCTAACCTAACCTAACCTAACCTAAGCTAACCTAAATTAACCTAACCTAACCTAACTAACCTACCTAAGCTAACCTAACCTAACCTAACCTAACCTAACCTAACCTAACCTAACTACTAACCTAAACTAACCTAACCTAACCTAACCTAACCTAACTAACCTAACCTAACCTAACCTAACCTAACCTAACCTACTAACCTAACCTAAGCTAACCTAACCTAAGCTAACCTAACCTACTAACCTAACCTAACCTAACCAGCTAACCTCTAAGCTACCTAACCTAACCTAACCTAACCTAACCTAACCTAACCTAACCTAACCTAACCTAACCTAACCTAAGCCTAACCTAACCTAAGCTAACCTAACCTAACCTAACCTAACCTAACCTAACCTAACCTAACCTAACCTAACCTAACCTAAGCTAACCTAACCTAAGCTAACCTAACCTAACCAAACCTAACCTAACCTAGCCTAACCTAACCTAAGCTAACATAACCTAAGCTAACCTAACCTAACCTAACCTAACCTAACCTAACCTAAGCTAACCTAACCTAAGCTAACCTAAACTAACCTAACCTAACCTAACCTAACCTAGCCTAACCTAACCTAACCTAACCTAACCTAGCCTAACCTAACCTAAGCTAACCTAACCTAACCTAACCTAACCTAACCTAACCTAACCTAACCTAACCTAACCTAAGCTAACCTAACCTAACCTAACCTAACCTAACCTAAGCTAACCTAACCTAAACTAACCTAACCTAACCTAACTTAACCCAACCTAACCTAAGCTAACCTAACCTAAGCTAACCTAACCTAAGCTAACCTAACCTAAGCTAACCTAACCTAAGCTAACCTAACCTAAGCTAACCTAAGCTAAGCTAAGCTAACCAAACCTAACCAAAATTAACTTAACCTAACTCAACGTAAAGTTGACAAATATAACCCAGTGTTGTAGTAGCAACTAACCAGTATTATAATGGTACTTAGTGGAGTGGAGTGACTTTCATTAGTTTCTTTTTTCTTGAAATACCAGACGTATACTGTGAATTTCATATAACCTGTAGTTACCAGCGGTCGCAATATACACAACGAGAAGCAATTATTACACCAGAAAAAGCGTCCCTCCTCCAAAATTTCCACCAGTCAACTATAGTGATAATATAGCATTTATTGTGGTGGAGACGAAAAACAAAAAAAATAGAAAAGCTAGATACAGCGATTGATAAACAAGGGTTGAGGTCGACCGTTCGTCATTGTAGGAGCTGCCAGCAGTCACCGGTTTCTTCAACACGCAAGTTATACTTTTGTATCAATCAAATCACATATTACTCGGGTAGATAATTTACAGTAGATCCTTCATGTGTTAGCCCAAATCACCGACCAGCATGTTTTAAATAAGTGACCCACTGATCAGATCAGATCGACTGGTCCGAACCATTGACTGGTCCGAACCCTTGACTGGTCCGAACCCTTGACGGGTTTCAAACGGATTCGTTGGACAATAAAGCAGACTGTAAACGGACGGGGTTGTAGGCACCCTTATCAAACACAAACAATAAATATAAATCAGGAACGTGCACGGTAAGCTGTCCAATATACAAGTACAGTTAGAAATAGAAATATAAATAGCTAGAGCTTCATTTAGGGAGGTTATTAATAGAATATTCAAGAGGTTGCTAGTAGAATTACAGTAAATCAACCATTCAAATCATTATGAAGCTCTGTGTAGTCTGCGGTCAGTCAAACAAACGGGCTTCCACATGGATAAATTCTCATTTTTGTGGAAATTAGTGTCACGCCCCTTGAGCAGATATCCAAGAACTAGCTACAAGCAGTATTAAAACAGGGAAGTGTTTTTGGGTATGCCCAAATGAGATAAATCTGTGGACTAAAATCACAAGGGTATTAAAAGAGGACAACATCAAAGCTCCTTTCATAGAAAACCTGGAAGCTTTCTACAACAGATGGGAACATAAAAAGTCTGGGCTGAATGGTACTGCCCTTGATACTGGCCATGTAGTCAGAAACTGTAAGGCTGGAGGTGAAGTCCTGGTAGTCAGTAAATGTGGGGCTGATAGTGTATTCCTGGGAGACAGTAATGGTGAAGCTGGAGATTTTGTCCAGGTAGTCGGGAATTATACGCAGGAAGGTATACATATAAATGACCTCATAGGGGACAGGAGCCGTAGTAGGGAAACAAGTGTTTACCTGGAGTTTACCTGGAGAGAGTTCCGGGGGTCAACGCCCCCGCGGCCCGGTCTGTGACCAGGCCTCCTGATGGATCAGAGCCTGATCAACCAGGCTGTTGCTGCTGGCTGCATGCAAACCAACTTACGAGCCACAGCCCGGCTGGTCAGGAACCGACTTTAGGTGCTTGTCCAGTGCAAGCTTGAAGACTGACAGGGGTCTGTTGGTAATCCCCCTTATGTATGCTGGGAGGCAGTTGAACAGTCTCGGGCCCCTGACACTTATTGTATGGTCTCTTAACGTGCTAGTGACACCCCTGCTTTTCATTGGGGAGATGCTGCACCGTCTGCCAAGTGTTTTGCTTTCGTAGTGAGTGATTTTCGTGTGCAAGTTCGGTACTAGTCCCTCTAGGATTTTCCAGGTGTATATGATCATGTATCTCTCCCGCCTGCGTTCCAGGGAATACAGGTTTAGGAACCTCAAGCGCTCCCAGTAATTGAGGTGTTTTATCTCCGTTATGCAGGCCGTGAAGGTTCTCTGTACATTTTCTAGGTCAGCAATTTCACCTGCCTTGAAAAGTGCTGTTAGTGTGCAGCAATATTCCAGGCTAGATAGAACAAGTGACCTGAAGAGTGTCATCATGGGCTTGGCCTTCCTAGTTTTGAAGGTTCTCATTATCCATCCTGTCATTTTTCTAGCAGATGCGATTGATACAATGTTATGGTCCTTGAAGGTGAGATCCTCCGACATGATCACTCCCAGGTCTTTGACGTTGGTGTTTCGCTCTATTTTGTGGCCAGAATTTGTTTTGTACTTTGATGAAGATTTAATTTCCTCGTGTTTACCATATCTGAGTAATTGAAATTTCTCATCGTTGAACTTCATATTGTTTTCTGCAGCCCACTGAAAGATTTGGTTGATGTCCGCCTGGAGCCTTGCAGTGTCTGCAATGGAAGACACTGTCATGCAGATTCGGGTATCATCTGCAAAGGAAGACACGGTGCTGTGGCTGACATCCTTGTCTATGTCGGATATGAGGATGAGGAACAAGATGGGAGCGAGCACTGTGCCTTGTGGAACAGAGCTTTTCACCGTAGCTGCCTCGGACTTTACTCTGTTGACGACTACTCTCTGTGGTCTGTTAGTGAGGAAATTATAGATCCATCGTCCGACTTTTCCTGTTATTCCTTTAGCACGCATTTTGTGCGCTATTACGCCATGGTCACACTTGTCGAAGGTTTTTGCAAAGTCTGTATATATTACATCTGCATTCTTTTTGTCTTCTAGTGCATTTGGGGACCTTGTCGTAGTGATCCAATAGTTGAGACAGACAGGAGCGACCTGTTCTAAACCCAAGTTGCCCTGGGTTGTGAAACTGATGGGTTTCTAGATGGGTGGTGATCTTGCTTCTTAGGACCCTTTCAAAGATATTTATGATATGGGACGTTAGTGCTATTGGTCTGTAGTTCTTTGCTGTTGCTTTACTGCCCCCTTTGTGGAGTGGGGCTATGTGCGTTGTTTTTAGTAACTGTGGGACGACCCCCGTGTCCTTGCTCCCTCTCCATAGGATGGAAAAGGTTCGTGAGAGTGGCTTCTTGCAGTTCTTGATGAACACGGAGTTCCATGAGTCTGGCCCTGGGGCAGAGTGCATGGGCATGTCATTTATCGCCTGTTCGAAGTGTAGTCAAAGATAAGATAAAACCAATATTGCAAACTAGAAATACCGCAGGAAATAGCAAACAAGAGGACTCCACTAGCAATAGTGAGGATATATTACCAAAAACAACTGGTGGGAGCTCCATTGTTGGTGCTAGGGAGGATAGGAGTAAGACAGGGAAACATGCACGAACAGGGAATACAGTCACAGAAACCCAAGGCAAACGGAAACCAAGCCTGTGCATATTCTATGCACTTGGTATCTGCAGGCATGGGAAATCTGGAAAAACAGATGGGACGTGCAACTCTGACCACCCTAGAAAATGCCATGCCCATATGACAACAGGAAAATGCAAACTCCCTTCATGTAAGCTTTTTCACCCTGAACTGTGTACCTCTTCAGTACAGGAAAGACTGTGTTATAACTTAAATTGCCAGGCACACCATCTAAAGGAGACAAAAAGATACAAAATATCCAGGCCATGGGAAAACCTGGGTAGCCACAGCCACTCAAGAGGGAGAGGTTTTTTAGTGCCAGGAAGGAAAAAAAAACTGGCAGGAAATGGCAGAAATCGTACACCAAATCCAGTCATTCCTGGAGTGGAACCACAGTCGATGGCCTCCACTCCAAACCAACAGATACAGATACTAATGCCGGAAAAAAAAATCCCCCCCCCAGTACCAACAATACCACCAGTCCGATGACATTCTTCTTTGCAAATGTACAGGGTCTAAAGCCAGCAACAAACAACAAAATACCTTTCATCCGTGGACTGCTTGCAGAGGCAAAGGCAATGTTCGCGGCTTTCACTGAGACCACATAAAGGATCACTTGGACAACGAAATATGGATCCCAGGTTACAACCTATACAGATGTGACAGAGTGAACAGGCAAAAGGGGGGGGGTTGGCCAGTACATTGCAGAGTCACTTGTTTGCACAGAACTGCTTAATGCCTCAAATGATGTAGTGGAAGTTTTAGCAGTAAAGGTCGAGAACCGAAAACAAGTCATTGTGGTAGTCTACAAGTCTCCGGATGCAACATCCCAGCAATTCCAGGAACAGCTGTTAAAAATTGACCACTGTCTGGAAAATCTTCCAGCTCCTGCACCCAACATCTTGCTCCTGGAAGATTTCAACTTAAGGCACCTAAAATGGAGGAATATAGCAAATAATATTGATGCAGTAATAACACCAGGAGGCAGCTCTGATGAAAACTCACACTCACACGAGCTTTTAAATCTCTGCACAAAATTCAATTTAAACCAGCAAATATTAGAGCCTACTAGACTGGAGAATACACTAGACCTCATCTTCACTAACAATGATGATCTGATAAGAAATGTCACCATATCAAAAACAATATACTCAGATCACAACATAATTGAGGTTCAGACATGTATGCGTGGAGCCCCAGACCGACATAATGAGACTAGTCACGAGGGAGAATTCACCAAATTCAACTTCAATAACAAAAACATAAAGTGGGACCAAGTAAACCAAGTCCTAACCGATATAAGTTGGGAAGATATACTAAGCAACACAGACCCCAACTTATGCCTAGAACAGATTAACTTGGTGGCACTCGATGTATGCACAAGGCTTATTCCTCTAAGAAAAAGGAGGAGTAGATGTAAAATAGAAAGAGACAGGCGCTCCCTTTACAGGCGACGGAAAAGAATAACAGAGCGGCTAAAAGAGGTCAATATATCTGAAATGCGTAGGGAGGCACTGGTCAGAGAAATAGCAAGCATCGAACTTAAGCTAAAGGAATCTTACAGGAGTCAGGAATCGCGGGAAGAACTAAAAGCCATAAATGAAATCGAAAGAAACCCAAAGTATTTCTTCTCCTATGCCAAATCAAAGTCGAGAACAACGTCCAGTATTGGGCCCCTACTTAAACAAGATGGGTCCTACACAGATGACAGCAAGGAAATGAGTGAGCTACTCAAGTCCCAATATGACTCAGTTTTTAGCAAGCCACTAACCAGACTGAGAGTCGAAGATCAAAATGAATTTTTTATGAGAGAGCCACAAAATTTGATTAACACAAGCCTATCCGATGTTATCCTGACGCCAAATGACTTCGAACAGGCGATAAATGACATGCACATGCACTCTGCCCCAGGACAGACTCATGGAACTCCGTGTTCATCAAGAACTGCAAGAAGCCCCTATCACGGGCCTTTTCCATCCTATGGAGAGGGAGCATGAACACGGGGGTCGTCCCACAGTTACTTAAAACAACATACATAGCCCCACTCCACAAAGGGGGCAGTAAAGCAACAGCAAAGAACTACAGACCAATAGCACTAACATCCCATATCATAAAAATCTTTGAAAGGGTCCTAAGAAGCAAGATCACCACCCATCTAGAAACCCATCAGTTACACAACCCAGGGCAACATGGGTTTAGAACAGGTCGCTCCTGTCTGTCTCAACTATTGGATCACTACGACAAGGTCCTAAATGCACTAGAAGACAAAAAGAATGCAGATGTAATATATACAGACTTTCCAAAAACCTTCGACAAGTGTGACCATGGCGTAATAGCGCACAAAATGCGTGCTAAAGGAATAACAGGAAAAGTCGGTCGATGGATCTATAATTTCCTCACTAACAGAACACAGAGAGTAGTCGTCAACAGAGTAAAGTCCGAGGCAGCTACGGTGAAAAGCTCTGTTCCACAAGGCACAGTGCTCTCTCCCATCTTGTTTCTCATCCTCATATCCGACATAGACAAGGATGTCAGCCACAGCACCGTGTCTTCCTTTGCAGATGACACCCGAATCTGCATGACAGTATCTTCCATTGCAGACACTACAAGGCTCCAGGCGGACATCAATCAAATCTTTCAGTGGGCTGCAGAAAACAATATGAAGTTCAACGATGAGAAATTTCAATTACTCAGATATGGTAAACACGAGGAAATTAAATCTTCATCAGAGTACAAAACAAATTCTGGCTACAAAATAGAGCGAAACACCAACGTCAAAGACTTGGGAGTGATCATGTCGGAGGATCTCACCTTCAAGGACCATAACATTGTATCAATCGCATCTGCTAGAAAAATGACAGGATGGATAATGAGAACCTTCAAAACTAGGGAGGCCAAGCCTATGATGACACTCTTCAGGTCACTTGTTCTATCTAGGCTGGAATATTGCTGCACACTAACAGCACCTTTCAAGGCAGGTGAAATTGCTAACCTAGAAAATGTACAGAGAACCTTCACGGCGCGCATAACGGAGATAAAACACCTCAATTACTGGGAGCGCTTGAGGTTCCTAAACCTGTATTCCCTGGAACGCAGGCGGGAGAGATACATGATTATATACACTTGGAAAATCCTAGAGGGACTAGTACCGACCTTGCACACGAAAATCACTCACTACGAAAGCAAAACACTTGGCAGACGATGCAACATCCCTCCAATGAAAAGCAGGGGTGTCACTAGCACGTTAAGAGACCATACAATAAGTGTCAGGGGCCCGAGACTGTTCATCTGCCTCCCAGCATACATAAGGGGGATTACCAACAGACCCCTGGCAGTCTTCATGCTGGCACTGGACAAGCACATAAAGTCGGTTCCTGACCAGCCGGGCTGTGGCTCGTACGTTGATTTGCGTGCAGCCAGCAGCAACAGCCTGGTTGATCAGGCTCTGATCCACCAGGAGGCCTGGTCACAGACCGGGCCGTGGGGGCGTTGACCCCCGGAACTCTCTCCAGGTAAACTCCAGGTAAACCCGGTCTAACCTTACGTACTCTAACTTAAGCTAGCATAACTTAAGCTAACCTAACTTCACCTATCCTAACTAAATCTAGTCTAACCTCACGGGTCCTCTGGTGATGTAACCTAAGGTATCCTTTTTTTTTGTTAAGAACATAAGAACATAAGATCGAAGGAACACTGCAGCAGGCCTATTGGCCCATGCGAGGCAGGTCCAAGTCTCCTACCGGCTTAAGCCAATGCACCCAACCTAGTCAGGTCAGGTCAGATTGACTTAAGGGAGGAACACGGCAACCGACCAACACGTAGGCCGTCTCCCACCGAGGCAGGGTAACCAAACAAGAAAATCCCCAAAAGGAAAATGTATCGTACCCTACCATATTTATCCATTTATCCTAGTACTGAAAAGTTAAAATATTTTTAACTTCATAAAATAAGATAACCGAGACACAAGTGATATATATATATATATATATATATATATATATATATATATATATATATATATATATATTATATATATATATATATATATATATATATATATATATATATATATATATATATATATATATTATTGTTAAGGTCATGCAGGCCCCTAAGACTGTGGGATGTTTGATCCAAGGAAGGAAACTGAAAGTAATTCCTTGATACAGATTATTTCACCAGGATACATGATTCCTCTCTGAAGAGCGTAATTAGCCGGGGGTCAGGAGCTACATAACAACAACAGATACACAACACAGTACTCACGTCGTCTCTTATGTCGACCAGTTTTATCTTCAGCGTTCAGTTCGGCCAGCAGCAGCACCAGCAATATTAAGCACCTCATACTCTACAACACAGATTGTACCATTAACCACGTGTAAGGAAATCTGGCACTCACTCAGAGCACGATTCTCTCATACTGGAAATGACCAAGACGGTGGGCGGCACCAGCTGCTGAGTGGCTCTCCAGTTAACCTTGACCCAGCACACCCGTCACTGTGCCCAGCCCACCCGTCACTGTACCCAGCCCACCCGTCACTGTACCCAACTGACCTCAACCTTTAAAACACTACTACTACATACACTCACATATGTTGAGTGAGGTTCTACAAGGATGAGTCCTATGGCCGGTGCTGCTTCTGGTATATTTAAATGACATGACAGATGGGACAAAGACAGATGTATCCCTGTTGGCAGACGACGTGATGCTGGTGAGGAGAATACAATCTATCGAACAAGAGGAAAGTAGAAAAAGATCTGTATAGGTTCACCTGGAATTTAAACCCACCAACTGCAAAGTTATGTATTTGGGAAATGACAAAAAAGACCACAGGATCTGGGAGCAAAAATTGTAAACCTCACTCAAGGAGGACCTTGACATAAGCATTATAGTATATCCCATGAGGTGTACCATGATGAACTAACACCAGGGTGAAGGTTCATCAATCATGGTGAACACTAGTGTGAAGGTTCATCAATCATGGTGAATACTAGAGTGAAGGTACATCAATCATGGTGAACACTAGAGTGAAGGTTCATCAATCATGGTGAACACTAGAGTGAAGGTTCATCAATCATGGTGAACACTAGAGTGAAGGTTCATCAATCATGGTGAACACTAGAGTGAAGGTTCATCAATCATGGTGAACACTAGAGTGAAGGTTCATCAATCATGATGAACACTAGAGTGAAGGTTCATCAATCATGGTGAACACTAGAGTGAAGGTTCATCAATCATGGTGAACACTAGAGTGAAGGTTCATCAATCATGGTGAACACTAGAGTGAAGGTTCATCAATCATGGTGAACACTAGAGTGAAGGTTCATCAATCATGGTGAACACTAGTGTGAAGGTTCATCAATCATGGTGAACACTAGAGTGAAGGTTCCTCAATCATGGTGAACACTAGAGTGAAGGTTCATCAATCATGGTGAACACTAGAGTGAAGGTTCATCAATCATGGTGAACACTAGAGTGAAGGTTCATCAATCATGGTGAACACTAGAGTGAAGGTTCATCAATCATGGTGAACACTAGAGTGAAGGTTCATCAATCATGGTGAACACTAGAGTGAAGGTTCATCAATCATGGTGAACACTAGAGTGAAGGTTCATCAATCATGGTGAACACTAGAGTGAAGGTTCATCAATCATGGTGAACACTAGTGTGAAGGTTCATCAATCATGGTGAACACTAGAGTGAAGGTTCATCAATCATGGTGAACACTAGTGTGAAGGTTCATCAATCATGGTGAACACCAGAGTGAAGGTTCATCAATCATGGTGAACACTAGAGTGAAGCTTCATCAATCATGGTGAACACTAGAGTGAAGGTTCATCAATCATGGTGAACACTAGTGTGAAGGTTCATCAATCATGGTGAACACTAGAGTGAAGGTTCATCAATCATGGTGAACACTAGTGTGAAGGTTCATCAATCATGGTGAACACCAGAGTGAAGGTTCATCAATCATGGTGAACACTAGAGTGAAGGTTCATCAATCATGGTGAACACTAGTGTGAAGGTTCATCAATCATGGTGAACACTAGAGTGAAGGTTCATCAATCATGGTGAACACTAGTGTGAAGGTTCATCAATCATGGTGAACACTTGAGTGAAGGTTCATCAATCATGGTGAACACTAGTGTGAAGGTTCATCAATCATGGTGAACACTAGAGTGAAGGTTCATCAATCATGGTGAACACTAGTGTGAAGGTTCATCAATCATGGTGAACACTAGAGTGAAGGTTCATCAATCATGGTGAACACTAGTGTGAAGGTTCATCAATCATGGTGAACACTAGTGTGAAGGTTCATCAATCATGGTGAACACTAGAGTGAAGGTTCATCAATCATGGTGAACACTAGAGTGAAGGTTCATCAATCATGGTGAACACTAGTGTGAAGGTTCATCAATCATGGTGAACACTAGTGTGAAGGTTCATCAATCATGGTGAACACTAGTGTGAAGGTTCATCAATCATGGTGAACACTAGAGTGAAGGTTCATCAATCATGGTGAACACCAGAGTGAAGGTTCATCAATCATGGTGAACACTAGTGTGAAGGTTCATCAATCATGGTGAACACCAGAGTGAAGGTTCATCAATCATGGTGAACACTAGAGTGAAGGTTCATCAATCATGGTGAACACCAGAGTGAAGGTTCATCAACAACTGGCATGTGCAGCAGTCCCCTGTTAAGTTTTACATGGACAATTCCACACTTAAGTTTCCGCAAGATAACCTCAGAAAGCTTCGTCTGTTCGACTCCCAAGGATAAACACTGATGTATCTTCCATTAACTCCAGCTCTGCCAATGTTGTGTGTTGGAGCTACTGTGTTGCCACTTTATATTACCAAGTGATACAACAGTATCTTGCAAGAAATATTTGGAACATGCTTATTCTGAGTGACTTCCCTCCTTAATGGTAGAGTTATCTTATGTAGTGGATGACACGTTATCTTATGTAGTAGATGACACGTTATCTTATGTAGTGGATGACACGTTATCTTATGTAGTGGATGACACGTTATCTTATGTAGTAGATGACACGTTATCTTATGTAGTGGATGACACGTTATTTTATGTAGTGGATGACACGTTATCTTATGTAGTGGATGACACGTTATCTTATGTAGTGGATGACACGCTATCTTATGTAGTAGAAGACACGTTATTTTATGTAGTAGATAACAAGTTATCTTATGTAGTGGATGACACGTTATCTTATGTAGTGGATGACACGTTATCTTATGTAGTGGATGACAGATTATCTTATGTAGTGGATGACACGTTATCTTATGTAGTGGATGACACGTTATCTTATGTAGTAGATGACACGTTATTTTATGTAGTGGATGACACGTTATTTTATGTAGTAGATGACACGTTATCTTATGTAGTGGATGACACGTTATCTTATGTATTGGATGACATGTTATTTTATGTAGTAGATGACACGTTATCTTATGTAGTGGATGACACGTTATCTTATGTAGTAGATGACACGTTATCTTATGTAGTGGATGACACATTATCTTATGTAGTAGATGACACGTTATTTTATGTAGTGGATGACACGTTATCTTATGTAGTGGATGACACGTTATTTTATGTAGTAGATGACACGCTATTTTATGTAGTGGATGACACGTTATTTTATGTAGTGGATGACACGTTATTTTATGTAGTGGATGACACGTTATTTTATGTAGTAGATGACACGTTATCTTATGTAGTGGATGACACGTTATCTTATGTAGTGGATGACACGTTATCTTATGTAGTGGATGACACGTTATCTTATGTAGTGGATGACATGTTATCTTATGTAGTGGATGACACGTTATCTTATGTAGTGGATGACATGTTATCTTATGTAGTGGATGACACGTTATCTTATGTAGTGGATGACACGTTATCTTATGTAGTGGATGACACGTTATCTTATGTAGTGGATGACATGTTATCTTATGTAGTGGATGACACGTTATCTTATGTAGTGGATGACATGTTATCTTATGTAGTGGATGACACGTTATCTTGTGTAGTGGATGACACGTTATCTTATGTAGTGGATGACACGTTATCTTATGTAGTGGATGACATGTTATCTTATGTAGTGAATGACACGTTATCTTATGTAGTAGATGACACGTTATCTTATGTAGTGGATGACACGTTATCTTATGTAGTGGATGACACGTTATCTTATGTAGTGGATGACACGTTATCTTATGTAGTGGATGACACGTTATCTTATGTAGTGGATGACACGTTATCTTATGTAGTGGATGACACGTTATCTTATGTAGTGGATGACACGTTATCTTATGTAGTAGATGACACGTTATCTTATGTAGTAGATGACACGTTACCTTATGTAGTAGATGACACGTTGTCTTATGTAGTGGATGACACGTTATCTTATGTAGTGGATGACACGTTATTTTATGTAGTAGATGACACGTTATCTTATGTAGTGGATGACACGTTATCTTATGTAGTGGATGACACGTTATCTTATGTAGTGGATGACACGTTATCTTATGTAGTGGATGACACGTTATCTTATGTAGTGGATGACACGTTATCTTATGTAGTGGATGACACGTTATCTTATGTAGTAGATGACACGTTATCTTATGTAGTAGATGACACGTTATCTTATGAAGTAGATGACACGTTGTCTTATGTAGTGGATGACACGTTATTTTATGTAGTGGATGACACGTTATTTTATGTAGTAGATGACACGTTATCTTATGTAGTGGATGACACGTTATCTTATGTAGTGGATGACACGTTATCTTATGTAGTGGATGACACGTTATCTTATGTACTGGATGACACGTTAACTTATGTAGTGGATGACACGTTATCTTATGTAGTGGATGACATGTTGTCTTATGTAGTGGATGACACGTTATCTTATGTAGTGGATGACATGTTATCTTATGTAGTGGATGACACGTTATCTTGTGTAGTGGATGACACGTTATCTTATGTAGTGGATGACACGTTATCTTATGTAGTGGATGACATGTTATCTTATGTAGTGAATGACACGTTATCTTATGTAGTAGATGACACGTTATCTTATGTAGTGGATGACACGTTATCTTATGTAGTGGATGACACGTTATCTTATGTAGTGGATGACACGTTATCTTATGTAGTGGATGACACGTTATCTTATGTAGTGGATGACACGTTATCTTATGTAGTGGATGACACGTTATCTTATGTAGTGGATGACACGTTATCTTATGTAGTGGATGACACGTTATCTTATGTAGTAGATGACACGTTATCTTATGTAGTAGATGACACGTTATCTTATGTAGTAGATGACACGTTGTCTTATGTAGTGGATGACACGTTATCTTATGTAGTGGATGACACGTTATCTTATGTAGTAGATGACACGTTATCTTATGTAGTGGATGACACGTTATCTTATGTAGTAGATGACACGTTATCTTATGAAGTGGATGACACGCTATCTTATGTAGAAGATGACACGTTAGGCTTCGTAGGTGTAGCAGCTGACGAACAGTTGTGTGCAGCAGCTGACGAACAGTTGTGTACAGCAGCTGAGGAACAGTTGTGTGCAGCAGCTGACGAACAGTTGTGTGCAGCAGCTGACGAACAGTTGTGTGCAGCAGCTGAGGAACAGTTGTGTGCAGCAGCTGAGGAACAGTTGTGTGCAGCAGCTGAGGAACAGTTGTGTGCAGCAGCTGAGGAACAGTTGTGTGCAGCAGCTGAGGAACAGTTGTGTGCAGCAGCTGAGGAACAGTTGTGTGCAGCAGCTGAGGAACAGTTGTGTGCAGCAGCTGAGGAACAGTTGTGTGCAGCAGCTGAGGAACAGTTGTGTGCAGCAGCTGAGGAACAGTTGTGTGCAGCAGCTGAGGAACAGTTGTGTGCAGCAGCTGAAGAACAGTTGTGTGCAGCAGCTGAGGAACAGTTGTGTGCAGCAGCTGTGGAACAGTTGTGTGCAGCAGCTGAAGAACAGTTGTGTGCAGCAGCTGAAGAACAGTTGTATGCAGCAGCTGAGGAAAAGTTGTGTGCAGCAGCTGAAGAACAGTTGTGTGCAGCAGCTGAGGAACAGTTGTGTGCAGCAGCTGTGGAACAGTTGTGTGCAGCAGCTGAGGAACAGTTGTGTGCAGCAGCTGAGGAACAGTTGTGTGCAGAAGCTGAGGAACAGTTGTGTGCAGCAGCTGAGGAACAGTTGTGTGCAGCAGCTGAGAAACAGTTGTGTGCAGCAGCTGCGGAACAGTTGTGTGCAGCAGCTGAGAAACAGTTGTGTGCAGCAGCTGTGGAACAGTTGTGTGCAGCAGCTGAGGAACAGTTGTGTGCAGCAGCTGAGGAACAGTTGTGTGCAGCAGCTGAGGA
This sequence comes from Cherax quadricarinatus, assembly GCF_026875155.1. Classification (NCBI taxonomy): domain Eukaryota; kingdom Metazoa; phylum Arthropoda; class Malacostraca; order Decapoda; family Parastacidae; genus Cherax; species Cherax quadricarinatus. Next base: position 5,615,410 of record NC_069484.1, on the reverse strand, counting down.
ACAGTTGTGTGCAGCAGCTGAAGAACAGTTGTGTGCAGCAGCTGAGGAACCGTTTTGTTTAGCAGCTGAGGAACAGTTGTGTGCAGCAGCTGAGGAACAGTTGTGTGCAGCAGCTGAGGAACAGTTGTGTGCAGCAGCTGAGGAACAGTTGTGTGCAGCAGCTGAAGAACAGTTGTGTGCAGCAGCTAAGGAACAGTTGTGTGTAGCAGCTGTGGAACAGTTGTGTGCAGCAGCTAAGGAACAGTTGTGTGCAGCAGCTGAGGAACAGTTGTGTGCAGCAGCTGTGGAACAGTTGTGTGCAGCAGCTAAGGAACAGTTGTGTGCAGCAGCTGAGGAACAGTTGTGTGCAGCAACTGTGGAACAGTTGTACACTGAGCGAACCACGAACTACGGACACTGTGATTCCCACGAACCACGGACACTGTTCGAACCACGAACTACGGACACTGTGATTCCCACGAACCACGGATACTGAGCGAACCACGAACTACGGACACTGTGATTCCCACGAACCACGGACACTGTGCGAACCACGAACTACGGACACTGTGATTCCCAAGAACCACGGACACTGTGCGAACCACGAACTACGGACACTGTGATTACCACGAACCACGGACACTGAGCGAACCACGAACTACGGACACTGTGATTCCCACGAACCACTGACACTTTGCGAACCACGAACTACGAACACTGTGATTCCCAAGAACCACGGACACTGTGCGAACCACGAACTACGGACACTGTGATTCCCACGAACCACGGACACTGTGCGAACCACGAACTACGGACAGCAAAAAGACTTGGCAGACGATGCACCATCCCCCCAATGAAAAGCAGGGGTGTCACTAGCACGTTAAAAGACCATACAATAAGTGTCAGGGGCCCGAGACTGTTCAACTGCCTCCCAGCACACATAAGGGGGATTACCAACAGACCCCTGGCAGTCTTCAAGCTGGCACTGGACAAGCACCTAAAGTCAGTTCCTGATCAGCCGGGCTGTGGCTCGTACATTGGTTTGCGTGCAGCCAGCAGCAACAGCCTGGTTGATCAGGCTCTGATCCACCAGGAGGCCTGGTCACAGACCGGGCCGCGGGGGCGTTGACCCCCGGAACTCTCTCCAGGTAAACTCCAGGTAAACTGTGATTCCCACGAACCAAGGACACTGTGCGATCCACGAACTGCGGACACTGTCCGCAGTGGATAATGAGAACCTTCAAAACTAGGGAGGCCAAGCCCACGATGACACTCTTCAGGGCACTTGTTCTATCTAGGCTGGAATATTGCTGCACACTAACAGCACCTTTCAAGGCAGGTGAAATTGCAGACCTAGAAAATGTACAGAGAACCTTCACGGCGCGCATAACGGAGATAAAACACCTCAATTATTGGGAGCGCTTGAGGTTCCTAAACCTGTATTCCCTGGAACGCAGGAGGGAGAGATACATGATTATATACACCTGGAAAATCCTAGAGGGACTAGTACCGAACTTGCACACGAAAATCACTCACTACGAAAGCAAAAGACTTGGCAGACGATGCACCATCCCCCCAATGAAAAGCAGGGGTGTCACTAGCACGTTAAGAGACCATACAATAAGTGTCAGGGGCCCGAGACTGTTCAACTGCCTCCCAGCACACATAAGGGTGATTACCAACAGACCCCTGGCAGTCTTCAAGCTGGCACTGGACAAGCACCTAAAGTCAGTTCCGGATCAGCCGGGCTGTGGCTCGTACGTTGGTTTGTGTGCAGCCAGCAGCAACAGCCTGGTTGATCAGGCTCTGATCCACCAGGAGGCCTGGTCACAGACCGGGCCGCGGGGGCGTTGACCCCCGGAACTCTCTCCATGTAAACTCCAGGTAAACTGTGGTTCCCACGAACCACGGACACTATGCTAACCACGAACTACGGACACTGTGAGGCCAGAGAGTTGCCTACCAGGTCTCTTCAGCCCCGGGATTCAATATTTTAAACAAGTTAGTCTTGGTGGAAAGTTTGTGTGTGGCGCTTGTAAGTCTTAATATATGTAGTGCTTGTAAGTCTTAATATATGTAGTGCTTTTAAGTCTTAATATATGTAGTGCTTGTAAGTCTTAATATATGTAGTGCTTGTAAGTCTTAATATATGTAGTGCTTGTAAGTTTTAATATATGTAGTGATTGTAAGTCTTAATATATGTAGTGCTTGTAAGTCTTAATATATGTAGTGCTTGTAAGTTTTAATATATGTAGTGCTTGTAAGTCTTAATATATGTAGTGCTTGTAAGTCTTAATATATGTAGTGCTTGTAAGCCTTAATATATGTAGTGCTTGTAAGTCTTAATATATGTAGTGCTTGTAAGTCTTAATATA
>NC_069484.1:5588318-5610818 GCF_026875155.1 Cherax quadricarinatus | reverse complement strand
CGTGCCAAATATGTAAACTGGTCAATTAGCAGGAACTCATTTAAAAATAATTCTTTTTCCTATACGTTTAAAGATCAATTTTTTTGCATTACTATTGATGTAAAAATTTATAATTTTGCCCCAAAAAGAATCTTGGAAAACTTACCTAACCTTATAACAAGAACAATTTATTTTAGCCTAACCCAACTAAATATATTTTACGTAAGTTTACAATAATTTTAATAATAAAGAAAACACAAAGAAATTATAGTTTTATTTCGTTTAGGTTTAGAATGATTTTGCGAAATTATTGCATACACAAATTTTCGCTTGTCCTATTTGGCAAGATGAGCGTTGTTTATTTAAACCTTGATCGCAAGTTTTACATATTCGCAGCAGTCATTGCCCCCACAAACAGTTGTCTTGCTAGGAGCACCTCTGGGAAGCAATCCATTGACACAATTCTCGGGAAGAAATTGGAAGAGTTACCGAGAATGGAACAACAAAAAGGGGCAATCTGGACACCCACGATGCCTTGTACCTTCTCACAAAGTGCTTGAGTCTGCCCGGGGTTGACATTTTTCCTAAGATGTGCACCTTCATATGATAACTCTATACTGCACAAATATGACAGTATACTGAGGAAGATTTTAAGAAAGTACTTAACCTTACTCTAGAAGACGGGCCAGTGGAACCAAGCTACATTTCCCAGTCGGGACTAGGAGCATTGGTTTTCCGCAAGTCATCACAGATTGTGCTACTGCTTTTCTGTCCTTATGTATTGAAATCCAGAGAGTTTTGTAGCAGCGTTCTCCCTAAACATCTTAGGGACAAGATTGGATTCCAGGACCAAATTTCTTTGACTGAGCCATGATCTAGGATAATCTAACAGGCTCTGAAACCAGACCTGCTACCCCCAAAACTACAAACAATCGAAATGGGGATGGTCCAATAGTGGAAAATATATAGCCTCAACAATGTTTCAGAGTGTGTCAGGGAAGGATAGAGCCCGCCTTCTGGCAGTGAGGCACCTCATGCAGGGGTTTTTCTGTTGGCTGTTCCCAACTCCAGCCGGGCCCACACGCCTCGACACACAGCCCATCCACTCGGTGTTGCCCTTCGACTTGTCGCCCCTATTCTCGCCGAACACAGGTGTATTTTTTGGCAGTGAAGCAGCAGCCGATTAGGGTACCAGGGTCTTGTGTGCAGTAAATTCCGAGGAAAAGATTGCAAGGTATGGGGAAAGTGGGGAGAAATTTTCTTCAGGAAGGGGGTATCAGCCCCTTCAGCCCCTTTCAGCCCTGAGGGGCCCAGCCCTCTCAGAAGGGGCAAGCATCTTGTTTACTGCTACAGTGAGTAATTGATCCCAGATGCAGTACCAGTATGCGACGTGCTCGACGCTCCTTGCGGTCCAGTGTTGCAAAGTGTAGTTTAATAAGACAGTCCATATCTTACCTTAGCAGGAAAATTTAAAGGAAAATCCTGCTCCCACTTTTACCATGGTAAAGATGGGTGTACATTGTTGTCTATGCTTAAGACAGCAAGAATCAAGCATTCTGCTTTGCTTCATGGAGGAAGTGGCAAGGAAGAAAAGTACTAGATCAGCTTTTCCCTTTATGTGCTAGGGGGCAGTGACGGGTTGAGGGCTGTGGCGTCTTCAGATTACTTTTGACTCTACTGAGAGTGACACTGACGCCGGATAACCAACAAAGAACACTGATCTTGATTAGTGTGAACAAAGTGTCTCACAAAACACAATAAACACTTACAGGAAAGTGTGATCAGCTTCTTCAGTGATAAGATTGTGACCAATAAAGACAAATCTTGGGGAAACCCTAGTTTTACCAGTGTGCGATTCCTGGGACTATGGAAGACGTGGACATCGAAGGACATTCAGCTTCTATCAAGTAAACCGATACCTGTCGAAGGTGTGAAGAACACCATAGCTCACGCTCCAAGAGCAAGGTAGGTTACGAATTTCTTGTAGTACGGGGGACTGCGCAGTTCTTGAGTCGCAAGGAGTTTGTAATCAACCTATAGTCGGCAGTGAGGTGGGGGACTTTTGAGTCCACACAAGTACGTAATTTTGTCGGGCAATCAGTGAATAAAAACATGCTGACATAACACCCCCTAGGGGTAAATTATAATCTTACAAATTATAATCATTTCAGCCCGTTGAGGAATGACTTCGACAGCTTCTCAAGACCTCGTCTCAAGGGCGGCTGTGCAGGCGATGAGCTGTCTTTCTAAGTTAAGTTTTCACTATATTTAAAATTATAACTTAGCTGGTAACCCATTTTCTCAACAAGGGGGTTTTATACATTATCAAGAGGAGCCTCACAACAGCCGGATGCCCAGCCAGAAAGGGGAGCCCCCCAGCTTTGCAGATTGATGGCAGTCAGAAGCTTTCCAGATGGTTATTACCCTTCAAGCCTGGACAGATGGGAAGCAGGTGGTGGGGGGACTATACATGTGCATCTACCTTGGCTCATACCTATCTCCAATACACAGGGAGGAAGGAGGGGCAGCTGCCAGCTTCAGGGAGTCCCAAAAGTCTAGAAAATTTTGTAGAACTTGCCCATCATTATATCTTTGTTCCCATAGGCCCCAAGACCCTTGGCTCATGGGGAAAGAGTGCATCTAAATTCCTTAAGGAGCTGGGAAAAAGATATCAGGGAACTAGGGATCCAGGGCAGCTAGTTTTCTGTTCCAGCGGCTCAGTGCGGCTGTTCAAAGGAGTAATGCCTGCTGTATTTTGGGCACACGCCCAGCTCTGAGGAGCTGGATGAGGTTTTCGCCTTATAATTCGGTGATACACACGTAACAAACATATACCGTATATGCCACCTTTTGTCAAAAATTGTATCTCTTAAATCTTTTGTACCATATTATGTAATAAAATATTCCTACTGGTAAAAAAAAAATGAAAAGATAGGTGGTAGGGAAAGTGGAATTTTCCCAAACGGCTTCGGGAAAAGAAATCCAAATACTCACCCTTGAAGCCTTTTTTTTCCCCACTTTTCCGAGGCTATTGGTCCCAAAATTTTTACACCAGAGGTGGACCCCATCCTATATATATACAGTGGTCCCTCGATTATCGAGGGTAATCCGTTCCTGGAAGCCGGTCGATTATCGAAATGGCCCGATTTACGAATCAATTTTCCCCATAAGAAATAATGTAAATTCAATTAATCCTTTCCCTGACACCCAGAAGTATTAAAACAAAAAAATTTTTTACATGAAATATTATGTAGTACCTAAACAATACAATGGGAAATGATGAATGAAACATTAACAGATAAAAATTACCTTTTTTGGAGATTCTTCTTAGTGTATGGGAGACTGGGGGAGGAGGAGAGAGTGGATTGTTTATAGTTTGGGAAAGGGGGAATTTCCCCTTCCAGCAAACACCTCAGGTACCATTTGCTTTTCTGGGGTTGCTTCTTTTCCTCTGTTTCTTAATGCCACTAGAACCAGCTTGAGAGTCACTGGAGTCCTGTCTCGCAAATAACTGTGCAGAGAGCTCTGTTTCTGGGGTCTATTTAAAACTTCCCTAAAATGGGCCAAGACTCTGTCACTGTACAAGTTGCCGATATGGCTTGCAACATCCTTCTCTGGGTGATGTTTCTCCATAAATCTTTCCATCTTACCCCACATAGTAAAAATCTCCTTAATTTCTGAAGAAGGCACCAAAGGTTTGGCACTAGGAGCTTTCTTTGGAGCCATGGTAGCTTATTTAGCACTTAAAAATAACTTGCAAGCACTAAAATAAATGAAAAAATTATGAAAATATTTCACTAGAGCACGTGAGAGGACCGCTGCTAACTGGTAAAAAAATGGCACACTGGCTGGGGAAGGAAGGCTGAGGCGGGTCGAGGCCCGCTTACCTCGTGCATACGCGTCTGGGATGACGGGTCGAGACGGGTCGAAAAAACGAATTTCGGTCAATTTCGAGTCAATATTTTGTCGAAAAAACCGGTTGATTCCCGAAAAAGTGTCGACTTTCAGGCCGGTCGATTATTGAGGGCCACTGTATATATATATATATATTATTTTAATATATATATATTTTATATATATATATATTTTATATATATATATATATATATATATATATATTTATATATATAAAATATATATATATATATTTTTATATATCATAATATATTTGTACATATATATTAATATATATATATATATAGATTATATATATATTTATATATATATATATATATATATATATATATATATATATATATAATATATTTATATATGCAAAACAACCACTTTTGAAAGAATAGAGAAATTCCAAGCGCTTTCGTGACTACTCACATTATCATAGTTCCTTTATAATGTGAGTAGTCACGAAAGCACTTGGAATTTCTCTATTCTTTCAGAGTGGTTGTTTTGCATATTCTGAAATCAATGTTTACTGTGATCTTATGCATATATATATTATATATATATATATATATATATATATATATTTTTATATATCTATATATTTTATTTTATATATATATTTTATATATATTATATATATCTTGTAGGATGAGGAAGAGCCAGTTTTTGAGTGTGGGGGGAAGTTCGTGAGGCAGTAGGTAAAATGAAAGGGGGTTTAAGGGAGCCGGGATTGATGGGATAAAGATAGAAATGTTAAAAAGCAGGTGGGGATTTTAGTTTTGGAGTGGTTGGTGCAATTATTTTAAAAAATTTTATGGAAGAGGGTAAGGTACCTAGGGATTGGCAGAGAGCATGCAGAGTTCCTTTGTTATAAAGGCAAAGGGGACAAAAGAGAGTGCAAAAATTATAGGGGGGGTAAGTCTGTTGAGTATACCTGGTAAAGTGTATGGCAGAGTTATTATTGAAAGAATTAAAAGTAAGACGGAGGGAAAAGGATAGCAGATGAACAAGGAGGCTTTTGGAAAGGTATGGGGTGTGTGGACCAGGTGTTTACAGTGAAACAGATAAGTGAACAGTATTTAGATAAGGCTAAAGAGGTCTTTGTGGCATTTTGTGGATTTGGAAAAGGCATATGCCAGGGTGGATGGGGGGCAATGTGGCAGATGTTGCAGGTGTATGGTGTAGGAGGGGGTTCTGAAAGCAGTGAAGAGTTTTTACGAGGGTAGTGGGCTCAAGTTAGAGTATGTAGGAAAGAGGGAAATTATTTCCCAGTAAAAGTAGGCCTTAGACAAGGATGTGTGATGTCACCGTTTGGGTTTTTTAATATATTTATAGATGGGGTTGTAAGAGAAGAAATGCGAGGGTCTTGGCAAGAGGCGTGGAGCTAAAAGATAAAGAATCACACATAAAGTGGAGTTGTCACAGTTGCTCTGCTGATGGGCACTGCTCTTGGGAGATTCTGAAGAGAAGTTGCAGATATTGTGGATGAATTTGGTAGGGTATGCAAAACAAGAAAATTAAAAGTGAAAAACAGGAAAGAGTAAGATTATGAGGATAACAAAAAGATTAGGTGATGAAAAATTGGATATCAGATTGGAGGGAGAGAGTATGGAGGAGGTGAATGTATTCAGATATATGGCAGTGGACGTGTCAGCGGAAAGGGTCTATGAAAGTGAGGTGAATCATAGAATTGATGAGGGGGGAAAAGGTGGAGTGGTGCACTTAGGAGTCTGTGGAGACAAGAACTTTGTCCTTGGAGGCAAAGAGGGGAATGTATGAGAGTATGTTTTACCAACGCTCTTATATGGGTGTTGAAAACATTTGGGGGATGAATGTTGCAGCGAGGAGAAGGCTGGAGGCAGGGAGATGTAATGTCTGAGGGCAATGTGTGGTGTGAATATAATGCAGAGAAATTTGTTTTGTTTGGAAGTTAGGAGGAGGGGCAGGATTACCAAAACTGTTGTCCGAGGGCTGAGGAGGGTTGTTGAGGTGGTTCGGACATGTAGAGAGAATGGAGCGAAACAGAATGACTTCAAGAGTGTATCAGTCTGTAGTGGAAGGAAGGCGGGGTAGGGGTCGGCCTTGGAAAGGTTGGAGGGAGGGGGTAAAGGAGGGTTTTTTGTGCGAGGGGCTTGGACTTCCGCAGGCATGCGTGAGCGTGTTTGATAGGAGTGAATGGAGACAAATGGTTTTAATTTCTTGACGTGCTGTTGGAGTGTGAGCAAAGTAACATTTGTGAAGGGGTTCAGGGAAACCGGCAGACCGGACTTGAGTCCTGGAGATGGGAAGTACAGTGCCTGCACTCTGAAGGGGGGGTTTAATTTGTAGTTTAAAAACTGTAGTGTAAAGCACCCTTCTGCAAGACAGTGATGGAGTGAAATGATGGTAAAAGTTTTTCTTTTTCGGGCCACCCTGCCTTGGGGGAATCGGCCGGTGTGATAATAATAATATATTATATTTTATATATATATATATATATATATATATAATTATATATATTTTATATATATTTTATATATATTTTATATATATTTTAAAGTATGCATATATATATATATATATATATATATTATTATATATATATATTATATATATATATATATTTATATATATAAAAATTGTAAACTGTAAATATAGCAGTTTCAACCATGAAATAATTCGTTTTATTTTTGTGCACATGACCTCAAACTCTCCCTGAAATTAGTCAAATTTCAAAAAAAAAAAAAAAAAATGTGCGAACCTCAAGCTTTCTGGGGCTCAGTGATTACTGGAATTAATTATTTGATACTGTTGTTTTTTCTCTAAGAAAAAGTTGACAAGTGCGTTGTTCTAGTTATGTTCTCTAGTTCTGTCTCGAATGTGTGTGAATATAACAGGTGTTCTAGAATCCTTATTAGTTCTTTAATTCTTACTGTAATACCAGTTGTCATTTTTATATTCTTTATTTACCTACTGAGATGTGTTTACATACGTATATAAGCAATGAGAAACCCTGCAGCCTGCCTACTGCCGCTCACTCTGTTGTGTTATTGCTCTATCATCGTATTTTGGTAATGGTATGTTACTATCTTCCTGTGGTACTGGTCTGTCACCATTCTATAGGGACATTGGTGTATCTTCAACGTGTAATAATGATATCTTACCATCCTACTGTGCTATTCATCAGTCACTGTAATGCTGTGTCATTGGTCTGTTATCATTCTGTTGTGGCCTATATCACGTCATCAAACTGTTGTATAGGCTTTTTATCGACCTACTACATTAGTCTATCACCATCCTATTGTGGTAATAGTCTCTCCCTATTTTGTTTTAACATGGGGGTTTCGTCAATATCCTTTGTGATATAGGTCTGTCAGTACTCTGTTGAATGGCATTAATCTATCAGTATCCTGATGTCAGCACTTTGTTGCTTGGTAGTGGTCTGTCAGGAATTTTTGGTTGGATTGGTCAGTCAATATTGGTGTTATCACCTTTAGTTGCACTGATGCAAAAGCATCCTGTTGCAGCAATAATCTCTCAGCATCATACAGTTTCTTTACTACCGTCAACATGACTCAAGAAATCGTAATGACACGATTGAACCCGCGGGCTCGAGTTTTGAGACTCTATGACCGCGGGTTCAATCCCGGCCGGGGGTATGGTACAGTTTCTTTCCCCACGTTTTAGGCTCATTGTGTAATTTCAAGTTCTGTATTTCCTCTGTGTTTCGTCCTACTAAATCTGTATTAATGCTTCCTTGTTCTCCGTAAACTCTAATTTCCAGTTTAACTAGTTTTAGTTATAAGTAATAAGAGGAGAGTTTGAGGCTCTGACAAGCTTGCCACAAATGATAAAAATTGTTTACAATTCCGACATGATGAAGAGATGTGTACAATAGTTAATTATCTTTCATGTTCACTAAAACGTTTCGCTTCTGCAGTAGCTTCTTCAGTCAAATATAATAAAAAAACAAATTGGAGGCATTCCCTCCAGGCTGAGGGACTGACCACTTAAAACACTATTTCTCAAGGTTGAATGACAGATAACATCATATTTTCTTCGTTACAATGCTGCTGCATCCAATTTATTTCCCTCTGCATTTGAAGCAATTTACTGCATAGGCGAAACTTTTCAATTAACAATAAAGGTTCTCAAGTGCTGTACATGTGTCTCAAACTTCAATACGGGACAGTAGGCTTGCTGCAGTGCTCCTCAAATCTTTTGTTCTTTGTAGAATTTTTTTTTACATGATTTTACTAAATGTACAACATATAAATGAATAATATAATAATTGTGTATTAAAATGTGGCACTGATTTAACCCTTCAAGAAATTTTAAGTGAACAAGGGTGTAGAACAGCCGCAAAGTGATGCGGACGGGGGACGCCATAGTGACACTGAATGAGTGAACACTGGTCTGTTAGTTCTGTAATGTAATCAGTTAGTTGTGTAATGTAATCTGTTAGTTGTGTAATGTAATCTGTTAGTTGTGTAATGTTCAGTTGGTGTATATTGGCCTCAATCTGTAATTTAGAAATTGCTGACACATTCCCACTTAAGAATTGGGATACATAGTGTGGAAAGCTCTTGCAATTTGGCAACAAGGATGAAAAAATAGAGGACTCCGATTCTTCTCAGCAGTAAACCTAAGCTAAGTGACCCTTACGCATAATGCACAGTAGTTTTGCATTGGGCATCGTAAATTCTAGTTGCTAGGGTAGCGTTAAGGTATGTTCCACCAGCATTAAGTGTCTTCCTCTGACAAATAGTAAATTAATGTGTATAAAATTTATTGTTCTATTAACATGGTTTGGAGAAAACTTTCCCTAGTCTCTGTAAAAATGTTCCCATTAATTTACCATTATTGGTATTAATGTTTAATATATTCATTATTAATTTAATATGTCTAGCTTTTTGTGAGTGGTGATGTAGTGGGCATCAAGGGAGTGACAGTTCTTCGACCTACTGTGCCTAAGTTACACTTACCTCGCCCAAATAACTTGCACATAATAATTCAGGTAATACCCTATAAACATCATGTAGGTAATTTCTCACATAATATTTCATATTCATAATACTACTAGTGGACCTCGCATCCTGTGACTTCATCTTCATTCTCAGCACCTCACCTTTGCATTATAAAAGTCAACTTTATGTTGCAACTTCACAAGTTTCAAGACTATGAAGTTGGAAGCATCTCCAGACTGAGGGACTAACCTTAAAGGTTAAAGGACTCATTACAGCAGTTTTACCTCACCACTACTTCTGATGTCTCGGTATTTGTAATCCCTGGATTTGACTGAAGACGCCTACTGTGCAGGCGAAACGTTCCGGAATAAAGATACCTAACTGTTGCACATGTGTCTTACTTATCTACGTGTCGGTACTGATAACCTTTATGATGTTCACCTCTGGATCTTGCCTAATATAGAAGGGGCTCCAAGGTTCTATACAGATGTGCAGGTCTGGTGGATACGACTCAGCAAGTTAAAGTTTAGAAGGAGGTTAGACGATGAGTGTTCTGGTATCTGGTTTCCAGGAAAATTGTATTTGCATGGAAGGAATTGAGGCTGGTGATCATTGTAATAAAAATGAAGCGCTAAACCACAAGGGCTATACAGCGCTGCAGGGCAGAGAAGGATGCGAGGGTATCGGGTAGCAAGAGGGTGAGGGATGAGTAGTAAGTAATGGAGTACAGCAGGACAGTGGATAGTGCAAGGGTAGAGGGTAGCAAGATATTGAGGTAGAAAGGACTGAGGGGAGTGTTAAAGGTATCATCATCAGAGTTTGTGGAGTAAATCAGTTGTTGTTAAAAAGTCAATGAGAGAGTCTGGCTTAAAGGAGGGTCCATCAGCAAGAAGGGAAGATAAAGAAAGAGCAGCAGAGCAGAGACTACGTTGGAGGTAAATTCTGCGTGCTCATTGATAGAGTGGACAGTCCAACAGAATGTGGCTAACAGACACTGGAAGATGACAATTCTCACAGAGAGGAACAGGGCGCCTCTCCATGAGATACCCGTGAGTAAGACTAGTGTGGCTGATGCGAAGACAGGAGAGAGTAGTCTTCCAACCTCGACATTGATGACAAGAGATGGCCAGTAACCTATACTCAGTTTAATAGAATGAAGTTTGTTATAGAGCAGATTAGACTAACGTTGTTACCAACGAGTGCGAAGGTGGGTAGCAATTACAGCAAAATAGTCCGCGAATGGAACACTTCTATATGAAACTGGGAGGTCATGTACTGCTGACCTCGCAGTAGTGTCTGTCTGTTCATTGCCCTGTATGTCAACATGACCAAGGACCTAACAAATAATTGTATCTTTGTGCTTGGTAGAGACACAGCATAACAAAAATTGGATACAAAGATTTAGGGGGTGAGGTGAATTGAATTTACGTATATTCTGTAAAGCACTGAGGGAGTCTGAAACAACAACAAATGGTTACACAGGTATAGATGCAATACGGATAAGTGCTGAAAGAATGGCATACAATTCATCAGTAATAATGCTAGCCGAGGATAGTAAATGTCCTCGCACGACACTGTGCAGAAACACTGCAGCGAATCCGACGCCGTCAGAGGTCTTAGAATCGTTGCGGCTGGTGAGATTCAGGTGGGAGAAGAGAGTGTTATTTGTCTCCCTTGTCTTGAGTCTTCCTAGTGATCTGTTCCACCCTGGTAGCTAAACTACTCTGGAATCATTTATTTTTTCTCTGGCTGCGCATTTAGTTGTACTGATACAGCCTTTTCCTCCTCTGCTCTGACTGAAACACCAGAATCGACGTGGCTGGCCGGTACTGTCCCGGCCCGGGTCAAGCTTACCCAGTTGATGACCTCTCGTGTCTATTATATTAACAGAAGTGATCTTACTGTGCTACTCACAAGCCTCCCTATTATAATAAAAGTTACTCCATCATTTTGCTAATTCCTCATTTACCTTTCAACTTTATCTCAGCATCTGTATTCCTGTGTTTATCAACTTTGTGTCTCGTTAGCTGTTAGTATATTCTTGGTTTTAAAACTTCGTCTCTCATTGCTGTCCACTTAATTTTTTTTTAATTATTGAAGAAATAGTTACAATTGATTAATATATTCATAACGCTGCAACAGTATTATGACTCGGAACATTTATTTTACTACCAGAACATTCGTCGTCACTACCAAGAAAAACTGTTTTATTACTGAAAACTTTATAAAAATTGCGTTTAAACGTTTTCTTGATTTCCGGCGGCCAATGTTTAGGTGATCCTTTAAATTGTTCTTGTCTTCCTAAGTGTGGTATTTATTTTTTTATTTTTTTTGTAAACACCAAGACGGGCTATGCGCACTATCGTTTATTTTTGTTCTTTAATCTTAAACCTAATAGTAATTTGCAGTTAAAATACCTTAACTTATTAATACTCTCAATACCATCAAACTAAGAATTAAGCCAATGTTTATTTTACTCATGATGATAAAATTAATTTATGTGAATTACTTATTGGAAATATTCCTCTATATTATATGAATATAATATAATAAAACGTAAAGATTTATATATTTCGAGTTATAGTAAACATACTCTGAAAATAATACTTGTGAATAGTATATAAAATATAATAAAACTGTGATGGTTGGTATCTGTGTTGAAGATTACGATGGTTGCCAGGGAGCGCTGCTGTGTTGTTCCTCTCAGAGTCTACCACAGTGTTATACTTTCACTCACAGTGTGAAACAGTAAAGTGTTGAACTTAACTACACCTGAGTGTCTTCCTTCACAGTGTGGCACAGTAACTTGTTGAACTTTATAGTGAGGGAAGGTGACTTGTTGAACTTGACAGTGAGGGAAGGTGAGTTGTTGAACTTTATAGGGAGGGAAGGTGAGTTGATCAACTTGATATTGAGGAAAGGTGAGTTGATCAACTTGATAATGAAGGAAGGTGAGTTGTTGAACTTTATAGCGAGGGAAGGTGAGTTGTTGAACTTGATAGTGAGGGAAGGTGAGTTGTTGGACTTGATGGTGAGGGAAGGTGAGTTGTTAAACTCTCACTTCATCATACAACATGAGCAGCATCACTCTGATTTTTCATTATTAAACAAAAGAGTGTATTAGGATGATAATAGATCAATATTAACAATATAAGCAGAGGGACGAATATCATCAAGGGATGATGACAAACTAATTGCATTTAAGCTGTGAAAGTTTACGCAGTCCTGTATGATCTTAGGCAAGTATTTAACAAGGTTGACTCCTCCTTAGGAGAATTCAATTCAGTTCAAGTGTATTCTCAATAAGGGTTACAATGTGGGGTTTACAGGTTTTGGGTATTGTGTGGTTTACATGTTATAAAATACTAATTACAGAGGGGGCCAATAGGACACCTAGCATGGCTAGGTATTTCGAGCAGACTTAAATTAATTCTTAACATTAAATCCTTACACTTTATGGTATTAAGGCTAAGTGACTACATCATAATTTGTGAGTTTAGCAATGTGAATGCTTTTGTTTTGGCACAATACAAAGTGTCTATATTGGAGTATTATAGGCAAACTTACGACTAGTTAGGATTTATTATTTTAAGATTAAGATTAGTATTTCTGGGTTTATAGTCAATGGGTGAATGTAATTGTGAACCACCAGGTGGTTATCATGTAGTTAGTTGTCGGGGTGGATCAGGGACATAAGATGTTTTCTAACTGTAGTTTTGAAAGTGACGAATGTGTCTGCAGTTCTAGAGATTTCAGGTAGGGTGTTCCAGATTTTAGGTCCTTTGAAATACATTGAATTTTTGTAAAGGTTTAGTCGAACACGGGGAATGTTATAGAGATGTTTGTGTCTGGTGTTATGCCTGTGGATCCTGTCACAACTATCAAGAAAACATCTTAGGTCAAGATTAATATTAGAATTTAAGGTCCTGTAGATATAGATTGCACAGTAGTAAGTGTGGATGTTCTGAACAGGGAGTAAGTTTAGATCTATGAAGAATAGGGGGGGTGTTGCCTGGAATGAGATTTAGTGATTATTCTCACAGCGGTTTTTTGTTGGGTTACTATTGGCTTTAGATGTGTTGCTGCAGTTGAACCCCAAGCACAGATAGCATAGGTGAGGTATGGATATATAAGTGAATGGTATAGTGTGAGAAGGGCAGTTTGCGTCACGTAGTATCGTATCTTGGAGAGGATCCCCACCGTTTCGGATACTTTTTTTTGTTAAGTGTTGGATATGGGTGCTGAAATTTAGGTTGTTGTCGAGGTATAGGCCAAGGAATTTGCCCTCATTATGTCTGGCAATTAGAGTATTGTCGATCTTAAAGTTAAGTTGCGCAACACCTGCTCTGCTACCAAACATAACATAGTAGGTTTTGCCAGTGTTAATTGTACGTTTATTGGCTGCCATCCAAGTCGATATTTTCAGCAGCTCCTCGTTAACAATGGTGTTGAGGGTGGCAAGATTAGGGTGCGAGATGACATAAATCGTGTTGTCAGCAAAGAGATTGGGTTTCAGGTGTTGGGATACGTTTGGAAGATCGTTGATGTAAATGAGGAAGAGCAGGGGTCCAAGGACACTTCCCTGCGGAACTCCAGTATCAAGTGACCGTATTGATGAGGCTGTGTCTTTAATGGTGACATTCTGATACCTATTAGAAAGGTAGGATTTAAAATATGCAAGTGCATGGCCTCTTATACCATAGTGGTCAATTTTGTGGAGTACGATGCCGTGGCCTACTGTGTCAAACGCTTTTCTTAGGTCAAAAATTCCTAGCAGATATTCCTTATTTTCCAATGCTGTGTAAAGCAGGTCTAGCAGTTTTATAATTGCATCATTAGTGCTTTTATTTGATCTGAATCCAAACTGGCAGGGGATGAGTATGTTTTGTGACGTTATAAATGAATATAGTCTCCTATGCACGAGTTTCTCGAAGATTTTGGATAGCAATGGTAAGTTTGATATTGGCCTATAGTTGTTTACATCTGTAGGGTCACCACCTTCATGTATTGGTGTAACACTTGCTGTCTTGAGTAGTGTCGGGAAAGTTCTAGTTTCTAGTGACTTGTTAAAAAGTAATGTAATAGCATGCGAGAGGACATGGGCTGCTCGCTTGTACAATAATGGTGGAACGTGAGACAGATTCCCCGAGTTATTTTTAAGTGACTTTATAATAATACCATACAAAGATAAACACTCTAGTAAGAATTAATGCGAGAAATGTAAAACAATTAAACACGAGATTTAAAAACAAATTGAATGAAAATAAAAATATGAATTCGGGTTTAAAAAGGGAAATTTTATCACAGATGTCGGGGGGTTTTTAAAATTTAGGGGTTGAAACCGATGTTTTTGGGAACCACGTTTAATTTTTTTTTTTTATATTTTTTTTAAAAACTTTACAATCCCAAGGGGGGGAAAATTATATTAAAGGGTACAAAAAAATTTGGGGGTTAAAAATCAAAAAATTTCCCCCAATTAATCCTTACAAAAAATGATTACAACAGACAAAAGGGTTCGGACGCCCTAATACCACCCCCCAAATTTTCCCCCATTTTTATACCGGGTTTTATATACCTGTAAAGGGTTTTAAAATAAAACCCATCCCCAAAACCTGTTTGCATTTTAAAACTTAACTTTAAAAGGATACAAAAGGAAAATTACACTATAAATGAGTGAATCCCAGAACTTTTTAGAACAAAATATTAATAACCTTAAAAGGGGGATACTTTTTTTTCTTAACAAAAATTAAACCTAAAACCGGTGAAGGAACCCCAAAATTTTTAATTTTTTCTAAAAGGGTTTGCAATATTAAATTGTCAATTTCCCAAAAGGAACTTATGTCCCTTTTATCTTAGCATTTTAAAACCCTTTTTCTTGAAACTTAGTATATAAATTTAAAATTTAAAAAAAATGAAAACCATAGAAATAAAAAGGGTAAAAAAGTAAAAAACTCCACCCAATGTAGCGGCTACACGAAAAAAAATTCCACATATTACCCTAAAAAAAATTTAAAACCCAAAATTTTTGTGACAACGCACCTAAACACAACTCCTTTCATATACTTAAGCTTTTATGTAATAGATAACAAAATAAAAATTTTATTACTTAAAAATGCAATTTTCATAGAAAAACAACAAAATAATATGACTTAAAAATGCTATGGAAACATAGATAACAAAAAAAAAATTTTTACTTAAGACTGCTATGTACATAGATAAAAAACAAAATAATTTTAAACTTAAGACTGAAATTTAAAAGATAAAAAAACATAATAAATGATTTTTAAAAATGCTAGGGACATATATAAAAAAACATAATAATATTCCCTTAAGACTGCTTTGTACATAGTTTAACAACATAATAATAGACTTAAGACTGCTAGTACATTTTTTAAAAACCCATAATAATATTATTTAAAGGGCTGCAATTTCCTTAGTTTAACAACATAAAAAATATAATTTTTAAGACTGCTATGTCCCATAGTTTAACAACTTTAAATAATTGACTTAAAACTGCAATGTACATAGATAACAAAATAATAATAAGATTTAAAACTCCCTATGTCATAGATAACAAAAATAAAATTTTAAAAGCTGCAAGTACTTTGATAACAAAAATAATATAAATTAAGCGCTATGTACATAGATAACAACATAATAAAAAACCCTTAAGACTGCAGGGACATAGAAAAACATAATAATATGACTTAAGACTGCAAGTACAAAGATAAAAATAAAAATTTGACTTAAAAATGCTATGTACTAGAAAACCCAAACAAAATAAAAAGATTAAACTGCTATTCCCATAGATAACACCAAAACAAAAATCAAATTTTAAATGGATCAAGTTTTCAATCATCTTAAACATACCCAGGGGCGTTAGAAAAAAAATTTCCCTCATGGGTAAAAAGCCCAAATTCCAATTGCGTGTAGCCCCATCTTTTTTACATACAAAAAATATGCTGTTATTTCCCACATATTCCCAAAAACAACCCCTGGAAAAAGAACCCTTTCCACATTTTTCCCAAAACAATATATTGCCCAAAACCCTCACTCTGCAACATGATGTGGGCCAAACCCGCCCCTTGAATCCCCTTTATCCACATTCATACTACTTGAAGGACATAAAGTACTATATGAATAGGTATGGGCCCCATGACACAAAAAAAGGCCACTCCACGGTGTTTTGCCCCTTTGGGTCCAAAACATTATTCACTCCCCTATAACTTTTCTAACATCCATTAAAAGGGAGGAAACCCTTTTTTTCACCCATGACTTCCCTCCCCCAAGAAACCCATTTTTTCCAATCGTACCCCCCCTCCCTCTTTTATTACAAGGCTAAAAAAAACCTGAAATTAAAATGCCTATACCCTCTGAAAAATCCCCCACCATTCCCCCCCATTAAAAATTTTCCCCTTTTTTCTACATAAACCCTTTTTAAAAGAACGTTTAACCCCCTAGCACCCTCCTCTTCACCTCACTAACCCCTTTTCCCCCGCAATCCCCCCACTTTAATTTTTATATATATCATCTGCCATAATGTAACCCCCCCAGCTTGATTACACTTTCCCCCCCCTCCCCCCACGTCGAAACTTAATGCCTTAATAAAAAAAATTCCTTTTACCTTTCCCAACCTATTTATTTAAACCCCATTTAAAAACCCCCCCTTTACACTCCTCAGTCCGTCACCCAAAAAAATACCTGAAAAAACCGACTCCTCCCACCACCCCGTCCCGCCACTTTCCCCCCCGTCAACGACTCGTCTATCCCGTAGAAAAACCCACCCGCGTTAAAAAGCCGTGCGGGGAAAAAGAAACATTTTCCTCCCCAACACGAGGTTTTTAAAACCCCACCTACTCAACCCTTTTTTATAAAACTTTCCCCCTGCATACATGGGGGGGAAAAATTTCCCCCTACAGGCGTACAACCCTCCCCCCTAAAAAATCTAACAACCTACCTATTTTAAACCCTTTTCTGGCTCTTTGATCCCACGCCATACCCTCAAAACGTTTCCCACTCATGCAACTCAACTACCCGTATTTCATTTCCCTTGCCCAAACTGTTATGGGTCCTGGCCAAACCCCCCCCACCCCACACTTTTTCCCTCCCTCCCCCCTCCCTTTTTTGAAAGGAAAATTTTACCTCCCCCTTTTTTTAAGCCACCCAAACCAAAACCCCCCATTACCCGGTTTAAAATTTTCCACGTCCCTTTTTTAAACCCAAACACAGCTCGAACCCCACAAGGGAAATTTTAAAAAACCCTTTCCCAATTGTTTGGTTTTTTTCCGGCCCCGTTAATGGGGGAAAACGGCTGCCACGTTTCCAAATATTTGCTAACGGAAGATATTAATAACAATGGCACCTGCAAAAAAGGGTTTAAAAGATAAAGGGTCGCAATGCACCCAAGCGGGCCTTTAACCTTTTAAATTTTCCTTCCTACTCAAATTTTTTCCCTTTCGTGCCACAGTTTTGATCGTTGCAAAAATAAACCCAGATTTTTTAAAAAGAAATTTTTTGTTCCTTTTCCCAAATGCACCCACCCCAATCAAAACCCCCCCTGCCCAAGCTCCTAACCCCCATGACCACGGATTTATCTGAAATTTAACCCCAAACCGTTGCCCCTGCGAAAATTTTGTTTCCCACCCCCTCTAATGTGCCATTGGAACCCTCCCCCCCTGAAACAGAAAAAGTTTTTATCTCCCCCAACCCAATTAAAATGGCCAAACCCTCGCCAAACCCCAACCCGGCCCTTTTACGTGGGCACATACGTGCTCCATCCCAAACTAAAAAAGGGGGCCTGTAAAAAACGCAAACAATTTTAAATTTTGACAAAAGGCACCCCTCCTAAGTCCCCCACCCATTTCAATTCACCCCCCAATCGACCATTTAAAATTTTAACCCCCGCCATTTCACCCCCATACAAGCCCTCAAAAACCCCAAACCCCCTATTTCTTCCCCCCAAACCCCTGACCCCTGAGGGGTTTGGCTTTCAATGCTTTTCCGATCCACTCTATCGTATGCCCCCTTTCCAATCGAAGGGGCCCCCCAAAACCCCCCCCCTCCCCCCCCCCCTTTTTTCCTCCACGAAATTCCCAAGTAACCCCTTCCCCTCCACTATAGACCCCCCTGGCAAAAACCCAAAATGAGTTTTTGATTCTACACGCCCCACCACACATTGACCCATTTCCCCAAATTTTCGCAAACAATTTGAATCTGGCAAACAACAATCGCCCGGTAACCCCCGAACGTTGCCCCCCCTTACCCTCGGACCAATACAACGACAGCCTTTCCGCTTCTCACCCCATCACCTCCCTTCAGCAATTTAATCCCCAAAACCCAAAAAATGCCTCATTAATTCCCAATGCTGCTGATAAAATTTGGGGGGAGTCCATAAATTCCCGTGTTTTCCCCTTTTGCATTCCACTAAAGCCCTCCATTTTTCCCCCTCTTTTATTTCCCCCCCCCCGTGCTTCCCTACATGTTATGAACTGCATACCACCCCCCCCACACCCTGTTCTAAACCCCCATCCTCTACCCCTTCCTTTGCCATACTTCCATACCATTATCAGCAAACGCCCCCATTCCTTCCGTAACTTGTATGACCTGCCCCTCCCTTACCCCCCTTTTCGATCATGAACCTCCAACCAGGGTATATTCATTGCCTGCTGTCTTTGTTTCTGCCTACGAAATAGCACGATAAGGGTCTATCCCCCATTCCCCTCTTCACCCCCCCGTACCCCACCGTTTGGGAAACCCTCTCATCTGTACCTCACGCAGCCCCCTTTTAAATTTGCCAAATATCACCCATTGGAAAGTGCCCGCCCCCGCCCCCCCGCATAAAACCCCCAAAACCCTATCCTCCAATAGTTAGCAACCCCATATTTTAAAAAAATTGATACGTTTCCCTTCCTTTACGAAATATGCTTAATCCGTTTTTTACCACACCATCCCACCACTCACCACTCCTCTCCCCCCCATTTACCTCTGCACAAACCCCCCCCACAGCGTTGCAAATCCCTCTACCCCTCCCATCGCCTAACACACTTGTATTAACTTCCAAAACCCCTAATAACCTCTAGTGATCCACCCCACCTCTGCTACTACCGCCTGATGATCCAAATAAGTACTTTTATTGCAGGGAAAAAAATGAAACCAAACCCCTTGAGATATATACAGCCTATCCAAACCTGCCTGTAACCCCCGCTTACAAAAGGTGCCAAACCTCCCCGCCCTCCTCCAACCGCACCCCGCAACTAAAATACCCTCTAAAGATCTCGCAAGGCCGCGACAGTGCCCCGCCCTTTTGGGGTTCCACGTCAGCCCTCCTAATAACGCATTTCCCGCCCCCACCAACGAGGGCCACTGCAGGTAAACACGTAAAAAAAACTATTCTTCACATACAAAATCCCTTTTTACCCTACATATTTTCTTTTTGATACACACTTCAAAGGGCCCCTCTCCCCATCCACCCCCATCCACGCGCAATACTTTTCCCCCCTCCCCCTCATTTTCTTAGCAACACAAAGGGGCTTGCCCCCCTGATCAATTTTCCCACACCCCCTTTTCAGACGTACAAGGGCAAGCATGACCCGAAACCCTTCACCTGGGCACCCCCCTCCTTGTTTTTCTTGCAGGAACCTACATCCCCCCCTTTTTTTTATACAAAAAACATTCGAAACCATTCCCCTCTTCACACTTTACATGTCCATTTACTTTTCACAGTCATACCCCTAAGGCCTCTTTATATTTTTCCCCCCTTCCTCCTCTCTCATTCATCCCAGGCCTCATGCCCAGACCGCACAAGGCTTCACCCCAACACAACCCCCCCCCTTTTTTTGCGATGCCCCCTTACGTGACTACCTCGACAGTGCTCTTCCTTCCCCCCCAGACCTCTGCGCCGGGGTCGGGCATCATTTAGTCTGACGCCGCCGCTCTCTTCCCATGATGCCCCCTTTCCCCAAACAATGTTATCTAATGAGGTTCCCTCACGATGTACCTCAACCCCCAGCCTCGTTCCCCCGCACACGGCGACAACTCCTCTTATAGTTGGCCCGCAACCGCTATGGTTTTTATATTCTTCCTCTAAGGCAACGCCGTGCCTCTCACCAGCTCGGAACAACATCCCTGCGGGGAGTCAATGTCCTTAAAAGTTAACTTCCTGAAGCTCTTTCCTCTAGGCCTGCTCCCCCCCTGCACCTACTCCTGCACTTTCACTTTTGTACTTTTCCCTTGCCTGTAACAGATCCTTTTACGTCACAATTACCTCACACCGCCATTCTCCCCTTTGGAAACCTCCCCTCTTCACTCCCAAGCGCCAAACCCTTGCTTTGCGTGGGGGTCTCAAAAACAGCTATCACGCTGGTAACTGGCTTCCCAGTTTGTGCAGGCGCCCCCCTCCTTCACACAGCTCGCCCTATGGTCGTACGCCCCACATATTCTGCACTATGTCCGCCGGATACGATACCATAACTGCGTCCGAAGTCCTCCCCAAACGACTAAGACGGTATGGGATGTCCCAAGTCATCTTCGGGAAAAGGTTTCCCCCCAGACGGGGCCCCTGTAAAAACACCGCCTCCACTTGCCCTGTTGTGCCAATGTACGGCCCAATGCCCCGAAACTTCCCGATGTCCCGCCTCACTGCCTCAAATGGGAATTACAATTTAACCCAGTAAAAAGGCGAGATCGCGTCACCGCACCCTTTACAGGGAGTAGCGTCAAGATCACGCTTGGGAAACTCGTCACCAAAGACCGTACACGCCGTGGAATTCAGTTTTTCGAAGATTCTTAAGCCCCATTCAGGGCACACCCTACTCCTCATCGTCCGGATTCCAAAAGGGTTCCAATGATTTTTGGGTAATCCTGCGCTGAAGAGGGTGAAACGCCCCCCGAAAACAGCTCAAAACCCAAATTTTCGGCCTCCTCACACTCACGCCTGTTTGGAAAAAAGGTAGCTCCCCTGAAAAAAAGCAAGGGGTGCAGAGCACAACCCCCCACTCTACCGGGTCAGGGGCCAATGATTTTTTGAAGATTTTTGGATAGCAATGGGAAACTTGATTTGGCCTATAGTTGTTTACATCTGTAGGGTACCACCTTTATGTATTGGGGTTTAAAACCCCTTTCTCTTTGAGTGGTCGGGGAAAATGCTAGTTCTAGTGACTTTTAAAAAGTAATTAAACATGCGAAAGGACATGGGCCGCCCCTTGTACATAATGGTGGGACGTGAGACGATTTCCCCGAGTTATTTTTAATGACTTTATAATAATACCTACAAAGATAAACACTCTTGGGAAGAATTGATGCGAAAATGTAAAACAATTAAAAAACGAGACTTAATACTACTTGAATGAAAAATGAAAAAAGTTAATCATGGTTTCAAAAGGGAATTTTCACAATGTCGTGGGGAAATGGGTGTTGTACCGATGTTCTTGACACACAGCTTTGAAGTTGTTGTTGACGATGTGTGTGGGGGGGGAGGAGTCGCAGCTGGTCGTGACTCACAACCGACGGTTTCCACAATATAATTCTGCCAAGAGGTGAACTAATCCTCTGATCACCACAGTGTTGAAGACGTTGAATAGCCCGTCAAGGTAGCAGAACACTGGCATAGTTACACTGTGTAGCTGGCTGTGTAGCTGGCTGTGTAGCTGGGTGTGTAGCTGGCTGTGTAGCTGGGTGTGTAGCTGGGTGTGTAGCTGGCTGTATAGCTGGCTGTATAGCTGGCTTTGTAGCTGGTTGGGGTGATTGGTTAAGAGTGGAAAGGTGTAGTCTACTCACTGTAGGTCATTTGGTCAAGTTAATTGCTCTGGATCTTTGCCAGATCCTGCTGTATAGCCCTTGTGGTTTAGGGCTTCTTTTGATTATAATAATAATTTGCCAGATGCTTGCTGTCCTTATCGTAACCTCGCCGGAGTCGGATGACTCTCGCCGACAAAACTAGGCGAAAAATGAAGAAATAAATAAAGTTATAACCTGCTCGCTAAATCACTCCCACGATAGGCGTATGACCATTAAAAGAAATAGTGAG
The DNA here is from genome assembly GCF_026875155.1 of Cherax quadricarinatus. Lineage (NCBI taxonomy): Eukaryota > Metazoa > Arthropoda > Malacostraca > Decapoda > Parastacidae > Cherax > Cherax quadricarinatus. The sequence continues at coordinate 5,588,966 of NC_069484.1, read as the reverse complement.
GATTGAAGAATGACTAAATTTAAAGCAAGGCAGAAATCAACACAAGTGTACAGCCCTAAACAAGAGTGAAACTCTTATTAATACAAACTAAAAATAGAATAAACTGTACAGGAGCGGAACACATATTTACAGGTTTGATGGAAGCAGCCAGTCAAGTGATTCTCCACTGAGTGAAGGCGCATTTGTCATCTCTTAAGGGGTGTAGAGAGAAAGGGGAGGGAATAGGTGAGCTAGACACTCCACCTACCTAAACTAGCATACTGCCAAGCAGACTACAATCACCAGACATTCATACTTTCCCTACTCCTGTATACTGAACTTTTCCCTCACATAAGCTCTGTAGGTGCAAAATTATCAAACAGTTTGCTAACGTAGTTAATAAATTTTGTATCCCCTCTTTCCTTTTGTTAATTTTTTTTATATTTTATTTAAAAACACAGTATACATGTATGGTATACATAATTGATTTAAACAAGAAACGTGAAGCATTATATAAGACAACAACACACATATAACTAAACAGAGGACAACCTGAACATACCTTAAACCAAAATAAACTATATAAAACCAAACCCGACACTTTATTATATTGTTATGAAACTTGACAACAAAAAACAATGTGTATAAACAAATGCTTAAAATCAAAAT
>NC_069484.1:5529762-5587818 GCF_026875155.1 Cherax quadricarinatus | reverse complement strand
ATATATTTATATTAATATGCAATAAGATCACAGTAAACAGGTGATTTCAAAATATGCAAAACAACCACTCTGAAAGAATAGAGAAATTCCAAGCGCTTTCGTGACTAATGTGAGTAGTCACGAAAGCGCTTGGAATTTCTCTATTCTTTCAGAGTGGTTGTTTTGTATATATATATATATATATATATATATATATATATATATATATATATATATATATATATATATATATATATATATATATATATATATATATATATATATATATATATATATATGTGCAAGGAATTCGCAAGAGCAGGCGAAATATACACAAACACTGATCTCTGGCTGAAGGAGACTCGAACCTACGAACCTTGGAACAAGGTACGCAGTGCTTTACCAATCTACCCACACTGGACCAATACCTTGTTCCAAGGTTCGTAGGTTCGAGTCTCCTTCAGCCAGAGATCAGTGTTTGTGTATATTTCGCCTGCTCTTGCGAATTCCTTGCATTGTTGATATCTCTAGTAAGGCTGATGCATGCAGGGGATGAGATGAAAAGCTGTAAGCCTTCTCCCTGAAAGCTGGCTGCCTTGGATCAAAGTCTAGCGCGAGCTGGACTACAAGGTATTGGTCCAGTGTGGGTAGATTGGTAAAGCACTGCGTACCTTGTTCCAAGGTTCGTAGGTTCGAGTCTCCTTCAGCCAGAGATCAGTGTTTGTGTATATTTCGCCTGCTCTTACGAATTCCTTGCATTGTTGATATCTCTAGTAAGGCTGATGCATGCAGGGGATGAGATGAAAAGCTGTAAGCCTTCTCCCTGAAAGCTGGCTGCCTTGGATCAAAGTCTAGCGCGAGCTGGACTACAAGGTATTGGTCCAGTGTGGGTAGATTGGTAATGCACTGCGTACCTTGTTCCAAGGTTCGTAGGTTCGAGTCTCCTTCAGCCAGAGATCAGTGTTATATATATATATATATATATATATATATATATATATATATATATATATATATATATATAATATATATATATATGTCGTGCCAAATATGTAAAACTGGTCAATTAGCAGGAACTCATTTAAAAATAATTCTTTTTCCTATACGTTTAAAGATCAATTTTTTTGCATTACTATTGATGTAAAAATTTATAATTTTGCACCAAAAGAATCTTGGAAAACTTACCTAACCTTATAACAAGAACAATTTATTTTAGCCTAACCCAACTAAATATATTTTACGTAAGTTTACAATAATTTAATAATAAAGAAACACAAAGAAATATAGTTTTATTTCGTTAGGTTTAGAATGATTTTTGCGAAATTATTGCATACACAAATTTTCGCTTGTCCTATTTGGCAAGATGAGCGTTGCTATTTAAACCATGATCGCAAGTTTTACATATTCGCAGCAGTCATTGCCCCCACAAACAGTGTCTTGCTAGGAGCACCTCTGGGAAGCAATGCCATTGACACAATTCTCAGGAAGAAATTGGAAGAGTTACCGAGAATGGAACAACGAAAAGGCAATCTGGACACCCACGATGCCTTGTACCTTCTCACAAAGTGCTTGAGTCTGCCCAGGTTGACATATTTCCTAAGATGTGCACCTTCATATGATAACTCTATACTGCACGAATATGACAGTATACTGAGGAAGATTTTTAAGAAAGTACTTAACCTTACTCTAGAAGACGGGCAGTGGAACCAAGCTACACTTCCAGTCAGACTAGGAGGCATTGGTGTCCGCAAGTCATCACAGATTGTGCTACCTGCTTTTCTGTCCTTATGTATTGCATCCAGAGAGCTTGTAGCAGCGATTCTCCCTGAACATCTTAGGGACAAGATTGGATTCCAGGACCAAAAGTTCATTGACTGAGCCATGATCTAGGATAATCTAACAGGCTCTGAAACCAGACCTGCTACCCCCAACAACTACAAACAATCGCACTGGGATGGTCCAATAGTGTAAAATATAGCCTCAACAATGTTTCAGAGTGTGTCAGGGAAGGATAGAGCCCGCCTTCTGGCAGTGAGAGCACCTCATGCAGGGGATTTTCTGTTGGCTGTTCCCAACTCCAGCCTTGGCACACGCCTCGACACACAGACCATCCACATCGGTGTTGCCCTTCGACTTGTCGCCCCTATTCTCGCCGAACACAGGTGTATTTGTGGCAGTGAAGCAGCAGACCGATTAGGGTACCACGGTCTTGTGTGCAGTAAATCCGAGGAAAAGATTGCAAGGTATGAGGAGTGTGGAGAAATTTTCTTCAGGAAGGGGGTATCAGCCCCCTTCAGCCCCTTTCAGCCCTGAGGGGCCCAGCCCTCTCAGAAGGGGCAAGCATCTTGTTTACTGCTACAGTGAGTAATTGATCCCAGATGCAGTACCAGTATGCGACGTGGCTCGACGCTCCTTGCGGTCCAGTGTTGCAAAGTGTAGTTTAATAAGACAGTCCATATCTTACCTTAGCAGGACAATTAAGGAAAATCCTGCTCCCACTTTATTACCATGGTAAAGATAGTGTACATTGTTGTCTATGCTTAAGACAGCAAGAATCAAGCATTCTGCTTTGCTTCATGGAGGAAGTGGCAAGGAAGAAAAAGTACTAGATCAGCTTTTCCTTTATGTGCTAGGGGCAGTGACGGTGTATGAGGCTGTGGCGTCTTCAGATTACTTTTGACTCTACTGAGAGTGACACTGACGCCAGGATAACCAACAAAGAACACTGATCTCTGAGTTAGTGTGAACAAAGTGTCTCACAAAACACAATAAACACTTACAGAGAAGTGTGATCAGCTTCTTCAGTGATAAGATTGTGACCAATAAAGACAAATCTTGTGGAACATAGTGTACCAGTGTGCGTATTCCTAGACTATGGAAGACGTGGACATCGAAGGACACTTCAGCTTCTATCAAGTCACCGATACCTGTCGAAGGTGTGAAGAACACCATAGCTCACGCTCCAAGAGCAAGGTAGGTTACGAATTTCTTGTAGTACGGGGGACTGCGCAGTTCTTGAGTCGCAAGGAGTTTGTAATCAACCTATAGTCGGCAGTGAGGTGCGGACTTTTGAGTCCACACAAGTACGTAATTTTGTCAGCAATCAGTGAATGAAACATGCTGACATAACACCCCCTAGGGGTAATTTATAATCTTACAAATTATAACTCATTTCAGCCCGTTGAGGAATGACTTCGACAGCTTCTCAAGACCTCGTCTGCAAGGGCGGCTGTGCAGGCGATGAGCTGTCTTTCTAAGTTAAGTTTTCACTATATTTAAAATTATAAACTTAGCTGGTAACCCATTTCTCAACAAGGAGGTTAATAACATTATCAAGAGGAGCCTCACAACAGCCGGATGCCCAGCAGTAAGGGAGCCACCCCAGCTTTGCAGATCTGATGGCAGTCAGAAGCGTCCAGATGGTATTACCCTTCAAGCCTGGACAGATGGGAAGCAGGTGGTGTGGGACTATACATGTGCATCTACCTTGGCTCATACCTATCTCCAATACAACAGGGAGGAAGGAGGGGCAGCTGCCAGCTTCAGGGAGTCCCAAAAGTCTAGAAAATATGTAGAACTTGCCCATCATTATATCTTTGTTCCCATAGGCTCAGAGACCCTTGGCTCATGGGGAAAGAGTGCATCTAAATTCCTTAAGGAGCTGGGAAAAAGACTCATCAGGGTAACTAGGGATCCCAGGGCAGCTAGTTTTCTGTTCCAGCGGCTCAGTGCGGCTGTTCAAAGGAGTAATGCCTGCTGTATTTTGGGCACACGCCCCAGCTCTGAGGAGCTGGATGAGGTTTTCGCCTTATAATCGGTGATACACACGTAACAACATATACCGTATATGCCACCTTTATGTCAACAATGTATCTCTTAAATCTTTTGTACCATATTATGTAATAAAATATTCCTACTGGTAAAAAAAAAATGAAAAGATAGGGTGGTAGGGAAAGTGGAATATTCAAACGGCTTCAGGAAGAAATCCAAATACTCATCCTTGAAGCCTTTTTATCCACTTTTCCGAGGCTATTGGTCCCACAATTTACACCAGAGGTGGACCCCATCCTATATATATACAGTGGTCCCTCGATTATCGACGGTAATCCGTTCCTGGAAGCCGGTCGATTATCGAAATGGTCGATTTACGAATCAATTTTCCCCATAAGAAATAATGTAAATTCAATTAATCCGTTCCTGACACCCAGAAGTATTAAAACAAAAAAATTTTTTACATGAAATATTCATGTAGTACCTAAACAATACAATGGGAAATGATGAATGAAACATTAACAGCATAACACTTACCTTTATTGGAGATTCTTCTTAGTGTATGGGAGACTGGAGGAGGAGGAGAGAGTGGATTGTTTATAGTTTGGAAGGGGAATCCCCTTCCAGCAACACCTCAGGTACCATTTGCTTTTCTGGGGTTGCTTCTTTTCTCTGTTTCTTAATGCCACTAGAACCAGCTTGAGAGTCACTGGAGTCCTGTCTCGCAAAATAACTGTGCAGAGAGCTCTGTTTCTGGCGTCTATTTAAAACTTCCCTAAAATGGGCCAAGACTCTGTCACTGTACAAGTTGCCGATATGGCTTGCAACATCCTTCTCTGGGTGATGTTTCTCCATAAATCTTTCCATCTTACCCCACATAGTAAAAATCTCCTTAATTTCTGAAGAAGGCACCAAAGGTTTGGCACTAGGAGCTTTCTTTGGAGCCATGGTAGCTTATTTAGCACTTAAATAACTTGCAAGCACTAAAATAAATGAAATATTATGAAATATTTCACTAGAGCACGTGAGAGGACCGCTGCTAACTGGTAAACAATGGCACACTGGCTGGGAAGGAAGGCTGAGGCGGGTCGAGGCCCGCTTACCTCGTGCATACGCGTCTGGGATGACGGGTCGAGACGGGTCGATAAACGAATTTCGGTCAATTTCCGAGTCAATATTTTGTCGAAAAAACCGGTTGATTCCCGAAATGGTCGACTTTCAGGCCGGTCGATTATTGAGGGACCACTGTATATATATATATATAAATTATATATATATATATATATATATATATATATATATATATATATATATATATATATATATATATTTATATATAAAATATATATATATATATATTATATATATATATATATATATATACATATATATATGTACATATATATATATATATATATATATATATATATATATATATATATATATAAAATATATATATATATATATATATATATTATATATATTTATATATGCAAAACAACCACTCTGAAAGAATAGAGAAATTCCAAGCGCTTTCGTGACTACTCACATTATCATAGTTCCTTGATAATGTGAGTAGTCACGAAAGCACTTGGAATTTCTCTATTCTTTCAGAGTGGTTGTTTTGCATATTCTGAAATCACCTGTTTACTGTGATCTTATTGCATATATATATATATATATATATATATATATATATATATATATATATATATATATATATATATATATATATATATATATATATTTTATATATCTTGTAGGAGTGAGGAAGAGCCAGTTGTGAGTGTGGGGGAAGTTCGTGAGGCAGTAGGTAAAATGAAAGGGGGTAAGGCAGCCGGGATTGATGGGATAAAGATAGAAATGTTAAAAGCAGGTGGGGATATAGTTTTGGAGTGGTTGGTGCAATTATTTAATAAATGTATGGAAGAGGGTAAGGTACCTAGGGATTGGCAGAGAGCATGCAGAGTTCCTTTGTATAAAGGCAAAGGGGACAAAAGAGAGTGCAAAAATTATAGGGGGATAAGTCTGTTGAGTATACCTGGTAAAGTGTATGGCAGAGTTATTATTGAAAGAATTAAAAGTAAGACGGAGAATAGGATAGCAGATGAACAAGGAGGCTTTAGGAAAGGTATGGGGTGTGTGGACCAGGTGTTTACAGTGAAACAGATAAGTGAACAGTATTTAGATAAGGCTAAAGAGGTCTTTGTGGCATTTGTGGATTTGGAAAAGGCATATGCCAGGGTGGATGGGGGGCAATGTGGCAGATGTTGCAGGTGTATGGTGTAGGAGGGAGGTTACTGAAAGCAGTGAAGAGTTTTTACGAGGATAGTGAGGCTCAAGTTAGAGTATGTAGGAAAGAGGGAAATTATTTCCCAGTAAAAGTAGGCCTTAGACAAGGATGTGTGATGTCACCGTGGTTGTTTAATATATTTATAGATGGGGTTGTAAGAGAAGTAAATGCGAGGGTCTTGGCAAGAGGCGTGGAGCTAAAAGATAAAGAATCACACATAAAGTGGGAGTTGTCACAGTTGCTCTGCTGATGACACTGCTCTTGGGAGATTCTGAAGAGAAGTTGCAGATATTGGTGGATGAATTTGGTAGGGTATGCAAAACAAGAAAATTAAAAGTGAATACAGGAAAGAGTAAGATTATGAGGATAACAAAAAGATTAGGTGATGAAAGATTGGATATCAGATTGGAGGGAGAGAGTATGGAGGAGGTGAATGTATTCAGATATATGGCAGTGGACGTGTCAGCGGATGGGTCTATGAAAGATGAGGTGAATCATAGAATTGATGAGGGGGAAAGGGTGAGTGGTGCACTTAGGAGTCTGTGGAGACAAAGAACTTTGTCCTTGGAGGCAAAGAGGGGAATGTATGAGAGTATAGTTTTACCAACGCTCTTATATGGGTGTGAAGCATGGGAGATGAATGTTGCAGCGAGGAGAAGGCTGGAGGCAGTGGAGATGTAATGTCTGAGGGCAATGTGTGGTGTGAATATAATGCAGAGAATTCGTAGTTTGGAAGTTAGGAGGAGGTGCAGGATTACCAAAACTGTTGTCCAGAGGGCTGAGGAAGGGTTGTTGAGGTGGTTCGGACATGTAGAGAGAATGGAGCGAAACAGAATGACTTCAAGAGTGTATCAGTCTGTAGTGGAAGGAAGGCGGGGTAGGGGTCGGCCTTGGAAAGGTTGGAGGGAGGGGGTAAAGGAGGTTTTGTGTGCGAGGGGCTTGGACTTCCAGCAGGCATGCGTGAGCGTGTTTGATAGGAGTGAATGGAGACAAATGGTTTTTAATACTTGACGTGCTGTTGGAGTGTGAGCAAAGTAACATTTTGAAGGGGTTCAGGGAAACCGGCAGACCGGACTTGAGTCCTGGAGATGGGAAGTACAGTGCCTGCACTCTGAAGGAGGGGTGTTAATGTTGTAGTTTAAAAACTGTAGTGTAAAGCACCCTTCTGGCAAGACAGTGATGGAGTGAATGATGGTAAAAGTTTTTCTTTTTCGGGCCACCCTGCCTTGGTGGGAATCGGCCGGTGTGATAATAATAATATATATATATATATATATATATATATATATATATATATATATATATATATATATATATATATATATATATTATATATATATATATGTATATGTATGCATATATATATATATATATATATATATATATATATATATATATATATATATATAATATATATATATATATATATATATATATATATGTAAACTGTAAATATAGCAGTTTCAACCATGAAATAATTCGTTTTATTTAGTGCACATGACCTCAAACTCTCCCTGAAATTAGTCAAATTTCAAAAAAAAAAAAAAAAAAATGTGCGAACTCAAGCTTTCTGAACTCAGTGAGTTACTGGAATGTAATTATTTGATACTGTTGTTTTTTCTCTAAGAAAAAGTTGACAAGTGCGTTGTTCTAGTTATGTTCTCTAGTTCTGTCTCGAATGTGTGTGAATATAACAGGTGTTCTAGAATCCTTGTTAGTTCTTTAATTCTTACTGTAATACCAGTTGTCATTTTTATATTCTTTATTTACCTACTGAGATGTGTTTACATACGTATATAAGCAATGAGAAACCCTGCAGCCTGCCTACTGCCGCTCACTCTGTTGTGTTATTGCTCTATCATCGTATTTTGGTAATGGTATGTTACTATCTTCCTGTGGTACTGGTCTGTCACCATTCTATAGGGACATTGGTGTATCTTCAACGTGTAATAATGATATCTTACCATCCTACTGTGCTATTATCAGTAAACTGTAATGCTGTGTCTTTGGGGTCTGTTATCATTCTGTTGTGGCCTATTTCACGTCATCAAACTGTTGTATAGGCTTCTTATCGACCTACTAACATTAGTCTTCACCATCCTATTGTGGTTTTGTCTCTCCCTATTTTGTTTTAACATGGGGTTGTCAATATCCTTTGTGATATAGGTCTGTCAGTACTCTGTTGAATGGCATTACTCTATCAGTATCCCGATGTCAGCACTATGTTGCTTGGTAGTGGTCTGTCAGGAATTTTGGGTTGGATTGGTCAGTCAATATTGGTGTTATCACCTTTAGTTGCACTGATGCAAAAGCATCCTGTTGCAGCAATAATCTCTCAGCATCATACAGTTTCTTTACTACCGTCAACATGACTCAAGAAATCGTAATGACACGATTGAACCCGCGGGCTGGAGTTTTGAGACTCTATGACCGCGGGTTCAATCCCGGCCGGGGGTATGGTACAGTTTCTTTCCCCACGTTTTAGGCTCATTGTGTAATTTCAAGTTCTGTATTTCCTCTGTGCTTCGTCCTATTAAATCTTTATTAATGCTTCCTTGTTCTCCGTAAACTCTAATTTCCAGTTTAAATAGTTTTAGTTATAAGTAATAAGAGGAGAGTTTGAGGCTCTGACAAGCTTGCCACAAATGATAAAAATTGTTTACAATTCCGACATGATGAAGAGATGTGTACAATAGTTAATTATCTTTCATGTTCACTAAAACGTTTCGCTTCTGCAGTAGCTTCTTCAGTCAAATATAATAAAAAAACAAATTGGAGGCATTCCCTCCAGGCTGAGGGACTGACCACTTAAAACACTATTTCTCAAGGTTGAATGACAGATAACATCATATTTTCTTCGTTACAATGCTGCTGCATCCAATTTATTTCCCTCTGCATTTGAAGCAATTTACTGCATAGGCGAAACCCTTTTCAATTAACAATAAAGGTTCTCAAGTGTGTTACATGTGTCTCAAACTTCAAAACGGGACAGTAGGCTTGCTGCAGTGCTCCTCAAATCTTTTGTTCTTTGTAGAATTTTTTTTACATGATTTTACTAAATGTACAACATATAAATGAATAATATAATAATTGTGTATTAAAATGTGGCACTGATTTAACCCTTCAAGAAATTTTAAGTGAACAAGGGTGTAGAACAGCCGCAAAGTGATGCGGACGGGGGACGCCATAGTGACACTGAATGAGTGAACACTGGTCTGTTAGTTCTGTAATGTAATCAGTTAGTTGTGTAATGTAATCTGTTAGTTGTGTAATGTAATCTGTTAGTTGTGTAATGTTTTAGTTGGGGGTATATTGGCCTCAATCTGTAATTTAGAAAATTTCTGCCATTCCCACTTTAAAAATTGGGATACATAGTGTGGAAAACTCTTGCAATTTGGCAACAAGGATTTAAAAAATAGAGGACTCCCATTCTTTCAGCAGTAAACCTAAGCTAAGGACCCTTACGCATAATGCACAGTAGTTTGCATTGGGCATCGTAAATTCTAGTTGCTAGGGGATGCGTTAAGGTATGTTCCACCAGCATTAAGTGTCTTCCTCTGACAAATAGTAAATTAATGTGTATAAATTTATTGTTCTATTAACATGGTTTGGAGAAACTTTCCTAGTCTCTGTAAAAATGTTCCCATTAATTTACCATTATTGGTATTAATGTTTAATATATTCATTATTAATTTAATATGTCTAGCTTTTTGTGAGTGGTGATGTGTGGGCTCAAGGGAGTGACGTTCTTCGACCTACTGTGCCTAAGTTACACTTACCCGCCCAAAATAACTTGCACATAATAATTCAGGTAATACCCTATAAACATCATGTAGGTAATTTCTCACATAATATTTCATATTCATAATTACTACAGTGACCTTGCATCCTGTGATTCATTCTTCATTCTCAGCCACCCAACCTTTGCATTATAAAAGTCCCAAATTTATGTTGCAATCAAATTCCAAGTTTCAAGATATGAAGTTGGAAGCATCTCCCCGACTGAGGGGCTAACCTTAAAGGTTAAAGGGCTCATTACAGCATTTTACCTCTCCACTACTTCTGATTGTCTCGGTATTTGTAATCCCCGGATTTGACTGAAGACGCCTACTGTGCAGGCGAAAAAGTTCCGGAATAAAGATACCTAACGTTGCACCCTGTGTCTTACTTATTACGTGTCGGTACTGATAACCTTTATGATGTTCACCTTTGGATCTTTCCTAATATAGAGGGGCTCCAAGGTTTTTATACAGATGTGCAGGTCTGGTGGATACGACTCAGCAAGTTAAAGTTTAGAAGGGGGTTAGACGATGAGTGTTCTGGTATCTGGTTTCCAGGAAAATTGTATTTGCATGGAAGGAATTGAGGCTGGTGATCATTTTAAAAAAATAAAGCGCCTAAAAAAACAAGGGCTTATACAGCGCTGCAGGGCAGAGAAGGATGCGAGGGTTTCGGGGTAGCAAGAGGGTGAGGGATGAGTAGTAAGTAATGGAGTACAAACAGGGGCAGTGGATAGTGCAAGGTAGAGGGTAGCAAGATATTGAGGTAGAAAGGACTGAGGGGAGTGTTAAAGGTATCATTCAGAGTTTGTGGAGTAAATCAGTTGTTGTTAAAAAGTCAATGAGAGAGTCTGGCTTAAAGGAGGGTCCATCAGCAAGAAGGGAAGATAAAGAAAGAGCAGCAGAGCAGAGACTACGTTGGAGGTAAATTCTGCGTGCTCATTGATAGAGTGGACAGTCCAACAGAATGTGGCTAACAGATACTGGAAGATGACAATTCTCACAGAGAGGAACAGGGCGCCTCTCCATGAGGTACCCATGAGTAAGACGAGTGTGGCTGATGCGAAGACAGGAGAGAGTAGTCTTCCAACCTCGACATTGATGACAAGAGATGGCCAGTAACCTATACTCGTTTAATAGAATGAAGTTTGTTATAGAGCAGATTAGACCAACGTTGTTACCAACGAGTGCGAAGGTGGGTAGCAATTACAGCAAAATAGTCCACGAATGGAACACTTCTATATGAAACTGGGAGGTCATGTACTGCTGACCTCGCAGTAGTGTCTGTCTGTTCATTGCCCTGTATGTCAACATGACCAAGGACCTAACAAATAATTGTATCTTTGTGCTTGGTAGAGACACAGCATAACAAAAATTGGATACAAAGATTTAGGGGGTGAGGTGAATTGAATTTACGTATATTCTGTAAAGCACTGAGGGAGTCTGAAACAACAACAAATGGTTACACAGGTATAGATGCAATACGGATAAGTGCTGAAAGAATGGCATACAATTCATCAGTAATAATGCTAGCCGAGGATAGTAAATGTCCTCGCACGACACTGTGCAGAAACACTGCAGCGAATCCGACGCCGTCAAGGTCTTAGAATCGTTGCGGCTGGTGAGATTCAGGTGGGAGAAGAGAGTGTTATTTGTCTCCCTTGTCTTGAGTCTTCCTAGTGATCTGTTCCACCCTGGTAGCTAAACTACTCTGGAATCATTTATTTTTTCTCTGGCTGCGCATTTAGTTGTACTGATACAGCCTTTTCCTCCTCTGCTCTGACTGAAACACCAGAATCGACGTGGCTGGCCGGTACTGTCCCGGCCCGGGTCAAGCTTACCCAGTTGATGACCTCTCGTGTCTATTATATTAAGAGAAGTGATCTTACTGTGCTACTCACAAGCCTCCCTATTATAATAAAAGTTACTCCATCATTTTGCTAATTCCTCATTTACCTTTCAACTTTATCTCAGCATCTGTATTCCTGTGTTTATCAACTTTGTGTCTCGTTAGCCGTTAGTATATTCTTGGTTTTAAAACCTCGTCTCTCGTTGCTGTCCACTTAATTTTTTTTTTAATTATTGAAGAAATGGTTACAATTGATTAATATATTCATAACGCTGCAACAGTATTATGACTCGGAACACTTATTTTACTACCAGAACATTCGTCGTCACTACCAAGAAAAACTGTTTTATTGCTGAAAACTTTATAAAAATTGCGTTTAACCGTTTTCTTGATTTCCGGCGGCCAATGTTTAGATGATCCTTTAAATTGTTCTTGTCTTCCTAAGTGTGGTATTTATTTTTTTTTTTTTTTTTTTGTAAACAGCAAGACGGGCTATGCGCACTATCGTTATTTGTGTTCTTTAATCTTAAACCTAATAGTAATTTGCAGTTAAAATACCTTAACTTATTAATACTCTCAATACCATCAAACTAAGAATTAAGCCAATGTTTATTTTACTCATGATGATAAAATTAATTTATGTGAATTACTTATTGGAAATATTCCTCTATATTATATGAATATAATATAATAAAACGTAAAGATTTATATATTTCGAGTTATAGTAAACATACTCTGAAAATAATACTTGTGAATAGTATATAAAATATATTAAAACTGTGATGGTTGGCATCTGTGTTGAAGATTACGATGGTTGCCAGGGAGCGCTGCTGTGTTGTTCCTCTCAGAGTCTACCACAGTGATATACTTTCACTAACAGTGTGAAACAGTAAAGTGTTGAACTTAACTACACCTGAGTGTCTTCCTTCACAGTGTGGCACAGTAACTTGTTGAACTTTATAGTGAGGGAAGGTGACTTGTTGAACTTGACAGTGAGGGAAGGTGAGTTGTTGAACTTTATAGGGAGGGAAGGTGAGTTGATCAACTTGATATTGAGGAAAGGTGAGTTGATCAACTTGATAATGAAGGAAGGTGAGTTGTTGAACTTTATAGCGAGGGAAGGTGAGTTGTTGAACTTGATAGTGAGGGAAGGTGAGTTGTTGGACTTGATGGTGAAGGAAGGTGAGTTGTTAAACTCTCACTTCATCATACAACATGAGCAGCATCACTCTGATTTTTCATTATTTAACAAAAGAGTTTATTAGGATGATAATAGATCAATATTAACAATATAAGCAGAGGGACGAATATCATCAAGGGATGATGACAAACTAATTGCATTTAAGCTGTGAAAGTTTACGCAGTCCTGTATGATCTTAGGCAAGTATTTAACAAGGTTGACTCCTCCTTAGGAGAATTCAATTCAGTTCAAGTGTATTCTCAATAAGGGTTACAATGTGGGGTTTACAGGTTTTGAGTATTGTGTGGTTTACATGTTATAAAATACTAATTACAGAGGGGGCCACTAGGACACCTAGCATGGCTAGGTATTTCGAGCAGACTTAAATTAATTCTTAACATTAAATCCTTACAGATTATGGTATTAAGGCTAAGTGACTACATCATAATTTGTGAGTTTAGCAATTTGAATGCTTTTGTTTTGGCACAATACAAAGTGTATTATAGGCAAACTTACGACTAGTTAGGATTTATTATTTTAAGATTAAGATTAGTATTTCTGGGTTTATAGTCAGTGGGTGAGTGTAATTGTGAACCACCAGGTGGTTATCATGTAGTTAGTTGTCGGGGTGGATCAGGGACATAAGATGTTTTCTAACTGTAGCTTTGAAAGTGATGAATGTGTCTGCAGTTCTAGAGTTTTCAGGTAGTGTGTTCCAGATTTTAGGTCCTTTGAAATACATTGAATTTTTGTAAAGGTTTAGTCGAACACGGGGAATGTCATAGAGATGTTTGTGTCTAGTGTCATGCCTGTGGATCCTGTCACAACTATCAAGAAAACATTTTAGGTCAAGGTTAATATCAGAATTTAAGGTCCTGTAGATATAGATTGCACAGTAGTAAGTGTGGATGTTCTGAACAGGGAGTAAGTTTAGATCTATGAAGAGTGGGGGGTGTGTTGCCAGGAATGGGATTTAGTGATTATTCTTAAAGCGGTTTTTTGTTGGGTTATTATTGGCTTTAGATGTGTTGCTGCAGTTGAACCGCAAGCACAGATAGCATAGGTGAGGTATGGATATATAAGTGAATGGTATAGTGTGAGAAGGGCAGTTTGCGGCACGTAGTATCGTATCTTGGAGAGGATCCCCACCGTTTCGGATACTTTTTTTGTTATGTGTTGGATATGGGTGCTGAAATTTAGGTTGTTGTCGAGGTATAGGCCAAGGAATTTGCTCTCATTATGTCTGGCAATTAGAGTGTTATCGATCTTAATGTTAAGTTGCGCAACACCTGCTCTGCTACCAAACATAACATAGTAGGTTTTGCCAGTGTTAAGTGTAAGTTTATTGGCTGTCATCCAAGTCGATATTTTCAGCAGCTCCTCGTTAACAATGGTGTTGAGGCAGGCAAGATTAGGGCGGGAGATGACGTAAGTCGTGTTGCCAGCAAAGAGATTGGGTTTCAGGTGTTGGGATACGTTTGGAAGATCGTTGATGTAAATGAGGAAGAGCAGGGGTCCAAGGACACTTCCCTGTGGAACTCCAGTATCAAATGACCGTATTGATGAGGCTGTGTCTTTAATGGTGACATTCTGATACCTATTAGAAAGGTAGGATTTAAAATATGCAAGCGCATGGCCTCTTATACCATAGTGGTCAAGTTTGTGGAGTAGGATGTCGTGGTCTACTGTGTCAAACGCTTTTCTTAGGTCAATAAAAATTCCTAGTCGATATTCCTTATTTTCCAATGTTGTGTAAAGCAGGTCTAGCAGTTTTATAATTGCATCATTAGTGCTTTTTTTTCCTGAATCCAAATAGGCAGGGGTTGAGTATGTTTTGTGACATTATAAATGAATATAGTCTCCTGTGCACGAGTTTCTCGAAGATTTTGGATAGCAATGGTAAGTTTGATATTGGCCTATAGTTGTTTACATCTGTAGGGTCACCACCTTTATGTATTGGTGTAACACTTGCTGTCTTGAGTAGTGTCGGGAAGGTGCTAGTTTCTAGTGACTTGTTAAAAAGTAATGTAATAGCATGCGAAAGGACATGGGCCGCTCGCTTGTACAATAATGGTGGGACGTGAGACAGATTCCCCGAGTTATTTTTAAGTGACTTTATAATAATACCATACAAAGATAAACACTCTTGTAAGAATTGATGCGAGAAATGTAAAACAATTAAACACGAGACTTAATACTACTTGAATGAAAAATGAAAAATGTTAATTCGTGGTTTCAAAGGTAATTTATACACAGATGTCGTGGGGTATAATAGGGTGTTGTACCGATGTTCTTGACACACAGCTTTAAAGTTTTTTTTTATATTTTATTTAAAACATTACAATTCAAGGTGGAAATTATATTAAAGGGTACACAAAATGAGTTAAATCACAAATTCCCAATTCACCCTTACAAAAATGATTACAACAGACAAAAGTGTTCTAACGCCCTAACACCACACACCATATACACCCAGTTATACGAGTTATGTCCCTGGAAGCTAACACTTGACACAATTTCACACGCACCCCCACCCATCCCGCAAAATATAACCTATCACAACCTGAATGCATCTTAACTTAAAATTAAAAGGATACATAGGAAATTACACTATCATAGTGATGCAGTAACATCTTGGACACAAAATATATTAATAACATAATAAATGGGATACATGTCTTTACTTAACACAATGACACCTTCCACCTGGTGAAAGGAACCCCAAAAGTTTAATTTTTCTAAGAAGTAGCAACAATGAAATGTCAACTCACAAAAGGCAACTTAATAGTGCATTTATCTTAGCATGTAAACCCTAGTCAACAACATAGTATATAAGATAAACTTTATATTATGAAAAACAATCACAGAATACAAAGGTATAAAGTATAAACTCCAGCCATGTAGCGGCTACACGCAAAAAATTCCACATACTTCCCTAACACACATAAAACAAAATTTTTGTGACAACTGCAACTAAACACAACTCACATCATATGACTAAAGACTGCTATGTACATAGATAACATAATAATAAGACTTAAGACTGCTATGTACATAGATAACACCATAATAAATCTAATTTGAATGGATCACAGTTGATCAATCAGTCTTCACATATCATGCGTTAGAGAGTAATTCTCATAGTACAAGTCCAAGTCCAACTTGCGTGTAGTCCCATCTTTCTACATACAATAATATGCGTATTATCTACACATAATACTACAACTCACTGGACAAGCAACTATCCATCACTTCCAATCAATATATTGCCCTACCCTCACTCTGCACAGTGATGTAGGCAACCTTCCCCCCTTGAATACCCTATCCATCATTCACTACTACCTTGAAGGAACATGAGTACTATATGAATAGTGTATAGTCCATGACACAAAAAACTGGCCAGCTCCACAGGTGCTAGCACCCTTGGTCCATACATTATTCACTCACATATCACTCATCTAACACACACGCAAACATGTGTTGTCATCCATTACCAGGGAGGCGACCCTGTTTTCACCCATGACTTCCCTGCCCCAGCAACACTTTCCAATCGTACCCTCCCCTCCCTCGTATATTACAAGTCTAATAAAACCTGTAACGTAAGTTGCCTATATCCCTCTGAAAAATCCTTCACCCACCTCCTCCCATAAATTTCCTTATTTCTACATACCGTTTTACAGAACGTTACCGCTAACACCCTCTTCACCTCACTAACCCGTTTCCCTCGCAATCCCCACACTTTATATATATGTATAATCTGCCATAATGTACCCCACAGCTCTGATTACACTTTCCTCCCAACCCCCCACTTCGAGACTTAATGCTCTCAATACAGAAATTCCTTGACCTCCTATCCTATTTATCACCCTATTTAACCACCCCTTGACACTCCTCAGTCCGTCACAAAAATATACATGAAAAGCCGACTCCTCCCCACCACATATCCCGCACATCCCCCCGTCAACGACCCGTCTATCCCGTAGAACCACACCCGACGGTAAAATGCCGTGCAGAAAACGATACATCCCGAACACGAGGTCGCAACCTCATCCTGCTCAACCTATTCCATATACTTCCCCATGCATACATGGGGAAAATTCCCTCTACAGGCGCTACAACCCTCCCGGCTAACAATCTACACAACCTACCTATTTTAACCTTTGCTGGCTCTGGATCCCACGCCATAGCCCTCAAAACAGTTTCACACTCATGCAACTCAACTCCTGTATACATCCGTTGCAATCTGTTATGGATCCTGGCCAAACCCCCCCCCACCCACACTTTCCCTCATCACCTCCCTTTTAATGAAGACCCATTTGACCCTCCGCTTTAAGTCCAGCAATCCCAGCCCCCCCTGACTTACAGGTAACATTACCACGTCCCTTTTAATCCAATCACAGCTCGAACCCCACAAGAATTTAAAAACCTTCCTAAGTATGTTGGTTATTGCTGGCCCAGTTAATGGGAACACGGCTGCCACGTGCCATACTTTGCTATACAGTAAGATATTAACAACAATTGCACGCTGCACAAAGGTCAAATGATAAGGTCGCAATGCACCCAAGCGTCCATGAATCCTTTCTACCATCCTAATCGAGTTTTCCATGCATGCCACAGTTAGATCGTCTGCATAAATAATACCGCAAATTTTTAACGAATTCACCTGCCTTCCTCACAACTGCACTACCCCAATCAACCCTTCCTGCCCAAGCTCCTAACCCCATAACCATGGATTTATCTGAATTTTCCCTCATACCAGTTGCCCCTGCGAACATTCGTACTACCCCATCTAATGTGTCCATTGACATCCCCTCCCTGATCAGAACAGTTGTATCATCCACATACCCAATTAAAACTGGCCAAACCCTCGCAACCTCACACCCTGGTCCCTCTACGTGACACATACGCTGCTCCACCAATCTATAAAAGGGGTCCTGTATGCACACAAACAATAATTGTGACATAGGACACCCCTGCCTAAGTCCCCTACCCATTACAATCTTCCCACCCAATCGACCATTAAAACTGTACCCTCGCCATTGCACCTCCATACAACGCCTCAACCCAACCCACTATTTCTTCCCCAAACCCCTGACCCCTGAGGATGGCTTTCAATGCTTTCCGATCCACTATCACCTCCCCCCCTTTTGCCTCCACGAAATCCCTAAGTAACCCATGCCCCTCCACCATAGATCTCCCTGGCAAACCAAACTGAGTTTTTGATACTACCCGCCCCACCACACACTTAACCCGATTTCCCAAAATCTTCGCAAACAATTTGTAATCTGCGCATAACAACGAGATCGCCCGGAAATCCCGAAGCGTATGCTGCCCCTTACCCTTCGGTACCAATACAACGACAGCCGTTGCCTGCTTCTCACCCAGCTCACCTCTCTCCTTCATGCAATTTAATACCCTAACCAAAAAATGCCTCATTAATTCCCAATGCTGCTGATAAAACTCAGCCGGGAGTCCATCAATTCCCGGTGCTTTGCCCTTTCGCATTCCACTTAAAGCCCTCCATATTTCCCCCTCAGTTATTTCCCCACCCAGTGCTTCCCTATCACTGTTACGCAACTGACATACCACACTCCCACACACCTGTTCTAAAACCCCATCCTCTACCCCTTCTCGTTGCCAGTACTTCTCATACCGCTTATCAGCAAACGCCCCCATTCCTTCCGTAGCTTGTATGACCTGCCCCTCCCTGTACCCTCCTATCGACTCATGAACCTCCAGCCATGGTATAGTCATTGCCTGCTGTCTTTGTTTCTGCCTACGCAATACGCACGATGAAGGTCTATCGCCCCATAACACCTCTTCCACCCCCGCCTGTACCCGCACCGCTTGGAACCTCTCATCCTGCACCTCACGCAGCCTCCCTTTAATTGCCATAATATCATCCATTGGATAAGTGCCCGCCACCGTCCCCCTCGCATAACAACCCCGTAATCTATCCTCCAAATAGTTAGCAAGCCCATATTTTAAAGAATTGATACGTTTCCCTTCCTTTACGTAATATTGCTTAATCCGTTCTTTAGCTACACCATCCCACCACATCACCACATCCTCTACCCCATTTACCTCTGCACGTAACCCCTCCCACAGCGTTGCAAATCCCTCTATCCCCTCCTCATCGCCTAACACACTTGTATTTAACTTCCAATAACCCCTAGATATACCTGCTAGTGACTCCCACCCCACCTCTGCTACTACCGCCCGATGATCCGAATAAGCTACTTTTATTGTACGGAAAAATGTCAACCAAACCCCTTGAGATATATACAGCCTATCCAACCTAGCCGCGTAACCCTGTCTTACAAAAGTGTGCTCTACCTCCCACGCCCCTCCTCTAACCGCATCCCGCAACTGAATATCCCTCAAAAGATCTCGCAAGGCCGCCGACACGTGCCCCGCCCCTTTTGGTTCCACGTCAGCCCTCCTAATAACGCAGTTCCAGTCCCCACCAACGATGGCCACCGCAGGTAAACCACGTAAGAAGAAAACTAGTTCTTCACATACAAAATCCCTTTTTACCCTCACATCATTTTCTGCTGGTGCATACACACTTACAAAAGATATCCTCTGCCCCATCCACCACCCATCCATGCGCAATACTCTTCCCCCCCCCTCCCCCTCACTTCTTAGCAACACAAACGGGCTCGCCTCCCTGATCAATATACCCACACCACCTTTCAGACGTACAGATGGCAGAGTCATGACCCGAAACCTCTCTCCTCGAGCACTCTTCCCTCCTTGAAATTGTGTTCTTGCAGGAACACTACATCCACCCTATATTTATACAGAAACATTCGAAACCATTCCCTCTTCACACTATTACATAGTCCATTTACGTTCACAGTCATACACCTAAGGCCTCTTTATAGTTTCCAACCCTTCCTCCTCGCTTCATTCATCCCAGGGCCTCCTGCCCCAGAGCCAGCACAAGGCTTCACACCATCACCCCCCCCCCCATTTTTTTGCGATGCCTCTTATCGTGACTACCTCGACAGTGCTCTTCCTTCCTCCCAGACCTCTGCGCCGGCGTCAGGACATCATCTGAGTCTGACGCCGCCGCTCTCTTCCTCGTGATGCCCTCCACATCCATGTTATCTAATGAGGTTCCCTCACGATGTACCTCAACCTCCACGCCTCGTTCCACAGCACACGGCGACAACTCACTCTTACTAGTTGGCCCGTCAACCCTGCTATGGTTTTTATCATTACATTCCTCTACAGGCAACGCCGTGCCTCTCACCAGCTCAGGAGCAACATCCTCTGCAGGCAGAGTCAATGTCCTTAACAGTTAACTTCCTGAAGCTCTTCCTCTAGAGCCTGCTCTTCCTCTAGAGCCTGCTCCTCCTCCTGCACCTACTCCTGCACTTGCACTTCTGTACTTTTCCCTTGCCTAGTAACAGATCCTTTTACATCACAGCTTACCTCACACACGCCATTCTCCTCTTTGGAATCCTCCACCTCTTCACTCCACAAGCGCCCAAGCCCTTGCTTTCGCGTGGGGCTCTCAACAACAGCTATCACGCTGGTAACTGGTGCTTCACCAGTTTGTGCAGGCGCCCTCCTCAGCTTCACACACGCTGCCGCCATGTGGTCGTATGCCCCACATATTCTGCACGTACGTCTCTGTCCGGCATACAATACCATAACTTGCGTCCTGAAGTCCTCCAACACGACGTAAGACGGTATGGGATGTCTCAGAGTCATCTTCAGGGAAAAGGATCCCTCCAGACGGCCCATGTAAGCACCTGCTGTCCACTTGCCCTGTTGTGCCAAATGTACGGTCCCATATGCCTCAAAAACATTCCTGATGTCAGCCTCATCTGCCTCAAATGGGACATTACGAATCTTAACCCACGTAAAGTGGCGAGATACGTCGATCAAACGCACCTTCACAGTTGGAGTAGCGTCAAGACTCACGTCTTGGAATCTCGTCACCAAAGACTCGTACACGGCCGTGGAATTCAGTTTGACGAAGATTCTGTAAGCCCCATTCAGGGCTACACCATACTCCTCATCGTCCTGGATTCCATATGTCTCCCTAATGATTGTTGGGAGTAATACCTGCGCTGAAGAGTGTGAAATCGCCCCACGAAGCAGCTCAATACCAATTTACGCGCCTCCTCACACTCAGCGCCATGTTGGTACAAGGTAGCTCGCATGAAAACAGCAGAGGGGTGCAGAGCACAACCGCACTCTACCGTGGTCAGGCAGCGAATGATTTTCGAAGATTTTGGATAGCAATGGTAAGTTTGATATTGGCCTATAGTTGTTTACATCTGTAGGGTCACCACCTTTATGTATTGGTGTAACCCTTGCTCTCTTGAGTAGTGTCGGGAAAGTGCTAGTTTCTAGTGACTTGTTAAAAAGTAATGTAATAGCATGCGAAAGGACATGGGCCGCTCGCTTGTACAATAATGGTGGGACGTGAGACAGATTCCCCGAGTTATTTTTAAGTGACTTTATAATAATACCATACAAAGATAAACACTCTTGTAAGAATTGATGCGAGAAGTGTAAAACAATTAAACACGAGACTTAATACTACTTGAATGAAAAATGAAAAATGAAATATGTTAATTCGTGGTTTCAAAGGTAATTTATACACAGATGTCGTGGGGTATAATAGGGTGTTGTACCGATGTTCTTGACACACAGCTTTGAAGTTGTTGTTGACGATGTGTGTGAGGGGGGGGGGAGTCGCATCTGGTCGTGACTCACAACCGACGGTTTCCACAATATAATTCTGCCAAGAGGTGAATTTATCCTCTGATCACCACAGTGTTGAAGACGTTGAATACCGCCCTTCACCACGGTGAGAAACGTCGAGTAGTCCGTTCTGCTAGTGTACCAGAGCACTGGCATAGTTACACTGTGTAGCTGGCTGTGTAGCTGGCTGTATAGCTGGCTGTGTAGCTGGTTGGGGTGATTGGTTAAGAGTGGAAAGGTGTAGTCTACTCACTGTAGGTCATTTGGTCAAGTTAATTGCTCTGGATCTTTGCCAGATCCTGCTGTATAGCCCTTGTGGTTTAGCGCTTCTTTTGATTATAATAATAATTTGCCAGATGCTTGCTGTCCTTATTGTAACCTCGCCCGAGTCGGATGACTCTCGCCGACAAAACTAGGCGAAAAATGAAGAAATAAATAAATCACTCCCACGATAGGCGTATGGCCATTAAAAGAATTAGTGAGGATTGAAGAATGACTAAATTTAAAGCAAGGCAGAAATAAACACAAGTGTACAGCCCTAAACAAGAGTGAAACTCTTATTAATACAAACTAAAAATAGAATAAACTGTACAGGAGCGGAACACATATTTACAGGTTTGATGGAAGCAGCCAGCCAAGTGATTCCTCCACTGAGTGAAGGCGCATTCGTCATCTCTTAAGGGGTGTAGAGAGAAAGGGGAGGGAATAGAGGAGCTAGACACTCCACCTACCTAAACTAGCATACTGCCAAGCAGACTACAATCACCAGACATTCATACTTTCCCTACTCCTGTATACTGAACTTTTCCCTCACATAAGCTCTGTAGGTGCAAAATTATTAAACAGTTTGCTAACGTAGTTAATAAATTTTGTATCCCCTCTTTCCTTTTGTTAATTTTTTTTTTATATTTTATTTAAAAAACACAGTATACATGTATGGTATACATAATTGATTTAAAACAAGAACCGTGAAGCATTATGTAAGACAACAACATACATATAACTAAACAGAGGACAACCTGAACTATACCTTAAACACAAAATAACTATATAATCCAAACCCTGACACTCTTATTCATATTGTGTACGAAACTTGACAAACAAAAAACAATGTCGTATAAACAAATGCATTACACACTCAATGGTACTATGGTTATATAAAATTACTAACAAAAACTACATGACTCTTAAAATTGAATCATGGTGTTCTTTTTTTTTATATATTTAAAATGGAATTAAAATACGCAAAAAACCCTTAATAATTAGCCTCATTCGCCGCTTGACCTGAGCAGAGTGCGGACGTGTGACTACTGCCCTCTGCTGGCCATTGGAGGAGACTTCTATTTTCACAACATGGCACAGTCTGTGAGAAGGCGTTTGCACACGGTGTGCCTTGAATTGGTGCGTGGTGCAATAACGCCTCAGTCTGCACAAGTGCTTTTACCGCAAATTATCCGTGACACTCTGGTGTTGCGGATCAAGAACTGTATGGTGTGGCGCTAAATGGTGCCTATCGTATTTTTGTCAAGTTGATATCAGCTGGAGTGTATGAACGGCTGGTTGACAAGTACCAGGACAGGAGCGTGGACGTTAATTCAGCGATACGTGTTCGACTCATCGATGTGTCTAGGCATTACACATGGGTGAAAGTCCGAAATGTGCCATTTGAGGCGGACGAGACTAAATCTGCGGAATGTATTTGAACAGTAGGGACCTGTACACCTGGCTATGGCTGGTAAATGGACGGATGGGGCGTATGCCGGCTCCCGGATGGTACTTCACGCTCAAGATGACGTTGAGGCATTCCATCCCGTCTTACGTCATACTGGACGCATTTAGGACGCAGGTAATGGTGTACTACGCTGTAGGTTATGTGGTGCATATGACCATATGGCGGCCCAGTGTGGGAGATGGCAGCGGAGACAGGAACTAGGTAGTGAGATGGTGAAAGAGCCAAAACCCGGGAGGTGGGTCATGCTGATGAGTCACCTGAACATAGAAGTGGCACTTCCTGGAGTGAGGAAGTGGAGCGTGAGCTGCCACTGGTGGGTACCAGCCCATCACTGTCACAGTTAGTGGGAAGTGAGGCATCTGCCTTGGAGAAGGGAAGACTGTGCAGATTGGTGATGTGCGGTAGAGGAAAGGCCTACTGGTGAACGTGAAGGAAAAATCCTTTGAGAAGAAGGTTTCTGAGGATAACTTGAGAATGGTGAGGAGTGCTGTTCAGATTGAAGATGGCAATTTGGGAAGATGGCGAAAAAGGGCAGATGACTCGCCAGGATGGTGGAAGTGATTTGAGGTAATGCTGAGATTCACAGGGAGGCATCCAGTGAGTTGGAAATGGATGCAGAGAGTGTCAACCGTAAGAGGGCGGCGACATATTCCGACTCGGATGATGTTTGACCACGGCACAGAGACCGGGGAAAAAGCCGGGGTTAAATGTGGTGCGTGGGAGCTCTAAAGGTAAGGGCCTGGTCCGGTGTTGGATCAGGGGAAGCCACAAGTGGGCAGTGAAGAGAAAAGTGGAAGAAGCAGACACATTGGAAGCGTGTCCGTGAAAGGTGAAATGGGGCAGAGGGTGAAATCACATAAGTAGGTTTCCGGGTGCATGACAGTGATATTAAGGGATTGTGTGCGAGTGAGAAGCGTCTGTGGGTAAAGGGTTTTTTAAGACGTTATGCTATAGAAAATTGTTTTTGTGCGGGAAAACATAATTTAAAGAGGGGAAGGGAATTGGAGGTGGATGGGTACAGAGTGTTTGTGATTTATTCGGAGCGAATGAAGGGAGGGGTGGGAATCCGATCCGAGAGAAGAGCCCGTTTTTGTTTTTAGAGTGAAGTGGGGGGGGGTCGTTGTTAAGAATAGATGGGTGGTGGAGAGGTGAGAGGATGGCAGTAGTTTGTGTGTATGTGCCGGCTGAGAATAAATGTAAGGGTAAAGAATGAATTTGTGAATAACGTATTGGTATATTATTTGCGGTCATTACCGTCAGTGACAATATAGTTGGGGGCGACTGGAACTGTGTGGTGCGAAGGAAGGATGTGGAACCGAGAGGGGCAGAGGTTTTTTGGCAGGTTTGGGATCTATTGAGAGGTGTGGGATTGAGGGATATAGTTGATGGAGGGGATTGCGAGATAGGGGCACACATTTCATAGAAAGGGATATGCTCCCACAATTAGATAGGTTGTATGTGACAAGGGGAGTGAGGGTGACGGGGGTGCAGAGGGTGAATGTCGTTATTCAGATCATAGGGCGGTTTATGCTGATTTAAATTGGGACGGTTTGCCTAAGAGATATTTGGGGTACTGGAAGCTGAATGTACGACTACGGGGTGAGGAGGTGGAGGGCGGGGATTTTGAAATTTGTGGGAGGACTTATGGGGTGGGGTAAGAGGTGCAAGCGATTTATTGGGGTGGTGGGATGGGGTTGCGAAAAAGGGGATCAGGCAATATTATGTGCGAAGGGGAAAGAATAGGCAGGATGACATATGGGCTTCAACAGTATTTAGAGGGGCGGTTGCAGGGTTGTTATGAGAGGGGGTGCGTGGAAGGTGTGTATCCAATGGAGGAAATTGAAGCGTTAAATGGCAGATAAGAGATATGCACAATGAGAGATTTGATGAGGCGAGGGTTTGCAAGTGGGTTAGAGGAGGCGTTTTGGGGGTGACGGGGGCCGTCAGCCTTTTGTTTTACGGGGCCGCGAGAGGCGTTGGCAATGGAATTGAAGCTGGTAGGCACGAGAACTTAGGTGGGTATACGAAGGGTCAGGAGTTCCCGAACTACTGAGGGAATGAGTGGTTTATGGATAGTTTGGTTTGGAAAATATTTGCGGAGTGTAGGAGTGAACGGTGAGGATTTAGAGAGATTGGGAGAGAATGTATCTTGTGTGCTGAGTGGAAGTGATCGAATGGCATTGGGAGGGATATTGAAGAGAGCTTTGGGGGAATATGGCGAGGGGTTTAAAGCGCCAGGTATAGTTTGGGTTACCTTGTGAATTCTATGTGAAGCTTTGGAGTGTGTTGAAGGATTTTTTAGTGAACCTGATGAATGTGATGAAAAGTGAGGGGAGGAGGGGTGAGTTGCAGCGTACTGCAGTAGTAGTAATTGTTTCCCAAAAAGGGAAGGCCCTACTACAGTGCAGAACTATAGGGAAATTGTCGTTATGTGCTGATTATAAGATATTCGCAAAAATCTTGGGGAACAGGCTGAAGTGCGTGATTGATAGTTGTTGCGAGAGGTCAGTATGGGGTGCCTGGGAGGACGATGTATGAGGGACATGGAATAATAAAAGAGTTTGTGGAAAGTATGGAGGGGGAGAATAAAGGGAGGGAGGTGTCTTAGCATTGGGATTGGCGGGCCCTGCGTATGATTGTGTAGAACGAGAGGCACTGGGGCATATCTTACGGAGGCAGGGTTTTGGGGGGAAGAGATGGTGCGTTGGATTGAGACTTTGTATAATAGGGTAGGTGTACGTGTGCAGGTGAATGGGAAAATTTGGGGAGGGGTGGTTTCAATGGGTAGAGGCATAAGGCAGGGTTGTCCTCTGCCCTCAACTGTTTTTTGGGTTGTATACAGGACCCTTTTTACAGGGCAGTGGGGAAATATTTAGGGGTGGATCTTTGGTGGGGAGAATGGAGGGATGGGAATAATAGGGTATTGGATGATACGACAATACTAATGAGCAGGGAAAAAGTTTACATGAGGTGGAGGATGAAATTTTGGTGGTTTTGAAGGAGTTCAGGTTTAAAAGTGAATGTGGAAAAAATCGAAATTATTGGTCTTAGGGAATTGGGTAGGGAGGGCGCGATGGGAAACCAGCTGTGCGTTGGGGGTTGGTGGATAGACTAAAGGTGGGTGGGATAATTTAAATGGGAAATGCCGGGAGGCACGGATGGTTAGTTCTGGGGGGCAGGGGATAGGTTGGGGGGTAGGTTAAATGTTTTGTGCCCCATCATTGGCAATACATCAACGTGTAATAGTGGTAAAATGTGATTTTATATAGTATGGTCTGGCATGTGGCAGCAGTATACCGTTGGCAGGACCGGCCCATAACTAGAATGCAAAAAAAAGGTTTTTTCGATATATATGGGGTTCTGGGTGTGACGGGTTGGGTAGGAGTGTTTGTTATGCTACCGGTCGACAAAGGTGGATTGGGTTTAATAGATATAAGATTAAGGTTAAGTGTATAAAATTTGAAGGGGGGGTTTTCTCCGAGTGGAAGGTCGTGTGGGGAAGGGTGGCAAGCATTAAATAGAGGGCACGAAGGTGGTGGTAGGATCAGAGATGAGAGAGTGTGAGGATGTGCTGCGAGCTTTATTGTATGTTAGAGATCCATCTAGGAAATGGGTAGGTGTTCTGGAGCGTGCTGTGGGGTGAAGGTGATTGCAAATGTTGAGGGCATATCCCCAAATTTGTATGCAGGGGGAGATATTTGGGTAAGGTTGCGGTTGGTGCGCACAGACCAAGAGTGAGAGAGGTAATGTTTCGTTCCTTCATGGAATACTGCCGTCTGGTGTGGTGCTTCGGGAGAGAGGGTTGATGGGGAGGACGTATGTAGAGTGTGTGGGGATAGGGAGACAGTTTTTTCATGTAGTATATTTTTGTACAAATTTGGAGTGTATACGGGAGGGGATGGGTGGGATTTTGAGGAGGTGGGTGGGGAGGGATATCGGTATTAAGAGCATTGAGTTTAGATGTGGGAGGTGTGGAAGAGTCTGTGCAGCGTGCTTTGGTGTACATCATAACGAATTTTGTTTTCGTATCATGGACCATGCGGGGTAATGGGGATTGGATGGTGCGAAAGAAGGTATTGGCTGCAACAGTGTACAAAACACTTAGTCGTAATAGGGGGATATACGGTAGATGGGAAAGGGCTTTTCCTGAAGGATATCGAAGTATGAATGTCAGAGGTTTGTTGGCGGAGAGAAAAAAAAAAAAAAAAAAAGGGGGGGGGGGGGTTGTTTTAGGAATTTCAGGGGTTGCACCGGGCTCGCTCAGAATTTTTGGGGAAAGTATGAGGAGTCCTTGATATGGTGTGAAATGGCAGCTTAGTTGTGGAGGTGTTTTAAGTAAGTTTGTGGGGTTCGAAGGGAAAGTTTGTTAAGATTTTATGGACATGGAAATGAGCAATTTTGTGGGCATGTGAAAAAAATACGGCATCTCAGTGGTTTATGTGTATTGTTTGGTTTAAATTAAATTTGGGATATGTTGTAATGTATTATCGATGGGGGTTGTAATTAAAGCAAAGGACATGCGGGCGTGAAAATAAATTTTGTGTACCAAATGTTACTGCTTAATAATGAGATAATGCAATGTGTGTGATTTTTATCATACATAAAATGAAAATAGGGATTATGTAAGAGAGAATTCATGTACTCAGTATGGGTGATAAAAATTGGGATCGGTGAAGTTCAATGAAATTTATTGACGAGTGGATGGGTATATAAGGACATGTGTTCATGTACAATGGGGTTAAGTAGTGTTAAGGATGGGAGGCAAGTAATGCTGCGGTCTGTAGAATGAGAATATAGTACTTGTTTAAGTTAATATTTAATAGTAATGACTATGTATATTTTATTATACGGTAGAAGAAGTTTATTACTTAAAAATGGAAATTATATTTCCAAAATATTACTAAATATACGTGATTGTGTAAGTTTGCTTGTAGGATGATGTATTTTGTTCACTTGTAGGATGATGTAGTGTTTGTTCGCTTGTAGGATGATGTAGTGTTTGTTCGCTTGTGGGATGAATGTAGTGTTTGTTCGCTTGTACGATGATGTAGTGTTTGTTCGCTTGTAGGATGATGTAGTGTTTGTTCGCTTGTAGGATGATGTAGTGTTTGTTCGCTTGTAGGATGATGTAGTGTTTGTTCGCTTGTTTGGATGATGTAGTGTTTGTTCGCTTGTAGGATGATGTAGTGTTTGTTCACTTGTAGGATGAAAGTAGTGTTGTTCGCTTGTAGGATGATGTAGTTTTTTTCGCTTTGGGATGAATGTGTGTTTGTTCGCTTGGGAGATGAGTAGTGTTTTTTTTCGCTTTGGGATGAATGTAGTGTTTGTTTTGCTGTAGGATGATGTAGTGTTTGTTCGCTTGTAGGATGATGTAGTGTTTGTTCGCTTGTAGGATGATGTAGTGTTTTTTCGCTTGTGGGATGAATGTAGTGTTTGTTCGCTTGTAGGGTTTAAGTAGTGTTTGTTCGCTTGTAGGGTATGTAGTGTTTGTTCGCTTGTAGGATGATGTAGTGTTTGTTCACTTGTAGGATTATGTAGTGTTTTGTTCGCTTGTAGGGTGAATGTAAATGTTTGCTCGCTTGTGGGATGAATGTAGTGTTTGTTCGCTTGTAGGGGATGTAGTGTTTGTTCGCTTGTAGGATGATGTAGTGTTTGTTCGCTTGTAGGATGATGTATGTTTGTTCGCTTGTGGGGTGAATGTAGTGTTTGTTCGCTTGTAGGATGATGTAGTGTTTGTTCGCTTTAGGATGATGTTTGTGTTTGTTCGCTTGTAGGGATGATGTAGTGTTTGTTCACTGTAGGATGATGTAGTGTTTTTCGCTTGTAGGATGATGTAGTGTTTTTTTCGCTTGTAGGATGATTGTATGTTTGTTCACTTGTAGGATGATGTAGTGTTTGTTCGCTTGTAGGATGATGTAGTTTTGTTCGCTTGTTGGGATGAATGTAGTTGTTGTTCGCTTGTAGGATGATGTAGTGTTTGTTCGCTTGTTGGGGTGAATGTAGTTTTTGTTCGCTTGTAGGATGATGTAGTGTTTGTTCGCTTGTAGGATGATGTAGTGTTTGTTCGCTTGTGGGATGAATGTAGGTGTTTGTTCGCTTGTAGGATGATGTAGTGTTTGTTCGCTTGTGGGATGAATGTAGTGTTTGTTCGCTTGTAGGATGATGTAGTGTTTGTTCACTTGTAGATGATGTAGTGTTTGTTCGCTTGTAGGATTTATGTAGTGTTTGTTCGCTTGTAGGATGATGTAGTGTTTGTTCGCTTGTGGGATGAATGTAGTGTTTGTTCGCTTGTAGGATGATGTATGTTTTGTTCGCTTGTAGGGATGATGTAGTGTTTGTCGCTTGTGGATGAATGTAGTGTTTGTTCGCTTGTAGGATGATGTGTTTGTTCGCTTGTGGATGAATGTAGTGTTTGTTCGCTTGTAGGATGATGTAGTGTTTGTTCACTTGTAGGGTGATGTAGTGTTTGTTCGCTTGTAGGATGATGTAGTGTTTGTTCGCTTGTAGATATGTAGTGTTTGTTCGCTTGTAGGATGATGTAGTGTTTGTTCGCTTGTTTGGATGATGTAGTGTTGGGTTTGCTTGTAGGATGATGTAGTGTTTGTTTGCTTGTAGGATGATGTAGTGTTTGTACCTTTAGGATGATAGTGTTTGGGTTTGCTGTAGGATATTAGTGTTTGTTCGCTTGTTAGGATGATGTAGTGTTTGTTTGCTTGTAGGATGATTAGTGTTTGTTCGCTTGAGGATGATGTAGTGTTTGTTCGCTTTTAGGATGATGTAGTGTTTGTTCACTTGTAGGATGATGTAGTGTTTGTTCGCTTGTAGGAAAGATGTAGTGTTTGTTCGCTTGTAGGATGATGTAGTGTTTTTTTCGCTTGTAGGATGATGTCGTTTGTCGTGTAGGATGAGTAGTGTTTGTTCGCTTGTAGGATGAAAGTAGTGTTTGTTCGCTTGTAGGATGATGTAGTGTTTGTTCGCTTGTAGATGATGAGTGTTTGTTTGCTTGTAGGATGATGTAGTGTTTTTTTCGCTGTAGGATATGTAGTGTTGTTCACTTTTAGGATGATGTAGTGTTTGGGGGTTTGCTTGTAGGATGAGTAGTGTTTGTTCGCTGTAGATGTAGTGTTTGTTCGTGTAGGAAAGATGTAGGTTTGTTCCTTGTAGGATGAAGAGTGTTTGTTCGCTTGTAGGATTGATGTAGTGTTTGTTCGCTTGTAGGATGATGTAGGTTTGTTCCTTGTAGGGATGATGTAGTGTTTGTTCACTTGTAGGATGAAAGTAGTGTTTGTTCCTTGTAGGATGTATGTTGTTCGTTGTAGGATGAATTGGGTTTTTTATTTTAGGATGATGGGGGGTTTGTTGTTTGAAGGATGGGGTATGTAGTGTTTGTTGTGGGAAGATGATGTATGGTTGTTGCTTGTAGGGTGATGTAGTGTTGTATGTAGGAATGAATGAGTGTTTGTTAATTGTGGAGAATGTAGTGTAATGGATGAGGTGGATGAAATGTAGTGTTTTGGAAGTGAGGTGGGACGAATGTAGTGTATGGAAGGAGGTGGATGAATGTAGTGTATGAAGTGAGGTGGGAGAATGTAGTGTATGAAGTGAGGTGGGAAAGAATGTAGTGTATGGAAGTGAGGTGGGAGAATGTAGGTATGGAAGTGAGGTGGGACAATGTAGTGTATGGAAGTGAGTGGGACAATGTAAGTGTATGGAAGTGAGGTGGGAGAATGTAGTGTAAAGGAAGTGAGGTGGGACGAATGTAGTGTATGGAAGTGAGGGGGGATGAATGTAGTGTATGGAAGTGAGGTGGGAGAATTAGTGTTTTGGAAGTGAGGTGGGAATGTAGTGTATGGAAGTGAGGTGGGACGAAAATTAAATGTATGGAAGTGAGGTGGATAATGTAGTGTATGGAAGTGAGGGGGACGAATGTAGTGTAGGAAGTGAGGTGGGATGAATGTAGTGGGATGGAAGTGAGGTAGGAAATGTAGTGTAGGAAGTGAGGTGGGGTGAATTAGTGTATGGAAGTGAGTGGGACGAATTTGTTATTAAGTGAGTGTGGTGAGGTGAGGAGAATTTTATTTAAAACCCATTTGTTTGTGTAAAAATGAGGTGGGACGATTTTGTATTGAATGGTTTAATTAGGTAAAAAGTGGTGGGACGAATTTTGGATAATTTAGAATGGGGGAAATTATGTAAAAGAATATTTGGACTTTGGGTTTAGTTATGGAAGTGAGGGAAATTTGATGTTATGTATGAGTGTGGGCTGTCTTTAGTTTAGTTAAATGTATGTTATGTGTGATGGTTGGGGTATTTTTGGGGGGGTATCAAACTTTTTTAGTTGAACGTGTGTTTTCTTATGTATAAGTTTAGTGCTACGGTAGGGAATGTGGAGTTTTCTTTTGTTATATATAAGGGATACGTTTCATTGCTTACATTGTCTACATGTATAATTGTGTATTGCGTTTTTCAATAAAATATAAAAAAAAATAATTAGCCTAAGACTTTTACAGATCTAGCATGTATGATTACATACAAAGAAACACTAAGACACCTAATACCCCGACCAACCCGCTATCTAGTTTCTTAAACTAATTATAAACCTACAAAATATATACCTTGTTTGTTTACAGTGATATTAGTAAAGGTTTAGTTAGTTTAATATGTTTATTATGCACCCCATACCCATCCAGTGGGCGGTAGTCAAAAGATTACAGAGGTACATAATGGGTCCAGGGACTGGGCCTCAAAGTTTTGATAGCTGAGCAAGTTACAGAGGTAATGAATTCACAATTTACAAAGGTAATGAACTCACAATTTACAAAGGTAATGAACTCCAGGTAGGTCTAGTCACAATCATGACAAGTTACAAAGGTATTTACAGATTACAGAGGTACACAATGGGTCCAGGGACCGGGCTCCAAAGTTTTGATGGCTGAACTAGGTACAAGGTAACGAACTCACAAGTTACAAAGGTAATGAACTCACAAGTTACAAAGGTAATGAATACTGTAAGAATGGTAACTTACGTGAATACATGGCTGCAATCATGAACAAATTTTAGAGTAATGAGCAATTCACACTTCCACACCCGGTCACAACTGTAGTGAGTTATTGGAGCAAATGTTGATTGCTGAGTCTCTCTCTCACACACATACACACACACACACATACAAATTCATACACACACACACATAATCACAAAAAGTATACAGTCATACACACACACACACACACACACACACATACACCCACCATACACAGATACACCCACCATACACATGGTGGGTGCAGACGTGGGTACACAAGGCTCCGAGAACCTTCGTGTTTTTGAGGGGATGCAATAACCCCTAGCAGTAATCAGTGGTAGTGACAAAGTCAGTGAACAAACCTACGAGTGATAACTATAGTTATTAGTTGAAAAAATTCGAGGGGAAACCTAAATTCAGTATTTTCTTTTAAAAGTGCCAAACCGTTGTTGATCTACTAGGCACTGTTGCCACACAGATACAAACATAAAAATACCAAAGTGAGTGTGGAAACGGGTGATCAAGAATTACCAGCGTGTGGTTAACAAGTGAAATGTGGGGCACCGTAATGTGAGAGTGAAAAAGTTAATAGGCAAAAGGAGAAAGAAAAAATAAAATATACAACAAGGGAAGGTGGCAGTAGGCCTACTGAAGCAGTGACGTCACAACAGTTTGTATGCCATTATACATATAAAGTGTAACACCGAATGTGAAGTGTATTCTGTAATAAGTGAAATGTGAAATCACTTGAGGAACGCGGGATGCATGAGCATATATGGTTATAAACATCATGGGTGAAGGAGTTACAAAATAGTGAGAGAAGGCCTATGTAGACGGCTACGTCATCAGCTTCTGGCAACTTGTCATCACACCGCTGCCAGCGCAAGTATTGCTGACCTGTTGAGGTTGCATGTTGCAGGGTTTAGTTCTGGTCCTGCATCACTGTTAGATACTGGTCACTCACTCCTGCAAGCCATTACCAGAATTAGAGTAGAAATAGCATAGAGGAGAGTGCAAGGAGTAAAGCGGTAGTGAGGGATAACGTCAGACACTTAAGCTGAGACAAGCTAAATTTTACAACCTAGCTACTTTCTGAATTTTAGAAGCAGAATCGATAAGTGTTACAAGTTTTGGTAAGCTTAGAATTACTGGTATCTACCGGTATTCATTAGCAGTATGAATACTTAGAAGTGGGGGCACACACACACACACACACACACACACACACACACACACACACACACACACACACACACACACACACACACGCACACGCACACGCACACATACACACACACACATACACACACACACACACACACACACACACACACACACACACACACACACACACACACACACACACACACATACACATACACACACATACACACATACACACACACATACACACACACACACACATACACACACACACACACATATACACACACACACCATACACATACACATACACACACAGGAACAAGCACTTTGTAAGCTGTAGTACACACGCAAACACACACACACAGGATTTCACACCGTCCTGTGAACTGACCATCTGAACCTTCTCCTCTCCCCCCCTCTTCCTACCCTAAGTAGACCTATCTCTACCTTTCTCACTCTTTACCTAAATCTCTCTCTACCTATCACTCTCTACCTATCTCTCTCTCTCTCTTCCCTCTCCCATCTCTCCCCTCTAACATCTCTTACCTCTAACACCTCCCCCCCCTCTAACATCTCTCGCCCTCTAACATCTGTCCCCTCCCATTATCTCTCCCCTCTCCCTTTCCCCTCTCTCTCCCCTCCTCCCCTCCCTCTCCCCCTAGCCTCTCTCCCCTCTCGCTCTTCCATCTCCTCCCTCTTCCCCCTTCTCCCCCTCTCTGCCCCCTCTCTCCTCCCCCTCTTTGCCTTCTCTTTCTCTCTCTCTCTCTCCCTCTCTCCCCCCCCCTCTCTCTCTCTCTCTCTCTCTCTCTCTCTCTCTCCTCTCTCTCCTCTCTCTTGCTCCTCTCTTGCTCTCTCTCGTCCCCATTTTCCCTTCTAACTCTCCCCTCTCCTACTCTTCCCTTCACACTCTCTCCCCCTCTACCTTTCCCTTCTCTCTTCTCTCACAAAAAAAAAAAAAAAAAAAAAATGGGGGACTCGCAGGAACCAAGATCAGATGAGAATGGTTCTGGTAGGGAGGAGTGGATGGAGGAGCAGTGGAAAAGATGGAACAAGAGTGGGAGAGAAAATTAGGAGAGCTTTCTGAAAAAATGGAGAAAGAGCTCTCTGTGAAATTGGAAAAGAGGTTGAGAAGGAGACAAAGAATTGGGAGGCACAAGTCGAAACTGCAGTAGCCAAGATAAGGGTCCTAGAAGTTGAGATAAATAGCTGAAGCGAGTTACAGGACAGTGACCAGAGAAGACACGGCATATGAAGCTGCGAGGCCGAACAGGAAGGAAGGAATTACGAATTATGCTAAGGTCATATCACCTGCCAAGGAGGACCAAGAGTGAAAGGGAAGAACAGCTGGTGCAGATGGAAGGGTGATAGTCGAATGCTGAGGCACAACCAGGCTATCAAGAGCCACTGGAAAAATCAAGGGAGAAAGTGACCACATACAGCAGGATCCAGAGTCACAGAGGGTGAGGCAATGGAGGAAGAAAGGGCAAAATCAGTGTTTATCCATGGCTTCAGAGAGAGAGGAAAGACACACACTGAAAGGCAGCAGGAAAAGAAAGGAGATTGAGAAAATCATACACGGAAATAGGTGAAGAGATGACGAGATTGTAAATTTTCAGAGAATAGGGGGTACTCGAAGGGGAGAAACCGACCAATCAAGCTGATTCTCAGGACGGAAACAGTGCGGAACAGGATCCTCCAAGAGAAACCACGATTGAAATACTCGGAAGAGTACAAGAGGGTGTTCCTAACAGAGACAGAACAAAATCAGAACGACAGCAGCTGAGGGAGAGGACAAAAAAGCGAAAGGAGCTAGGAAAAGAGACAAGGAGGGAACCAGCAGAGGTCAGTCAGAGCAGAACAGAACAGCAAGGGCAAGCACACACACAACTATTCTCAGAACCATACAACCATATCACACCATCCCAACACACACTACAATCCATACCCACAGCCTCCACCCAACACCGAGCTATAGAATCCCACAGTATGCCACCAGGTCTCCCACCCTCACAGCCCCCCAAACCACAGTGTTGGAAAGGAAACTGAAGGGATGGGACACAAACGCTGATGCAAATAACAAATAAGTGGGAAGAGTGGCATGAAAGAGTCAAAGAAGCATCACCGGACATCATAGCTCTCACAGAAACCAAGCTTACAGGTATGATAACAGATGCCATCTTTCCAACGGATACCAAATCCTGAGGAAAGACAGAGGGAACAGGGGGTGGAGGAGTGGCGTTGCTGATCAAAAATCGCTGGAATTTTGATGAGCTGGAGAGAGGAGACAGCAGAGAAGAAAGTGATTACATAGCGGGAACACTTCACTCTGGAGGTCCAAGGTGGTAATGGCAGTGATAAAAACCCACCACAGAACAGCAGAGGCCAAGGCAAGAGTACGACGAGAGCAATAGAGCTATGGTTGACACACTGGCTAGAGTGGCCAGAAGAGCTCATGCATGCAGGGCAAAGCTCCTGATCATGGGTGACTTTAACCACAAGTAGATCGATTGGGAGAACTTGGACCCACATGGGCCAAGATACATGGAGGGCTAAGATGATGGAGGTGGTACTGGAAAACTTCAGTGCCAACACGTAAGGGACACTACAAGAGAGAGGAGAGGATGAACCAGCAAGGCTGGACTTAGTATTCACCTTGAGTAGTGCAGATATCGAAGACATCACATATGAAAGACCCCTTGGGCCAGTGACCATGTGGTTTTAAGCTTCGAATACACAGTAGAGCTACAAGTGGAGGGAGAAGCAGGAAGGCCAGGACGAATGAAGCCAAACTACAAGAAAGGGGACTACACAGGAATGAGGAACTACCTGAACGGGGTTCAGTGGGACAGAGAACTGGCAGGGAAGCCAGTTAATGAGATGATGGAATATGTAGCAACAAAATGCAAGGAGGCTGAGGAGAGGTTTGTACCCAAGGGTAACAGGATTAATGAAAAAAGCCAGGATGAGCCCATATGTTTACCCAAAGGTGAAGGGAGGCAAAAACCAAGTGTGCTAGGGAATGGAAGAAATATAGAAGGCAAAGGACCCAGGAGAATAAGAACAGTCGTAGAGCCAGAAACGAATATGCACAGATAAGAAGGGAGGCCCAAAGACAATATGAAAATGACATAGCAGCGAAAGCCAAATCTGACCCGAAACTGTTGTACAGCCACATCAGGAGGAAAACAACAGTCAAGGACCAGGTAATCAGGCTAAGGAAGGAAGGAGGAGAGACAACAAGAAATGACCGTGAAGTATGTGAGAACTCAACAAGAGATTCAAAGAAGTGTTCACAGAGGAGACAGAAGGGACTCCAGAAAGACGGAGAGGTGGGGCACACCACCAAGTGCTGGACACAGTGCACACAACCGAGGAAGAAGTGAAGAGGCTTCTGAGTGACTAGATACCTCAAAGGCAATGGGCCAGATAACATCTCCCCATAGGTATTGAGAGAGGGAGCAGAGGCGCTATGTGTACCCCTAACAACAATATTCAATACATCTATCGAAACAGGGAGATTGCCTGAGGCATGGAAGACAGCAAATGTAGTCCCAATCTTTAAAAAAGAGACAGACATGAGCATTAAACTACAGACCATGTCACTGACATGTATAGTATGCAAAATCATGGAGAAGATTATCAGGAGAAGAGTGGTGGAACACCTAGAAAGGAACGATCTCATCAACAGCAGCCAACATGGTTTCAGGGACGGAATCCTGTGTCACAAACCTACTGGAGTTCTATGACATGGTGACAGCAGTAAGACAAGAGAGAGAGGGTGGGTGGATTGCATTTTCTTGGACTGCAAGAAGGCGTTGACACAGTTCCACACAAGAGTTGGTGCAAAAACTGGAGACCAAGCAGGATAACAGGGAAGGCACTACAATGGATCAGGGAATACTTGTCAGAAGACAGCAGCGAGTCATGGTACGTGGCGAGGTGTCAGAGTGGCACCTGTGACCAGCGGGGTCCCGCAGGGTCAGTCCTAGACCAGTGCTGTTTCTGGTATTTGTGAACGACATGACGGAAGGAATAGACTCTGAGGTGTCCCTGTTTGCAGATGACGTGAAGTGATGAAAGAATTCACTCGATCGAAGACCAGGCAGAACTACAAAGGATGTGGACAGGCTGCAGACCTGGTCCAGCAATTGGCTCCTGGAGTTCAATCCCACCAATGCAAAGTCATGAAGATTGGGGAAGGGCAAAAGAAGGCCGCAGATGGAGTACAGTCTAGGGGGTCAGAGACTACAAACCTCACTCAAGGAAAAAGATCTTTGGGTGAGTATAACACCAGGCACATCTCCTGAAGCGCCCATCAACCAAATAACTGCTGCAGCATATGGGCGCCTAGCAAACCTCAGAACAGCATTCCGACATCTTAATAAGGAATCGTTCAGGACCCTGTACACCGTGTACGTTAGGCCCATATTGGAGTATGCGGCACCAGTTTGGAACCCACACCTAGCCAAGCACGTGAAGAAACTAGAGAAAGTGCAAAGGTTCGCAACAAGACTAAGTCCCAGAGCTAAGAGGTATGTCCTACAAGGAGAGGTTAAGGGAAATCAACCTGACGACACTGGAGGACAGGAGAGGTAGGGGGGACATGATAACGACATACAAAATACTGAGAGAATTGACAAGGTGGACAAAGACAGGATGTTCCAGAGATTGGACACAGTAACAAGGGGACACAGTTGGAAGCTGAAGACACAGATGAATCACAGGATGTAGGAAGTATTTCTTCAGCCACAGAGTAGTCAGTAAGTGGAATAGTTTGGGAAGCGATGTATGAGGCAGGATCCATACATAGCTTTAAGCAGAGGTATCATAAAGCTCACGGCTCAGGGAGAGTGACCTATAGCGATCATGAAGAGGCGGGGCCAGGAGCTCGGACTCGACCCCCGCAACCTCAACTAGTGAGTACACAAACTCATACACACACACGCACACACACTCATACACACACACACACACTCATACACACACACACACTCATACTCCACACACACACACACACACTCATACACACACACACACACACAACACACACACACACACACACACACACACACACACACACACACACACACACACGCACACGCGGTAATGCTTTATTTACAGCTAGCAAAGTCAGGGTATTTCTCCAGAATGGTCTGTAATATACCACTGTGGATAAGATACTTAGCCATTTCTTGAACACTTCTGAGTGAGTTGTCTCTAAATTCATTAATTTTATCGCACTTCTGTACATAATGACGCAGGGTGTGACGCACTCCAGTACATAATGACGCAGGGTGTGACAATAGTCCATCTGGCAGAGTTTACATTTCGTTTGGTCTACATCTGGTGGTGGTGATTTAACCTGCCAAAGATACTTGTAACCCATCCGGAGCCGGGCAGTAGTGACATTTGTTTACAGTGATATTAGTAAAGGTGCTTAATTGTACATCAACTGACTATATGCACCACAAGTGATAAAAAAAAATACATGTGATATCACCGGGTGACAGAGCAACATATTACCCCGCAAAATTGTGCTGCCCAAGGAACATGAATGAAAGATTACAATATAGGACATTATACCCCCCCCCCCCACAGCAGTGACCGCTACAACATATACAAAACAATCTCAGGCAAATGAAACTTTTTGCCCTTCATCAAAAGTTTTCAAACATCACCAAAAGGTCTGCTTATGAACATTCCCCTAAAAGGCCAGTATACAGATGTACTTTTAGTGGTGATGACAGCATGGCATCCACTTACAATATAACTAAACAAATACCCAACGGGAATCCCAGGAAAGACCCAACATACTTCACCAAACCCCCGCCATATTCGCGAACCAGTTCAGTTTGTAAGAGGCTGGAACATATTCTGAAATAATGCATTTTATCTGTATTATCGAGAAGCATGACCATTTTAGAATTAATCCAAGATCTCAGTTCAACACAACGCCACATCCATACATACACAGACGCACAGAACCATTCATAATACATACACGCCACTTACTAAATCTCGCCCTCTATCCTGAAGTCCCGAACATACCGTTCGGTGCTACCACGGTGGGAGTCCAGCCCCCATTGCCTTACCCCACTCCCAGTTGCAGCAACCTTTGAACAGTAAGACTCCGATAGTTTGCAGAAAAACTATTATCCCAACTTCTACCATATATGAGTTTATTTCTACAAGACGTTCTGTAGATGCCTGCCACAACTGCCCTGATCCTAACTGATCATCCGGTTTCCTGCATACCCCACAAAATATAGAGGAAATCAGCCACCACGTACATTAGTGCTCTTCGTACCTCACTTGATACTCCGCTAACGTCCAGTGTTAAGGCCTATGAGTTGAGATAGTTCCCCCATTAAGAAAATCGAAAACCCGCCCCAACCACGAACGAACTTTGTCCAAGGTATCACAAAAGTAGACCGCATGAAAAGCTGTTACTTCTAGACAGCAGCGTAAGGAATCCGCCTCCCTAACCAAACCCATCCTACTTAAGACCGATTTCGATGCTAAAATCCCCATGACAAATCTGTACACCAATTCACGAACCCTTGGTGCCAACTTAAGTTTACAAAACCCGTCCCATATTTCCCCCCAATTATACAGCGGAAAAACAGACAACCCCTGCACAATTTCCCCACGACAACATATGCTGACCATTTGCCCCACCCGGATCCGATGCACATTTCTCAACTTTAACAACTAATGCAACATTTCCTCACACTCGATTAATCCCCTGCCACTCCACCATTTGTGCATTTCGATCATTACTTGACCCACCCGGATGCCCTTCTCACCACCCGCCCTGAAGAACCGCTGCTTTACATAGAGGGCCTTTGCCCATGGCCCCAAAGCCAAGAGACCTAAACCTCCACGACGAACATGAGTCATGACAACCTCCCGACTTAATCAGGCTCTCCCAAAACCCCAAATATAATGTAAGACTCTTCTCTGCAGTTCCTAAATATCCACGTCTCTTAAAGGGTACACTTCAGCCACACCCCATACCTTACTATAAACAAGTGTATTAACCACTACTGCCCTCTAAGGCCTTGTTTATCACCAATTCAGAATTTACCCTTTGGCCCTCCCTCTCATCTGCCATGTACACAATACCACATATTTTAAGTTGCACCACGACTGACCACCCATACCTTTCGTCCAAACCAGACCCACCCACCCACGTACCCACCTCCAATGATTTCGATTTTGCCCTATTGACGCACATGCCAGTCTCTGCCCCAAAAAACTCAACAATCCATCCCACGGTCTGCAAGTCCTCCTCCCCTTTTAACAAAATCGTGGTATCATTTACGTACCCGATCACACGCGCTGCACGGTCACTGGCCAGCGCCCCACGCCCCAAACCACATCCACCAGTTCATAAAAGGGGTTTTGCATACAAGCAAAAAGCAGCTGGGAGAGGGGGTACCCTTGCCTCAAACCACTTTCCATACGGACCGGCTGCTCCAATTTATCGTTTACCTGTACTCGTACCATTGCCGAGGCATACAAAGTATCAACCCATCTTACAATCATCTCTGAAAAACCCTGCTTCAATAAAATAAGCCTCAATAAATCTCTATCAAC
Organism: Cherax quadricarinatus; assembly: GCF_026875155.1. Classification (NCBI taxonomy): domain Eukaryota; kingdom Metazoa; phylum Arthropoda; class Malacostraca; order Decapoda; family Parastacidae; genus Cherax; species Cherax quadricarinatus. The sequence continues at coordinate 5,546,719 of NC_069484.1, read as the reverse complement.
ACAGTCGTAAGCATTTTACCAGTCAAGCCCGAGGACACCCCCCCTTGACATTCCCCTAAAAAGTCCCTAATACACACATGTCCTTCCCTCATGCTCCTACCTGGTATGCCTAGCTGTTCCTCGTGAATAACCGACCCCATGACCTTCCCATCCTTTCTTAAAACTTTAGAAAAGATTTATATTTGAACACATAAGGGACATTGCCCTATATGCACTCAGACCCCTCCCCCCCTCCCTTTTTGGCACCAACACAACTACCCCCATACTTTGTGACATGCCTAACCTCCCCTCTGAGAGCATGCAATTCAATACATCAACCAAACAATGCTTAATACTTCCCCAATGCACCCTATAAAAATCATTCGAAATGTCATCTATACCTGGTGCCTTTCCTTTACTCAAACTAAAAATCGCTTCCTCTACCTCCTCCACGAGGTCTCAACATGGCCGACACGGCAGGTTGCGTAGCGGGCTAGCTGCGGGATTTTCAAGGATAGCTCCTGGTCAAAGAGGCTGACCAGGTCCCTACTTAACAAAACTCAGTGTGAATGCTTTGAGAAGATACCAGAGCAGCGAACGGACATCCCAGTGCATCGTTTCAGCGTAAATAGTTGAAGTGTTGTGCAGTTTTAAGAGGGTTTGGTGTTGTCGAGTCAGGACCAGTCAGCGCCTCCCCCCCTCTCCGCTAGGGGGGAGGGGGAGGGCGTGTGTAGTAAACAGTGACCCTCTCATAACGCCTCACCCCTGCCCGGGCTCCCCCGCCTCACCCACCCAACTCCCTGCGCCACCCCATCTGTAGAGGGTACTTCTCCCCTAACCCACGAATGTCAGCGATGGTACTGCAGCCGCAGGGAGTGCCCGGGCTCACAGAACTTCCACTACACGGGCAGCATCGTGGAGTTCGACCGCGAGGCACTGCCAGGTGTGCCACAGGGGTGTGTACTCAGTTCCCCAGCTTTAACATCCGTGCACACGAGGGCCTGGGATCTTCAGTCAACTTGCGTCCACCAGGGCCTGACATGTCCCAAAGGGGAGCTCTCCATCGGGCTGCTAACGGAGTCACTAGCTTCTTGACCTCTTGGGGAGGGTCGATGGTGCTCGTGCAAGCAGCAATCCCGGGGCAACTTGCTGGGTGTTTGCAATGGCGGGCTACCGAGGGGAGACAGCACCTAGCAACATCTGTTGTTGGGGCAATGGGTGAATTCCCTGCTATGTTTGTTAACTGCTCATTACTCTGTAATTTGTCTATGATTGTAATCATGTGATAACGTAAAGTGTTTATTCATTCATTACCTTTGAAACTTGTCATGATTTTGGGCCAGCTCTACCTGGAACTCATTACCTTTGTAAATTCTCATGATTAATGTGTTTATGATTCATTACCTTTGCAATTATTCATGAGTGTGACCAGCTCTACCTGGAGCTCATTACCTTTGTAACTTGGTCATGATTATGACCAGATCTAGTTCATTACCTTTGTAACTTGCTCAGCTATCAAAACTTTGGAGTCCAGTCCCTGGACCAATTATGTACCCCTGTAATCTTTTGACTACCGCCCACAGGATGGGTATGGGGTGCATAATAAACATATTAAACTAAACTACCTCCTCCACTCGAATTCTACCTTTTAGTACCGTCCGATTCCTGTCAATTATAACTTTTCTGAAATCCCTCCCCACCAGGCCACCCGCATTAACCCCTCCTACTCCCCGCCGTAGCTTTTCTCCAAACCAATGATCAGCATAAAAACTCATGCTGTCCATGGTGAGGAGTACTTGACCAGGCAGGTAACCACCAAAACCCGTGGATACTTCAAATTGCAAGAGGGACATCGCCTGTTGTCTGACCCTAAATATGCACAAGACACAACCAGAAGATTTGTCACCCCATAGCACCTCCTCCACACCTGCTCTGGCTCTAACCGCATTGAAACGTTCATTATGAATTTCTGCAGGTCGACTATGGAGATGTTCAATGTCATCATACCTACTACTCCCGCCCCCTACATAGTAATTATTTAGCTACCCCTCCAGATAGTTTTGTATCCCATACCTCCACCTCGCCTCCTCCTTCCCCTGCCTCCTATAATAACTCGCTATTCTGGGTTTCGTGTGCTTTTCCCATCATTCCATCCCAATCCAAGTCTGCTAGCACTGTACGGTGGTCTGAAAACCCCACGTCAAAGGTCTGTACGCGCCCAGCTCGAATTCCTTGTGTTACATAAAGTTTATCCAGACGGGCCACATTGCCCCAGCAAACGAACGTGTGCTCCACCAACACTCACCCCTCCCCACCACGTCATAAACCCCTGCATCCCCCAGCAGATTCCTTAAGACAGGTAAAACGCACCCCGTCCCCCTCGGCTCAACATCGCCATGGCGGATAACGCAGTTCCAATCCCCACCCATGACCGTAATTAATGGCAAACCCCGAGTGTAAAACGTTAAAGCCTCCCTCACGAAATCTATTTTAACTTTAGAGTTGCTTTCTGCAGGCATGTAAACTCCAATAAAACAAACCCTCACCTCGCCCCAGTACCCATCTACCCTCGCCACCCTCCCACCTACCCCCTCCTCCCATCTCAAGACACGCCAAGGGCTGGACTCCATCACCGCTATAGCTACCCCACCCTTAAATTTTAAAGAACTGCTAACATACATTCGGTAGCCTTTTAACTGTAACTTTGCCAAAACTTATAATTGTGTTCTTGTATGAAACAAACATCCACAGCATACCTGCGCAAAAACCACTCCATCCATACACACTTAACCTCCGCCCACAGGCCATTTACGTTGATGGTAACACTTGAATTCACCGACAGGGTTGCACATGCCATAGACCACGTTTCCTCTTGTTGTACCTCCTCACTCCTAAGCTTAGTTCCCTGTCCAGTCGAGAGACCAGTCCCCAGATCAAAGGCCTCGGTTCGTAGGACAGCAGGAGAAGGTTCCCGGATGCGGACAACCAGGCGTCTGGAGCACTGAGCAACCATATGGTCATATGAGTTGCATAACCTGCATGTCTTCCGTTGGCCTGCGTAGTGAACAAAAACCTGGGTCCTGTAGTTTTCCAGATGAACGTAAGATGGAATTGACTGTTTTAATGTCATCTTGAATGTGAAGGAGCCCTCCGGGAGCCCCTCGTACGGGCCCTCCCTCCACACTTCCTTGGTCGCTGCATGCACCGTGCCGTATCTACCAAAAACTTTCCGAAGATCATACTCCTCCGCCTCGAAAGGCACGTTGCTTACTTTGACCCAGGTGACGTATGTGGAGACGTCATGCAGACAGCCTTCTACAGCTGAATTCACAGCCATTCTTCTCTCTTGGAAAGCTTCCACAATACTGGAGTAAAAGCCGGCATTTGCGAATTTCACAAAAATCCTCGACATCCCATTGAGAGCTACACCATATAATTCCTCGTTGGGGATGCCGTAGACGTCGCGAATAATGTTAGGCAACAAGACATGCATCGTTGCACCACTGAGAGAGCCACGAATGAATTCAACACAGACCTTGTTTACACTGCTACTCTGACGGTCTGCCATCTTACGTACTGCAGTACACGGTTCGCCACCAGTTGTAAGCAGGAGCAGGCTCAGAAAGCGTCCTCCCAGCCTGCAGGTTGAGAGACTAAATAATTTTGTTAAGTGGAGAATGACTCTTCTGGTCGACTTCATACTTTTAGCCTTTTAGTTTATAAATAAAAGTATTGCATTGAGTTTCGTTTGTGAAAGTTTTAATTTGTCAATTTTATTAAACAAATGTTTCCTTGCAGCAATTTAAGGATGTCTCCGATCATCTTCAGATCTTCAAGGCTGGTGAAGTCTACCTTGAATTTGTATTACTTTCAGGCTGTATAAAGGCTAATTTGCCAAAATTAAAAGTGGGAAGTAAAGGAGTACTCTTTAGGGTAGACCTTATAAAGTTGGTGAAAGTGTTGAGAAAGGTGAGTTACATTAAAGTAACGATGTCACTTGATCATTATTGTTATATACTGTTTAATTTAACCATTAATAGAGCTTTCCTTTGACTAAAAGGTTAAAATTTACATAATTTAAAATTCTTACACCGGGCTTCATCCAATAGAGTTTACTAAATTTTCTTTTTAGCTCTGAACAGTTTGCATTGCAAAATATATATTTTAAATATCTAATTTTTATGGACACCGTCTCTTGTGGGTATAAACAATTATTATGACTGACAATGAGACTTCATCTGCATAAAACAATTATAAAAATGAATTTTTCAAACACATCATTGCTTTAATTATGTTTGATTATTTACTGATGGAAGAAAAATAAACTTATTTAAACACCAGACTATATTTATATTAACAATAATGATTATATTTGACCAATAAATTATTTTATTCTCTCAGGGAAAAAAAGAAAGTGGAAATGTAAATTGTTCTATCTGCCTTTCGCTTTTCTTACTGGAATAAATGTTTTTTTCCTTCTCCATGGTAATGTCACGCCGAATAAACGGAACAGCCGAATCTGGAATTAAAGCAAGGACATTTTACACCAAATAAGAAGAGTGATTTTTTTTGTTTATCACTCTGCCTAAATCAATCTGAACATAACGAAATAATATATATAACATTAATTTTAAATATATAGGGAGATACAACCTCTGAAACTAGACATAGGTCCCTCATCCTCAGAGAAAAGAATAAACTTACTTCAGGGAAAAATCGAGGTTCTCCCTGGAGCATTTAAATATTTTCTTCTCCTACCACCCCTATATTCTATATTTTATATGGACTTTATTTAACGATAAAGTACATCAACAAAAATACAATAGGAAGTAGGAAAACATAATTAACATTTCGGAGCCTACATCTCAAATACTTCATCCAGCGCCCCAGCGGTGGGCCACATGCCCAGAATGCTGCAGGCAGTTCCCCTCTGGATCGCAACACTGAGTCTCTGAAAGAGGAAACTGGCCGCTCTGTGATCCATGGTTTCTATGAAGAGCTTTTCACCAGCACTCTGAGGAACTTCAAATTACACGTACCCCATGCTCCTAGGGTCTCGAACCCTAATGGGATGAAGTTGTCGTCATATTTGTGGATCTTTTGAGTTTCCCTGTAACTGGAGGCTTCACCTCCTTCAGCTTCAGAGTGTGGCAAGTGGGTGTCCGTCAACGTGGAGGCACAGGTGTAGTCCCAGGAAATCTGCTTATCATCCTTCCAGGGTAGCATAGTGACCCCAACTGTATGTTTTTGACTTCTGTCAGACCTCAGTATTTCCGTTTCCTGTTGAGCTGGTCAACAGGCTGTGGTGAAACTTCTTTTTATGATGTCGTTGACCTCCTCATGTCTGGCATACTTCCCTTCTGATGTATGACACATGAGACCATGAACTCCGAACTGATCAGCCATCGCCCTGCTGTAAATACACCTATTTTCGGTGAAAATGGGAGAGGCTAGGAGGAGAGGAACACCAATCCGAATGGCCTGTGAGTCGAGTCGAGTGCCCAGGGAGGAAGTGTGAACAACTAAAAGGAAATTTCCTGAATGTAGTGCCTTCACCGCTAGGAGACAAGCTTTGTCCTTTCCTGAAGCGTTGGTGAGCATTGTATTGACAATTTTTTCCACGATCGGTTTGTCCTATTGGGAATGTTTGTCCTGTCTGGGAGGAGTTAGTCTGCTTGAGGAGTCTGCAAGGGTGTCTCACAGCACGGCTGCTTCAATGAACCTGGGGTCTTGAGATCCTACCGCATCTCTCAAGCTATCAGGGACAATCTCCTTGACTAGTCCACTGGAAGCCAAACACGAGGACAGACATGCAGGTAAAGCTACCTGCGTTGCCTTACGCACACCTACACCTCTCATTCGCACCTGAAGAGTTGCTTGATTCCATTTCTGATCTTCCAGAGATAAATTCAGTGCCTTCTTAAAGACAAATCTCAGGAGTGAGTCATATTCGCAAAAGAGGGTGGGCATTCCAAGAAGCGAGTCTTGGCATATTTAGTAAGACACCTTGTGGGGAGATACAGGGGATCATGGGCAACAAGATCACTTATTATCTCCTTTATTCTCTTCAGGTCATCCAGTTTGCCCTTGAGGACTGTGTCGATGGCCTGGTGACCCAGCTGTGCTCCCAAGAGGGTGCTCTTGAATGGGGTGGTAGTAGAGGCTTCAGGAAGGATCGTTCGCACAGCTGTGGTTATTTCCTGGTTTGTTGGGATGATTTCACACTTGAAGGGGATGAGGATGAGTCCTGATGCTTCTCCCTGTGTCTTCACCAGTGGTAAACCCCTCTAGCAGAGATTCTTCTGTGCCTGTCAGAGTGCCATCATCCAGGCACCAGACATTGAGCTCGCTGCACAAGCTGGAAGTTAGTTCTCATACTGCAATGCAGAAGAGAAATGAAGCGAGTAGGTCACCCTACGGAACACTCTCTGATGAGGGAATTTTATGTTTTTCAAACAAAAGAATTGAGAGTTTGCTGTAGCCAGCTGAAATTAAGGTAAAAAGAAAACTGGGGTACTTATCCCGAATAGATGGCAAGACCACATTTCTTTTCACCATATTAAAGATATTTCGATTGTCAAGTTTGACTACGACTTTGTCTTCTGGTAAGTCCCTGATTTAGGCCCTTGCTGCATGAGCTGCCACTTCACTGCCTTGAGAGATCCCAAAGCCCAGTTGGTGAGGCTGGAGTAAACTGGCAGTTTCTAGTCGAATGTTTTTTACTGCTGCTTTGGCATCGAAACGGCGAAGAGTGTCACCGACAGCAATGGGTATGATTCCCCCATTCTTCTTCTTCAAAGCTCATAATGAGGCTCCGAAAAAATAAAGGTTTAATTTCTTCAGGAATCCGCCCAGTCAGACAGCTGTTGATGAAGGTTATTAACTTTGAAAGAAGAATTGATGCAGCTTTGCCGAGTACTGGATTTACCGTCTCTCTGATGTGTTGTGGTCGTTTTCCAGTGTAATCTCCTGTAGATCCTGCTGAAAATGACACTGTGGCTTTATAGACTTCTGATTCTGGCGCAATTAACTGTCCAGCGATTAGATCTTCCTCAGAGTCGTTGTTAACGTCCCTGGTTAGATGCGTGTCTCTTAGTACTTGGGCTGTGGCCTCAACTTTGAGGGCTACAGTGTCGTCGCATGTAATTATCCTGATTACTCCCACTGTGTTACCTTCTTCGAATTTTTTGCTAACCTGTGAGCAGATTTTCTCGTTTACGGTGGAATTTTTCTTGGGTCTGCCTCTGTGATTCCTGTGATGATGGGGCAGAGGAACACAGTTTCGCACTGCTTTGATGACTGACGTGGTGAGCAATTTGCCGCTTCTTGTAGGAACTGCGAGACAGACCTTGCCAAGCAGGAGTAGGTTGCGCCATGCCTTAATGGTGCCTCGAGCTTCTAAGTTGGTGGAACCTCCATTCACCTGCTTAAGAAGGTCTGTGAATTTCCCTGCCGCATATGAAGGCTGTGGGCTGCTTTCTGCAGGGAGCATATGTGATCCAGCACATCAGTTGCGTGCACAGACCGGGCCATTCCTGTTGAGTGCCCGATACCCTCCACACATCTGACATGTATCTCTTCTGTCATTATTAGATGCAGTGTTTCCCTGACTTTGTGGCTGGCTGGCTGCATCATCTGCCATACTCAGTCTGTGTTGTAAGGTTGGACTGAAGGGGAAACTCCACATATGGGGTAAAGGCACATGGCATCGGTGGTTCATAGTGGGGGTGGAAGGGGGTTGGAGGAGGGCATAGGAAAACAAACCCCAGTCATAATGGAGTTCAGCCCATTCGGGAAGTTCGGCTTATAAGGCACAACAGTACCATTATTCTGAAACCAATGTGTATGAATAAGTAAAGACTGTGACATACTTATTACCGAGAAGAGATTAGGTTATCACAAAGTCACAAAAAGCGACGGATGATCCTATGAAAATTTAATACTTAATATGTACAATCTGAGACAGGCAACAAGGACTTATACACTAAACAAAATTCAATCCATTTCGAATGTCATAATTAAAATATACCAGCCACACGTTTTAGAATATTTATGGATACACTCATCATCTTCGATGTTTACTGGGAGCAAACAACCTTTACATCTTAATATTTGATAAACAAACTTTCAAGACTTGAATGTTTTTTAAAGTAATTAAAATCCATCTATAACTATGTAATCTCTTATCTTAATTAACATAACCAATGCGGGTACGTAAGTCACGGTATACCAAAGTTTCTTAACCACAATCAATATATTTGGTTCGTAGATCGACACCATGCCTAACCCTTCTATGGTAGGGTAGGTGCCTGAGCCGGAGCTTGTAGCTCACAAGACTGTCATTCCCATTAGCCTTCTTGGGGCGGGGATGACAGACCAGAGAGGCCTAGCTTGTGGCTAGGCCTGGGGACAGTTGGTCCCAAAGATGAGGAGGTACTTGTGACTCCTCCCATGGGAGACTTAGGTCTGAGACACTCCCTAAAGAGGGAGCCAAGGCCGGGCCACCACTTGGAAAAGGCCCGGGCCGGGAGAATACCGGCGAATCTTTAATAATAATAATTGGCACGTAGTTCCATGCCTGAGAGAACTTGTCTGCTTACATTGTTTTTTTCATGCCAGGTGATTGAGTGTACCCGAATGCAATGGAGTTTCTGACCATAATAATCATTAATTAATCTCGCATCACAGAAATATGTAGGTTAACCATGCTACTGACTTGTTCTAATGTCAAACTTCGTACTGAACCATATATCTGTCTGAAATAATTATTTAATGTATACTGTTATCCTTTTGCAGAGAGGAAAGATATAATTTTTTCAGCCTGGATTACAGTTCTTCCAAAACGGCATTTTTCCCAGTCTGAAGGTAACTTTCTAATGGAATCACATATTTACAATTGTGTGATACGTTTTATTTAAGGATAATGTTTGAAATATCATAGGTATAAGTATTAATCTTAGCTAGCTCTCTCTCTCTCTCTCTCTCTCTCTCTCTCTCTCTCTCTCTCTCTCTCTCTCTCTCTCTCTCTCTCTCTCTCTCTCTCTCTCTCTCTCTCTCTCTCGCTCTTTCTCTCTTTCTCTATCTCTCTCTCCAGAATCTGATCAACTTGCTCACCATTGTCACCATTGTCACCATTGTCACCATTGTCACCATTGTCACTTAACCTTCATTGACAAGGAAATAATTATTACATTTTTAAATCTTTACCTGATTATTGATACAGCATTAACACAATGTTGAAATGTAACATATGTTAAAAGTGTAATTAATGTTGTCTGCAGATGAAGTCAACAACGACGTGTGTACTGGTGGTGATGCTAGTGGGAAGCATCATGGGGAAGTTGTCTCCACCTGAGAGGTCCTATAAGATCCTCATGCTCCTCCCAGATTATGTTAGTGTTTCATAATTAACGTAAATAAATTAATGAATTATTGAGACGCAATTCATCAGCTGAATATAACTATGAAAATATCTTAACAAATATTGTTTGTGTAATAGTAAAGAATGACGTAAACAGAAAGATAGCTTACTAAACGTAAAACATCTGTTTAATATTCGCATATTATGAATTTAGTCAGTTTTTATTGTGGGTTTCGCTTGAATAGCCTAGCGTGCCATTGTTTCGAACAACAAAACCAGGTTACATCTACAACGAGTCTAGAACAAGACTCTCTGCTTTATCACAGGCAACACACTGAGGGTCAGAATCAGAATGAAAGTTCTACACATCCAACGGGAGATCGACGAAATGTCAGGCTTGACAAACTAAAGAAGCGACGACTATCAACCAACTAACACTACTGACTACATAATCAATACAGCTTCCCAGAGGACCTACAGGATGTCCTTCCAACGAAGAGTACGACGCTTCATACAAAACGAGGACTTCCCTAGATCAAAGATTAGAAGATATCTCTCTGAAGATGAATGGGTCAGAGAACCGACATGTTGATAAATTAGACACATGTGCAACTCTTGGTTATCTTTATTGAGGAAACGTTTCGCCACACAGTGGCTTCGTCAGTCCATACAAAGGAGAATCTTGAAGAACAGGAGGAGAATGAGGTAATCAGTCCCTCAACCTTGAGTCGATGTGGTCAGTCCATCAATCTTGAATAGAATACGGCATACGTGCTGAGAAGGAGCTTATAAACCGTTGGCAGGAGAGGTGTAGCAGTCATAGGTCGTGTTATAGAAGTTATAGAAGATTGGGTACCATCCTCTTTTTGATACCTTACATCTAACCAAGTAGCATCTAAAAACCACCTATGGTAGAACACCTGAGAACCAGATCAGCCAGCCACCAGCTCCAGCAAGCGCCTTACAACTAGCCCAGGCAACTTGCCTCCTGCGTCTCCCTCACCCCGACAAAAAAAATAACTGGCAATTAAAAAACGATATCTATCACCAATTGACTATCATGCAAGTATACATAACATCCAATATACAAGTGTCTCTGATGGATGGCGTGACGTACACGATTATCTGATAATTATGCACTTGGGCTTTTTCAAGTTACAAACAGATCTACCCGGGTGGAAGGTACGCGAGTATTTATAGTCAGATTCAGAATGCTGGGTCCGGTGGAGAATGCTGCATCTGTTGATCTACCTAGTGGGGTTATAGTCTAAAATCTTGGGTAGCTTGGAAGGGAGATTGGATAATTGTAATAAAGTTGGTAGAATTACCGACAATATGTAAAGTAAAAGGACACAAGTGCAACTAATGTGACATTTATTGTGGCAACGTTTCGCTCTCCAGGAGCTTTATCAAGCTCTATCAAGCTTTATCAAGCTCCTGGAGAGCGAAACGTTGCCACAATAAATGTCACATTAGTTGCACTTGTGTCCTTTTACTTTACATAGAGATTGGATAAGTTTGTGAGCAGACCTTCTGCAGTTGATAAATTAGACACATGTGCAACTCTTGGGTATCTCTATTGAGGAAACGTTTCGCCACACAGTGGCTTCATCAGTCCATACAAAGGAGAATCTTGAAAAACAGGAGGAGAATTAACTAATCAGTTCCTCAACCTTGAGTCGATGTGGTCAGTCCATCAATCTATTCAAGATTGATAGACTGACCACATCGACTCAAGGTTGAGGGACTGATTACCTCATTTTCCACCTGTTTTTCAAGATTCTCCTTTGTATGGACTGATGAAGCCACTGTGTGGCGAAACGTTTCCTCAATAAAGATACCCAAGAGTTGCACATGTGTCTAATTTATCAACGTGTCGGTTCCCTGAACCATTCATCTACAAACCTTCTGCAGTGTTCCTCCATTCCTATGTTCTTACGTGGGATGCCGATGAAGAAGTTTCTTGGCAAGTGGTTCAGCTATGTTATAGAAGCCACTATTCTGGTTGAAGTTGCCGGATATAGAGATAAGCGATTATTCCAGGATTCTTCGGTATTGAGTGTTGTCTTCTGTGGCGATAAGTCTTGAGTTTCTGTAGTTTATTAAATGGTTGTGTGAATTACGGTGTTGTACACAGGCAGAAACTCAAGACTTACCGCCAGAGACAACACTCAATACCGAAGAATCCTAAAATCATCGCTTATCTCTATATCCGACAACATCAACCAGAACAATGGCTTCTATAACATAGCTGAACCACTTGCCAAAAAACTTCTTCATCGCTATCCCATATAAGAACATAAGAATGGAGCTTTATACGTCATTACCTGCAGCTTTATACATTATCAGTAAGGCCTCACCTAGATTATGCAGCTCAGCTCTGGTCTCCATATTACAGAATCGACATAAATTCGTTAGAAAACATTCAGCGTAGAATGACTAAATTAATACATAGCATTAGAAATCTTCCTTATGAAGAAAGATTGAAGACCCTTAAATTACATTCACTAGTTAGATGAAGAATGAACATAAGAACATAAGAAAGGAGGAACACTGCAGCAGGCCTGTTGGCCCATACTAGGCAGCTTCTTTACAATCAATCCCACTAACAAAACACATACCCAACCAAACTTTCAAAACTACCCAAGAAATAAGCTCTGATAACTCTATCCACTCAAATCCAACCCCTTCTCACTCATGCATTTATCCAACCTAAATTTGAAACTACCCAAGGTTTTAGCCTGAAAAACCCAACTAGGTAGACTGTTCCACTCATCAATTACCCTATTTCCAAACCAATACTTTCCTATATCCTTTCTAAACCTAAATTTATTTTATTTATTTTATTAACACACTGGCCGATTCCCACCAAGGCAGGGTGGCCCGAAAAAGAAAAACTTTCACCATCATTCACTCCATCACTGTCTTGCCAGAAGGGTGTTTTACACTACAATTTTTAAACTGCAACATTAACACCCCTCCTTCAGAGTGCAGGCACTGTACTTCCCATCTCCAGGACTCAAGTCCGGCCTGCCGGTTTCCCTGAATCCCTTCATAAATGTTACTTTGCTCACACTCCAACAGCACGTCAAGTATTAAAAACCATTTGTCTCCATTCACTCCTATCAAACACGCTCAAGCATGCATGCTGGAAGCCCAAGCCCCTCGCACACAAAACCTCCTTTACCCCCTCCCTCCAACCTTTCCTAGGCCGACCCCTACCCCGCCATCCCTCCACTACAGACTGATACACTCTTGAAGTCATTCTGTTTCGCTCCATTCTCTCTACATGTCCGAACCACCTCAACAACCCTTTCTCAGCTCTCTGGACAACCGTTTTGGTAATCCTGCACCTCCTCCTAACTTCCAAACTACGAATTCTCTGCATTATATTCACACCATACATTGCCCTCAGACATTACATCTCTACTGCCTCCAGCCTTCTCCTCGCTGCAGAATTCATCACCCATGCTTCACACCCATATAAGAGCGTTGGTAAAACTATATTCTCATACATTCCCCTCTTTGCCTCCAAGGACAAAGTTCTTTGTCTCCACAGACTCCTAAGTGCACCGCTCACCCTTTTCCCCTCATATATTCTATGCTTCACCTCATCTTTCATAGACCCATCCACTGACATGTCTAATTTAAATCCATTACTGCGGGTTCTCTCTTGGAGAGATATCCTCAAGACCTTATTAATATCCCCTTTATTAATACCCATCTTCCACTTATTCACTTCGATCATGTCTCCCCTCATTTTTCGTCTAACAAGTGAATGTAATTTAAGGGTCTGTCTTCATAGGGAAGATTTCTAATGCTATGTATTTAATTTAGTCATTCTACGCTGAATGTTTTCTAACGAATTTATGTCCATTCTGTAACATGTAGACCAGAACTGAACTGCATAATTTAGGTGAGGCCTTACTAATGATGTATAAAGCTGTAATATAACCTCTGAACTTCTGTTGCTTACACTTCTTGATATAAATCCCAGTAATCTGTTTGCCTTTTTACGTACGCTTAGGCATTGCTGTCTTGATTTCAGGTTACTGCTCACCATAACCACCAAGTCCTTTTCGCAATCTGTATGGCTAAGTTCTACATTATTTAACTTATAAGTGCTAGGGTTATGGACACTCCCGAGCTTCAGAACCTTGCATTTATCTACATTGAACTGCCACTTTTCTGACCAGGTATTGAGTTTGAATATCAAAATGGTATACAATACCGACAGGTTGGTAGGTAAGACACATAGGCAACATTTAGGCAACTTTATTCCGAAACGTTTCGCCTACACAGTAGGCTTCTTCAGTCGAGTACAGAAAGTAGGCAGTAGCAGTACAGATGTGATGACGATGTAATCAGTCCATCACCCATGAAGTCGTGGATTTGAGGTTGTCAGTCCCTCAGCCTGGAGGTACTGACAGGCTGAGGGACTGACAACCTCAAATCTACGACTTCAAGGATGATGGACTGATTACATCGTCTTCACATCTCTACTGCTCCTGCCTACTTTCTGTACTCGACTGAAGAAGCCTACTGTGTAGGCGAAACGTTTCGGAATAAAGTTGCCTAAATGTTGCCTATGTGTCTTACTTACCAGGTATTGAGTTTGTCTAAATCCTCCTGAAGTTCCTGATGTCTACGTTTGAATCAATTATCCTACCTATCTTTGTGTCATCGGCAAATTTGCTCATTTCACTAGTAATTCCCTCATCAAGATCATTGATATATATTATAAACAACAACAGACCCAAGACTGATCCCTGTGGAACGCCACTTGTTACAGATCCCCACTCGGATTTAACCCCATTTATGGACAATATTTGCTTCCTGTCTGTGAGCCATGACTCGATTCTCGAGAGCACTTTTCCCCCAATGCCATGAGCTGCCACTTTCTTTAACAGTCTTTGGTTCGGAACTCTATCAAAAGTCTTACTAAAATCTAAGTAAATAATATCAAATTCTTTATCGTGATCAACAGCCTCAAAAGCTTTACTGAAGAAAGTTAATAACTTAGTTTGACAAGAACGGCCTCTCGTTAATCAGTGCTGAGTATCATTAATCAGATTATGCTTATCCAGATGGCTTCTTATAATCTCAGCTGTAATTGACTAGCAATTTGCATACAATTGAGGTCAGGCTTATCGGGCGGAAATTTGACGGTAACGACTTGTCCCCTGATTTAAAAATAGGAATTACATTAGCCATCTTCCACATATCAGACACTACACCAGTTTGAAGAGATAAAATAAAAATATTAGTTAATAGTTCACAGAGTTCCATTTTGTATTCCTTAAGAACCCTTGAAAAAACCTCATCAGGACCCTGTGACTTATTTTGCTTCAGTCGGTCTATTTGTTTCATAACCATTTCACTAGTGACTGTGATGTTATATAATTTATCTTCTTCAGGCTCATTATAAGAATTAATTACCGGAATATTATTAGTGTCTTCCTGTGTAAAAACCGAGAGAAAATAATTATTTAAAATCGAGCACATTTCATTCTCTTTGTCAGTAAGATGCCCATAGTTATTTTTAAGGGGACCTATCTTATCTCTAACTTTTGTTCTAAAGGATCACATTATACTGCATATGTATTTATATTTCCATTGTGTCGGTATTTTATACCATTTATTTCTATAATTATGCACACATACACACACACACACACACACACACACACACACACACACACACACACACGCGTGGGTCCGTGGGGTGAAGTGCGTAACAAGGCTCCGAGATCCTTAGCGTTGTATGGCGTGCAATAACAGTTAGCAGTAATCAGTGGTAGTGGAACGTCAGTGAACAATACTACGAGTGATAATTAAAGTTATTAGTTAAAGAAAGTGAGAGGAAAGCTGAAATCATAATATTTCAAAGCGCAAACCGTTGGGGGTCTTAGGCGCTGTTGCCACATTGGTAGCGGTAGGCCTGAAGAAGTGACGTCACGACAAGTTAGGCGCCATTATACTTATAAAGTGAAGTGTATATAATGTGAAGTGTATACTATCATCAGTGAAGAGTGAAATTGCGTGAGGAAGCGGGATGTATGAGAATATATGGTTATAAACATCACAGTTTGGACAGCAAGAAGGGTACTATCATCTGTAAATCTTCTGAGAGTATTGACCTCATAATCAGCTCAGTGGTGACGTGTACTTAGCTCTGTGAAGACCTGTTTGTGTGCTCTTGAGTGGTGACCTGTACTTTGAGTGCTGACCTATACTTGGCTCTGTGAAGAAGTGTCTTGTTTGCTCCCCTGGACTGAACCAAGATGCCCTCCATCGAGCAACTTTACCAGCAACTTAAGGAAGAATTGAGGGCAGCGAAGATGGAGATACGGCGATTGACCGAGGAAAACAAGAGGATTCGTAGTAGTCCTGTTTCGAGTCCTCAGGTCAAGAAGGGATCGTGGTCAGTGGCTGGACAGCAGGGGACGACGAAGTTGACGATCAAGAAGACGAATGGAAAGCCAGAAACGATGAAGAAGAAAGAGACTGCTGTGGAAACTCCCGTGGAAACCTCAAACGCATTCTCGGTGCTACCCGACGAATGTGAGTCTACTACTGGGATCGTCACGACGAACGACAACAAGGAAGGTAAGAATATTGTTGTTGTTGGGGATAGCCAGGTTAGATACATGGATAGGGCATTCTGCTTGAAGGACAGGAGTAGGAGACAAAGGGTATGCTTTCCTGGGGCTGGGATGGAGGACATTGTTAGCCGGCTTGACAACATCATGAACGGTAATGGGATCAATCCTATTATTTGCCTCAGTGCTGGAGGCAATGATGTAGCAAGCGTAGAAGTGAGGATTTAGTTAGAAAGTTCAGGACAGCTATAGACATGATTAGGAAGAAGGGGGGGGGGCGCCCTGTTATATGTGGCATTTTGCCAAGAAGAGGTGTTGGTAATGAATGGTTGTCCAGAGCAATTGGTATTAATTGTTGGCTGGATAAACACTGTAAGGATAATGCAGTACCATTCATTGACAACTGGGACAACTTCTATGGCCGAAATGACATGTATGCCAGGGATGGGGTTCACTTATCCAGGGCAGGTGTGGGTTTTCTTGCTAACTCAGTTGAGGGGGTTTTTAGGACTTTAAACTAGGATTAGTTAGAGGTATGGGTTTTGAAATGATTAATAATGAGTATTGATATATTGACTTATGCTCTGATATTAAGAATCTTAATAGTAACTGTCATGGAGTAACTCTGGGTAATGATAATTTCAGAAATTGTGTAAAAACAAAGATGAATAGGAAAAATGTGCAGAAGAAAAAACATATGATGGTATTTTATGCTAACAGTCGAAGTGCAAGAAATAAAATTAAGGAACTACGTTTGGTAGCATGTGCTGGGAACTTTGATATCATTGCATTAACTGAAACGTGGTATGATTTAAGGAGTCGGGATATGACTGCTGAGTGTAATATTCAGGGATTTAAGTTATTCAATGTGGATAGATGTAATGGGAAGGGGGGAGGAGTTGCATTGTATGTTCGAGAAAATATTAATTGTTGCATAAAAAAAGGTATTTTAAAATAGATGGAGCAGTAACAGAGTCTGTTTGGGGAGAGTTCGTGGAGGGTCAAGAAAAACTAA
>NC_069484.1:5509770-5529262 GCF_026875155.1 Cherax quadricarinatus | reverse complement strand
ATTGTTCAAGGATCTTACCATGATTGACAGGAGTGACACTGGTCTGTAGTTGTTGATTTCTGCTCTGCTCTTCTTTTTGTGAACAGGGACTACATTTGCCTCTTTCCATAGAGAGGGCCATTTACACTGTACTAGGCAGTGCTGAAAGATGCGAGTTAGAGGTGCTGCTAGCTGGTCTGCACATCTTCTCAACAATCTTGGGCTCAACTTGTCTGGGCCCACAGCCTTTTCTTGGTCAAGTGATTTAAGAAGGAAATGCACCTCCTCCTGCCTTATTGTCACCACTGGCAGTTTTGACACAGTTCGTGCAGCTACTGTGCAAAGCAAAGAGGTCCGCCTTCTCTTGACTACTAGTAGAGGAGGTCCCAACCTGTCGATTTAGAGGTGGAATAAGTTCATCAGGCAGATAACCTTGTCTGTCCTTGACCAGGGACCACCAGGTTTTGGAGCCTACCCTACCTGATGCTAACTTTCTTTTAGTGTCCACCTCCCATTTAGCAATGGCCCACTTTTGAACATCACCCATATGCCTACAGGCTTGCATGTGCAAGTTCCTGTTATAGGTGGTAGGATGTCTCTTATACCTTCGCCATGCTTTGTACTTAGCAGTAGCAGCCTCTCTACAACGAAAGCCAAACCAAGGCTGATCTGTAGGCTTTGTCACATATTGCCAGTGAGGAATGTGTTCTTGTTGCAGATTAAGGATGTGTCCAGTGAAGCCTTTCACTTGGTTGTCAACATCCCCCTGGAGAAGAGCATTCCAGTCGGTGGTGGCGAGCTCAGAGCAAAGGGCTGGCCAATTACCTCTTTCCCATAGCCAGGTTGTGCGTGTGGACTCCTCACCTCGTTCTGTTGGGATCTTAAGTGTGGTAAAAACAGCCTTGTGGTCAGACGATCCAACGTAGCCGAGGGGTTGACAAGTGACTATGCCTTCTGCCAGATCACTCACTACTGGGTCAAGGGAGGAGCCAGAGATATGAGTAGGGAAATCAACAAAGTTTCTCATGTCAAACACTGCAAGAAGGTCATCAAAGTCCCTCTGTATAAGGTGCTGGTTGAGGTCACCAACAATTATAATATGTTGACAGTTGTGTTGTAGCAGAAGGGAGTCAATATTTTCCATTAGGAAGTTGATAGGGTCTGCGTGTTGCCACTGAGGTCTGTACATTGCACATGCTAGTACAAAGGTACTAGTGTTTATACAGAGCTTGAAGAACATATACTTCTTCCTTTCCCATCTTACCAAACTTCCGGTTATAGTATTGGATTTACCTTGATACACAACTCAACTAAATTTTTCAGATAGTGATGTTGATCAACCAGCCGAAGTCGTCCAAACATCCTAACATAGAAGATATTCCTCACGACCTCCCATACTTCAGGGAGGATAATATTAACGTTTTCGACAAGAGGAACAAGTCCAGTGGAATCTTCCAAGTCTTCGAGACTGCTCTGCCAACTCTTGCTAGGGAGTTGTACGAAGTCCCCGTGGTAAAGGACCTTTATAAAAGAAGGAAGGAGTTTGATGTTATTGTGATTAACCAGTTGTTCAACGAGGTAGGTACGCTTGACTGAATGTTAAAGGAAATGAGAAAGTCTTGCAGAAATTTTGAGATTGATATTTAACGAGAGTAAATGTGTGTGAACATTTGAGTGAAATTATCTTGTTGAATGAAGTGTTAAATTACAAGACAGACATATAATTAAAACCATGCAACGGGTGGGGCTTGAATCAATGGCCAGCGAGTTCTAAAACTCACAGGCCAGTGCGCTAACCACCTGGCCAGCTAACTCTAATAATATTCATCCAATTAGGCATATTTCTATACCACGTAGGGAAGATAAGCTGGGCCACTTTGTCCAGTATCGGGACACTTATCATTTGAAGCAAAGGCGGCGTCCATCCTTACCGGTGTTGTGCCAGAGTTGTGGAAGATGGCTAATGTGATTCCAATATGAATACAGAGAGAAGCAGCCCAGCCACCGTGGAGAGAAGACGTCGTCGTTCTTGCTCTTCAGCTGAGCAACTCTGAACACTGATGCTCGAGAATTTTCTTGTGTTATCCTGAGTAATTCTTCACCAGAGCTGAGAGGAAACTTGCTTGCAGTCACTTCGAGCCCCATCCCATCAAGAGGGTAAGGCGGTGACTTGCTTGCTTGTTCACCCCTCTCATCCCCATCCCCCCATCCTTCCCCATCCTACCCTCACCCAATACATCAAACACTGGCCCACCACTTAATCACTACAAAATTTGCTATCCTTTTACTGCTATCTTCTTTTTTGGGCAACTTGCTTTGGCGATTTTAACCCAAAAGGGCATTTTGACCATCGGTAGCCGTTGGTTTTTTAAAATCCACCGACTTTCCCTTGGCCCTTTCCCCTCACTACCGGGGTGGGTTCTTGGGGCTGCCTTCATAAGTACTGAAAATGGGAGCTATTTTTAAATCAAGGAAATTTCCCCCTTTTTGTTAAGAAACTCCTCTGCCGGTTTTCTTTCCTCAACATCAGGCGGGGATCGTGAAGATTACGCATTGAGGGCAATCAAATGACAAGAGAGAAATTCTCACATTATTTGCTCCAACTCAACTGTTGCCCCGTGGATGTTTTTAAAAACCCACCTGGAGCATATTTCCTTTTGGGGAAGAAGAGCTACTTCAACTTCTAAAAGCATGATGTGCTTGAAAAACCAAAGACTTCGGGTGTTACCCCATTGCCCCTGATGCTATAAAGTCAGAGGACGTGTTTGGGGCCCAGAATAAACAGTTTCATGAAACATAGCACATGAATGAAATTGTTGACGAATTAATACTGAGAATTCTGACTTTAGGGCTGTAGAAGACTAAACTTAAACTCCCAACAACAAGGTGACCTTAAAGCTAATACTTGGAACCTGAGGGGGCCCAAAACTTGTGTGTCAACGGATTCAAATGTTTTGGCACCTGTTCCCCTGACCAAATCTTTGAACATTTGTCAGTGTGACAAAATTTAAAGTGTTATCCTTTGGTCAAACAACAATAAATGCTTATCAGGCAGATTTGTGCATTTGCTCGGGCCAACTTTGTATAGAGATTTACCAAAAAAAAATACACCTAAATGTTCCTCTGCAAGGAAAACCATGCTGTTTCTGCATTTGTCCTAAAGGAAAAAGGAAATGCAGAAAATTCTTGAAGCCAAGAAATTTCCACTGCTGGGGAAGCCCAACCCCCAGGCACCGCCAAACCGATGTCCAAAATTCTTCCCAGCTCTGCCGGGATCAAGGGGGGACCCTAGGTCTTCCCAAGGGTTTCCATTTTGGGAAATTTCTCCCCTCTGGAGCGCATCAATCTAACCCTCACTTACCCATACACAAACGCAACAAAAGGTTAGTATCATCCCTAGTCTCGGTTCCACACCGGGGATAGACTAGAGAAAAATGTACATGGGGCCCAAAGAATACAATGGTGCCATTTAACTTGCTCTCGGGTTTTAAATGCCCTGTTAATGGCTAATGGATCACTCCCTCACTACCCCAGAAAATGTGAAGGCATTATGACCCAGTTCTATAAAAAAAAGTAGTTCCCTACTCTGATCTAAAAATAAGCCTAAGTCACCCCTGGTCGGGGGATCGCCCACCTCACAAACCCAGTTGTCCCCCCCCCCCAAACCCCGATAAGTCAACCCTAAAACATAAAAAACCCCCCAGAAAGTGGTGCCTACTCTCCCGCTTTGAATGACCCTTTTCAACAGAATTTTCCGGGTGACTGCCTTGCCTGCCTACTTTTCCCTTGGAGCCTCCACTGTCTCCATTAAACTCTCAGAGCCTCTGCTTCCTGTAATGGGAATATCATCCCTCAGTTTCTGATGAACTCTAACGATTCTAAGAGCTGTTATATTACTACTTATGAAATGAGGGCATTTTAAATACAAAAGAACTACGAAAAATTCCCCTCCCCCCTTGACATAGCAGGGATAGGGGGAAATAACAAAATGACATTATTTGCAGCTTCAGCCGAAGTACACGACGAAGTGCAAGAAATAAGGGTTTAAATTTTTCCAACTTAATGTTCAAATTTTTTTAAATAACCGTTACTTTGGGGTTGAACTACATAACTACAATCCCGATGTTATACTTTTGAACGAAAAGCTGCAAGAGTTGATCAACATATTAAATTACGGGGGTTACTTACGTGGAAAAATCGAGGGCCCTTTAGTGGTGTAGCCATCTTAGTAAAATTGGGCTATATTTTTAAAATATTCATGTTGTTTGAAGATAACTTTTGCAAAGAAAAACAACGCTCATGGACAACTGTGAAGTAACGGGTTTTTTCCCCCCGAAAACAATATATAGATCTTTTTTCCTCTAAAAGGGATATTAAGCAAAATATTCCAAAAATTCTGGGGAGATTTTAATGCTCATCACCCTCCCCTTTTAACTGGGGGAGCGGGTTTTCCACTGGGTGAATTAAAGGAAAAACAACTTTTTAAATACATAAACCCCTAGAAACCTGTCATTTAAAGGGCCCCATTTTTTAAATTTACTTTGGGACCTCATCCGGGGACCCCTGATTATACTGCAAACAGGGATGGACATTTTTCACTGTCGTATATCCCGGGGGGACATGTAGGATTTGACCAAAATCCTTTTAAATACAACTAAAAACTTCCCATTTAGAATACCTGTAATCCTAAACCCAATTTAACACCCTAGGTTTGCCCCCTTTGGGGGCATTTGGGGGATGATAAAATTTTTTGTCATTGGAAAATCTACCTTTTCCAAGCAAATTTATGTGCAATCAGGTCCCTGCTATTTGAATTAAATTTAAGCTTCTAAAGCAACTTGTCAATTAGCTTCCCCAAAGTTTTCCAACAATTAAACCTACTAGGGAAATTTGAGCAATTTACGAAATTATCAGAGAATTCGAAAGGCCCTCTTCAAACGCAACAACCACCCCAGTAACTGCACGAAAAGGGACGAATTAAATTTAACATGATTAGTCATCAAAACGGGGCAAAATGGAAAAAATTTTTAGTTCGTAAGCAATCAGTATCAACGTGAACCCCAAATTTTGGGGTAAATCCGGGCAACTTTTAGGGGGAAAGCACAAGGCTCCTAAAACCTATTCTACCTTCCCGATGAGGGTGTGAAGGTTAAAATTTAAATTGACGATCCCCGGACCAGGCTAATTTGATGGGGGGTATGGGAGAAAAAAACTCTCCCCTATAACAGTCGTCAATTTTAAAAATAATCATTTCAGTTGGTAAATGAATGGGAGTGAAACTTGGACATCTACAACCCCTACCTTCCACGATACTTCAACTCGAAGTACCCCCCCGTTACTAGACCTATTACATTATAGAGATAAGTCAGGTTATTGGAAAATGAGAAATAGGCCCCCGGCCTTTGGATAAAATGAAACAAATAAAGTATACCTAGAATTTTTAAACATTTTGGTAAAAATTTTTTAAAGCCATCTTGGCCTCGGCATTTTCCAGGTTTTTTTGATGCTTGGATGATTTTCTTGGGAAACCCCAAAAAAGACATCAACCAACCTGGGAACTATGACATATATCTTTCTTGAATACTGGAAAAGTTTTTTGAAAAGTCATTTCCAAAAGATGAACTCTTATGGGTTTAATCACTTTTTTATGAAAAACAATTTGGCTTTAGAACACATAGAGGTACCAATATGCAATAAATGTTATTTTTGATACGAGCAAGTCTAAAACATCAAAAGGGGAATCTTGCCTTAATTTTCCCCCAGAGTGTTACAAAGCTTTTGATAGCTTTGGATAGGCCCTTTTATCAAACTCATTGACCACCAGACCCTAACTGGACTTTTTTCAGATTAATTATAATTTTTTTTAAATCAAAAAAAATCATTCCCACCTTTTTGGCGGTCGACGAGCCCTTTTTTACCGACAGCTGGTGTCCCCCAAGGATCTTGCTCAGTCCCCTCCGTTAAAAATTTATGTATGACCTTCCTCAACCAGAGTTAATGACACAATTGTGACACGTTTTCAGGATTTTTCATGTCGTTCATCAACTCCGGGAACAGGAAAATAAAGTACGGAGAGTATAGAGAAAAAAGAATATTGAAATTTCCCAACATCTAATTTGGGAAAAAAAAATGGGAATTACAACTAATCCTGCAAGGTCCTTGTTGCACGATAGGTGTTTTGAAACAACAATTTAAGTTAAATGGTACCCGTAGCCATTTTGAAACCCACAAGATTTTGGGATAAAAAAATGACAGGCTGCCCATTCAACACTAGTAACAAAAAGATCAACATACCAAAACCGGTTTAGCAGACTCTTTCGATTTAATCAACCCCTAAAAATGTAAAAAAAATCTGTATAAAAAAGAAATAAGCCAATACTCGAAACCCCTTTTTTGTTTCCCCAAAGTCATTAAAAACAAAGACCAACATGTCCGGGTTTTCAAAGGGTCCAGAAAAAGAGCTCTTTGCTTCATCACCGATCCCGGAGGAAGCAAGTTTAAAATGGGAGATTTACACATACAAAAGATATTACTGCCTAAATTACGCCTTGACACCTTAAAAAAGAAAAAAAATTTATACAATGCAAAACTATACAGCGATAGAGAAAACATCCCATACAAGTGGTAAATACCACGGATTTGTCATCAATACTCCTACGGATCACGAATGCTTTCCACGGGGGTCCGTGTTTTATTATAAGATGATTACCATCGACCCATGATATTGAGCAACTTATTGAGAAGAAGATTGGGTTCCACCCGAACCCTTCTATGTATCTGAAAAAACATCCCCCCCAATTAGGGAGATCATATATAATTTCTGATGTAAAAAATTATGCTTTACATGGCTGGACACCTTGTAAGAAGCCATTGTCACGAAATTTATAAACTGGCAAGAAAAAAAAAAAAAAAAAAAAAAAAAAAAAAAAAAAAAAAAAAAAGCAATTCAACTTTATAATTACCCACCAATTTTGAGTTGTACTTTTTTAAAATTTTATACTTGTGACTTTGAGGGGTTTGTCTTATACCCTTAATTAAATATATTATCTTTTTACATACACTTTTTAAATTGCACCAAAGTGGTTGGGCCACTTACCTTTATATCCTACCTCTCACCCCCCTCCCACCCTTTTCCAATATTTCCATCCTTACCCATCCTTCTTCCTTCCCCATCTCACCAAAGCTCTGGTCTGAACAAGAACAAGATTCCTATATTCAAATCAGGGGATAAGTCCACTCCTTCAAATTACCGTCCAATAAGCCTGACATCTATAGTGGGCAAGTTATTAGAATCAATTATAGCTGACATTATCAGAAGTCACCTTGAAGAGCATAACTTGATAAATGAATCTCAGCATGGATTCACGAGAGGTCGTTCCTGCCTGACAAACTTACTGACGTTCTTCAATAGAAGATTTGAGGCAGTTGACAGTGATAAGGAATATGATATTGTTTACTTGGATTTTGGTGGAGCCTTCGATAGAGTACCTCACAAGAGACTCTTAAGAAAAGTGGCAGCTCATGGTATGGGAGGCAAAGTTCTAGCATGGATAGAGGCATGGCTTACCATTAGAAAGCAGAGAGTTACCATTAATGGAGTGAAATCTGAGTAAGGATTGGTCACTAGTGGCATTCCAAAAGGATCAGTTTTGGGCCCTCTCTTGTTCATAATTTACATTAATGACCTTGATGAAGGGATTACGAGTGACGTGAGTAAGTTTGCTGATGATACAAAGATAGGCCATATAATTCACTCTGAGGAGGATAGCAATGAACTCCAGGAGGATTTGGACAAATTGATGTGACGTGTACTTAGTTTAGTGGTGACGTGTACTTAGCTCAGTGGTGACATGTACTTAGTTTGAGTGGTGACGTGTACTTAGCTTGAGTGGTGACATGTACTTAGCTCAGTGGTGACGTGTACTTAGCTCAGTGGTGACGTGTACTTAGCTCAGTGGTGACGTGTACTTAGCTCTGTGAAGACCTGTTTGCGCGCTCTCTACGAATTGAAGCAAGATGCCCTCCACCGAGGAACTTTACCAACAGCTTAAGGAAGAATTGAGGATGGCGAAGATGGAGATTTGGCGACTGACCGAGGAAAACAAGAAGATTCGTAGTAGTCCTCCTGTTTTGAGTCCTCAGGTCAAGAAAGGAAACTGGTCAGTGGCTGGACAGCATGGAACGAAGTTGACGATCAAGAAGACGAATGGAAAGGTAGAAACGATGAAGAAGAAAGAGATTGCCGTGGAAACTGTTGTGGAAACATCTAATGCATTCTCAGTGCTACACGACGAATGTGAGTCGACTACTGGGAACGTCACGATGAACGACACCAAGGAAGGTAAGAATATTGTTATTGTTGGGGATAGCCAAGTTAGGTATATGGATAGGGCGTTCTGCTTGAAGGACAGGAGTAGGAGACAGAGAGTTTGCTTTCCTGGGGCGGGGATGGAGGATATTGTTAGCCGTCTGGATGACATCATGAGAGGTAATGGGAGCAATCCTATTATCTGTCTCAGTGCTGGAGGCAATGATGTTGGCAGACGTAGGAGTGAAGACCTGATTAGCAGGTATAGGTCAGCAATAGAAATAATTAGGAGTAAGGGTAGGAACCCTGTCATATGTGGTATTTTGCCAAGGAGAGGAGTTGGAAATGAATGGTTGTCCAGGGCAATTGGTGTCAATTGCTAGCTGGACAAATACTGTAAGGAAAATGCGGTAACATTCATTGACAACTGGGAACTCTTCTATGGCAGAAATGACATGTATGCCAGGGATGGGGTTCACTTATCTAGGTCTGGGGTGGGAGCACTGGCAACTGCAGTGGAGGGAGCTGTTAGGACTTTAAACTAGGAATAGTTAGTGGTATGGGTTTTGGCAGGAAAACAGTGAAGTCCCACTGTAGTAATATTATGAGTTCTAAAGGAACTAGTAATAAGCAGAACGAGGTAGATATTGAAAAGCCAGTGACATTAGGTGATAAGGACAGTAATAGGTTTAGTAGAAAAACAAAAATGAGCAGGAAGGGTAAAGAGAAAGGAGAGTCTTTCAATGTTTATTATGCTAATAGCCGTAGTGCTAGGAATAAGATGTACGAGTTGAGATTAGTCGCTAGTGCAGGTAACATTGATGTATTTGCCTTAACTGAGACGTGGTTCAATTCAAAAAGTCGGGACATGCCTGCGGAATGTCACATTCAGGGTTTTAAATTGTTCCAAGTAGATAGAAGTATCGGGAAGGGGGGTGGGGTGGCATTGTATGTCCGAGATCGCTTAAAACTGTTGCATAAAAACGGGTATTAAGTCTGAAGTAACAATACAGAGTCTGTTTGGATAGAATTTTCAGAGGGGCATGAAAAACTGATTTTAGAAGTGATATACCGTCCCCAAAACTTAGATAGGGACCAAGGGAGACTACTATGGGAGGAAATTGTTAAGGCCAAAAGGCACGATAATGTAGTAATTCTAGGAGACTTTAACTTTAGTCATATTGATTGGAATTTCTTGACTGGGAATTTAGAATCATACGACTTCTTAGAAGTAGTTCAGGATTGTTTTTTGAAGCAGTTTGTGACAGAACCTACAAGGGAAAATTTATCCTGCTTGACTTGGTTATGGCAAACAATGAATCCCTTGTTAATAATTTAGAAATTTCAGAGGAACTGGGTGCTAGCGACACAAATCAATTACATCTAGCATTGAATGGAAAGTACGATAGTAGCGATAACTCAGTAACAGTCCCAGATTTTCTCTTAGCAGATTACGATGGGCTTAGAGAACACTTTTTCATCTGTTGACTGGGGTAACGAAGAGAGTTATCAATATGACAGTTTTCTGAACACTATACATGCTGCTCAAAGAACATTTATCCCATATAAAGAAATTAGATCAAACAGAAATGACCCAAAATGGATGAATAATAGGCTCAAATATCTACTAGGGCATAAGAAAGGAATTTATAGGCGTATCAAAAGAGGTGAGGGTCATCTTATGAATCAGTATATTGACATTAAGAGGGACATTAAAAAGGGGATAAGAAAAGCTAAAACGGACTATGAAATTAAAGTTGCTAGGGATTCTAAAACTAACCCAAAGAGTCTATAGAAACAAAAGTTAGAGATAAGATAGGTCCCCTTAAAAAATAACTATGGGCATCTTACTGACAAAGGGAATGAAATGTGCTCGATTTTAAATAATTATTTTCTCTCGGTTTTTACACAGGAAGACACTAACAATATTCCAGTAATTAATTTTTATAGTGTGCCAGAAGAAGATAAATTATGTAACATCACAGAAGCAGATAGACAGACTGAAGCAAAATAAGTCGCCGGGTCCTGATGAGGTTTTTTCAAGGGTTCTTAAGGAATGCAAAATGGAACTCTGTGAACCATTAACTAATATTTTTAATTTATCTCTTCAAACAGGTGTAGTGTCTGATATGTGGAAGTTGGCTAATGTAATTCCTATTTTTAAAACAGGGGACAAGTCGTTACCGTCAAATTACCGCCCAATAAGCCTGACCTCAATTGTAGGCAAATTACTAGAGTCAATTATAGCTGAGATTATAAGAAGCCATCTCGATAAGCATAGCTTGATTAATGATACTCAGCATGGATTCACAAGAGGCCGGTTTTGTCTAACTAATTTATTAATTTTCTTCAGTAAAGCTTTTGAGCTGTTGACCGCGATAAAGGATTTGATATTATTTACTTAGATTTTAGTAAGGCTTTTGATAGAGTTCCGCACCATAGACTGTTAAAGAAAGTGGTAGCTCATGGCACTGGGGGAAAAGTGCACTCGTGGATCGAGTCATGGCTTACAGACAGGAAGCAGAGAGTGTCCGTAAATGGGGTTAAATCCGAGTGGGGATCTGTAACAAGTGGCGTTCCACAGGGATCAGTCTTGGGCCCGTTGTTGTTTATAATATATACCAATGATCTTGATGAGGGAATTACTAGTGACATGAGCAAATTCGCCGATGACACAAAGATAGGTAGGATAATTGATTCAAACGTAGATGTTATGGAACTTCAGGAGGATTTAAACAAACTCTATTCTTGGTCAGAAAAGCGGCAGATGCAGTTCAATGTAGATAAATCCAAGGTTCTGAAGCTCGGGTGTGCCCATAACCCTAGTACTTATAAGTTAAATGATGTATAACTTAGCCATACAGATTGCGAAAAGGACTTGGGGGTTATGGTGAGCAGCAACCTTAAACCAAGACAGCAATGCCTAAGCATACGTAATAAGGCAAATAGATTACTGGATTTATATCAAGAAGTGATAAATTAGACACATGTGAACTCTTGGGTATCTTTATTGAGGAAACCTTTCGCCACACAGTGGCTTCATCAGTCCATACATAGGAGAAACTTGAAGAACAGGAGGAGAATGAGGTAATCAGATTACCCTGTCATAGTCCGTCCGTGCTACTTCGACTGTAAATTCAGCCTCACCTGTAGTATAGGCCTCTGTCTCATAAAGGATAAATGATCTCTCAAAGGCCTCCAGTCTTTGCTCCAAAGGTTTCAGGCAACTCTCTAGTTCCTCCCAGTCTACGTCTGGATCTTGCCTGACCATACGACAATCCTCACATGCTTTGCTCAGGCGCCCCTTATAGGCTCCCATAGACCGCTTTAATTGACTTAGAGCTGGGACAGCTGGCACTGCATCTTCACCTACCATAGTTGCGGTTTAGTTAAGATCACGGTACTAATTTGTACTTCAATTAGCCCACCTCACAGCACGAACGGTATTAGGCAAGAATGAACGAGTCTCAAGGCTTCTCAACAAGCTTAACAATTCCCTTTGTTATATTGACTCTACTATGAATCAAAAATGTACACTGTTAGCTCTCAAATCCCAATCAAAGATGTGTATCGATGTGAAAGCTTAATCTAGCACTTTCCTGTACAATGCCAGCAAATAATTACAGAACTTAACCTAGTCTCAGTTATAATTCACAAATCCCACATTAACATGAATCGAAGACAATGAAAATCACAATAAAAGTGCAGTATGCAAATTAAAATCACTTGGTTAACACAAGTAAATTCAACAATTCAACTTATGAAACAGTAAATAAATAATGTATGTAAACAGCTTGGCCTATGCCCAGCTTACTCTGTCTAGCGTGGATGGTTGGATAAGGTAAATCCTAACCTAGCTAGTTTTCTATAACTTAAACCTGGCTTTATAACTCCCTGTAAATAATAACTAGGTTAAATCTGTCCTAGCTACTATAACCTTTGTAAAAATTTGCACAAGCCTAGCCTAACTGTGGCTACCTTGCAAATCCACTAAGTAATCAACACCCAAGTCTCCTACTCTGGATTACTTATAATCACTCTAAATAATTAAATTCACAAGCTTCTCTAGCCTACCTGGCCTGCCTGTAAATTACTGCAAATAACAACTTCTGTGTATAGTCAGCTTGGCCTAGCCTCTGTGTAACTTTGACCTAGGTGTGCTAACTTAACCTAACTTTTTTAAACTGGTTCCTAACTGTGGCCTAGCTATGATAGCTTAACCTAACTCTGTTAAACTGGTTCCTAACTGTGGCCTAGGTATGATAGCTTAACCTAACTCTGTTAAACTGGTTCCTAACTGTGGCCTAGCTATGATAGCTTAACCTAGCTATTCCACATCACGGTTTTCGAAGGACCACTTTTGTGAAAATTTGTGTGGACTGCCTCCAAGTGAGTCGCCTACCCTGGCAAACTCTGTTGACACCGAGCTCTGAGGTGGGTACCTCAGCCTCACAAGTGGCTTATAGGACAGATTTTCACAAATGTTTGGTATTGCAAGAAGTTGCAGTGTCTGACAGACACATCAAGATTGATGGACTGAACACATCGACTCAAGGTTGAGGGACTGATTACCTCATTCTCCTCCTGTTCTTCAAGTTTCTCCTACGTACGGACTGATGAAGCCACTGTGTGGCGAAACGTTTCCACAATAAAGATACCCAAGAGTTGCACATGTGTCTAATTTATCAACATGTCGGTTCTCTGAACCATTCATCTACAAATCTGTCAGACACTGCAACTTCTTGGGATCTTAATACTTAGGAATTCTTCGCTTGCCTAATTCTTGGGCACGACCTACTTCCACATTGAACAAATGTGACACGACCTAACACTGCTGCACCTCTCCTGCCATACGGTTTATAAGCTGCCTCTCCGCTGATATGCCGCATTCTATTCAAGATTGATGGACTGAACACATCGACTCAAGGTTGAGGGACTGATTACCTCATTTCCTCCTGTTCTTCAAGTTTCTCCTACGTACGGACTGATGAAGTCACTGTGTGGCGAAACTTTTTCCACAATAAAGATACCCAAGAGTTGCACATGTGTCTAATTTATCAACATGTCGGTTCTCTGAACCATTCATCTATAGGCTGTCTGTGCAGACAGTACAGGCTGTCTACACCCCTGCAACCACAATTAGGTAAGTACACACACACACACACACTCACACACGCACACACACACACACACACACACACACACACACAAAACACACACACACACACACACACACACACACACACACACACACAGTTACAGCTCCTGGTGCCGCCTCTTCAACTGGCCGCTACCTGGTCACTCTTCCCGCTCCATGAGTTTTGTCATACCTCCTCTTAAAACTGTATGGATCCTGCCTCCACCGCATCACTACCTAGGCTATTCCACTTCCTGAAAACTTTGTGACTGAAGAAATGCTTCCTAACATCTCTCTGACTCATCTGAGTCTTCAACTTCCAACTGTGACCCCTTGTTGCTGTGTCCCATCTCTGGAACATCCTGTCTCTGTCCATCTTGTCTATATGTCTCAGTATTTTATATGTTGTTATCATATCTGCCCTATCTCTTCTGCCTTTCAGTGTTGTCAGGTTGATTTCCCTTAGCCTCTCCTTGTTGGACATACCTCTCTGCTCCGGGACTAGTCTTGTTGCAAACCTTTGCACTTTCTCCAGTTTCTTTACATGCATAACTAGGTGGGGGTTCCAAAATGGGCCTAACGTACACAATGTACAGGGTCCTGAATGACTCCTTATTTAGATGTCGGAAAGATGTTCTTAGGCTTGCTAGGCGCCCATATGCTGCAGTAGTTTATTTGGTTGATGTGCGCCTCAGGAGATGTGCCCGTGTTACACTCAAACTAAGATCATTTTCCTTGAGTAAGGTGTGTAGGTTTTGGCTCTCTAGACTGTACTCCGTCTGTGGTCTCCTTTGCCCTTACCCAATCTTCATGACTTTTCACTTGGTAGGTTTGAACTCCAGGAACCTATTTCTGGACCAGGCCTACAGTCGAGATCCCTCTATAGTTCTGCCTGGTCTGCATCAGATGTAATTCTTCTAATCAACTTCACATCATCTGACCTGTACTTAACTTAGTGGTGACATGTACTTAACTCAGTGGTACCTGTACTTAACTCTGTGAAGAAGTGTCTTGTGTGCTCCCTGCGGACTGAACCAAGATGCCCTCCATCGAGCAACTTTACCAGCAGCTTAAGGAAGAATTGAGGATGGCGAAGATGGAGATACAGAGTGTTGCAACCCCTGAATGGGTTACAATGTATATTACCATTTCATGTAATTTTATATTGCTTATATTTGCCATAATAGCTAAATCGTGAATATATTGCTTTATAATATTATTTGTCTTAGTTACTTTTGTTAGGTAGGATGTAACATATTATGTGCTCATGTTCAAGTCTTGATTGATCTAACTACTGTAACTATCGCTTTTGGGCTCGTTTCCCTGCTGGGTTCTCAGCATTGCTGTGCAGCAACTGTCACGGGAGCTATCACGTGAACGAGGGAGGGGGGTGTACTCACCACGCTTGAAGTATTCAGTCTAGTCTAGACTCGCTTGGTGGTTGGACGTACTCCAGACAAGAAGTGCCTAATTCTCCCTTTTTGGGCCCCTTGTTGGAAGATCGTCTCTGTCTCATTATTATTGTTGTTAGTTCTAGGAGACTCTGTTAACAGATCATTGTATAGACTTAGTGATTTTCGACGTTGTACTGAGGTTGTGTGTCTCTTAGACACTCTGAGCAACTCAGGTCCTGAGCTGTAGCTTCTGACCTAATTTGTATTGGTATCTGTGTACTATCACAGTCCGGTATTTTCTTATGCTGAACTTAGATTCAGTATTATGGGAGTTTGGTGACTTTTGTGGAGGATATGCTGATGGTCCCTACTTAGTGTCGTTATATTATCTCCTTGTTCCTGATTCTGTGTCGCAGTTGCTTGTTATATTGCTATTGGGCTTAGCATTCTTTTTATTGTTCAAGCTGACTGATCTGATTGCCAGTTGGTCAAGAACTTAGTTTATGTGAGGACTTTGTCAGTCATTTGTTTAAGTCTAGTCGAGTCGTGAGACATAGCAAACTACTTAGAGCACTTACACACATACAACACACTTATTTGTATATTGTTTTTATTAAATGTTAATGTACCAGACGGTACTTAAGAATTATAAATGTGATATGTGCTTTCAGCACAATAATACTGTACACGAGAGAAGTGATTAATATTATTTTGATTACTGTGATTAATTTAATTTAATTTAATTTGATATACGCCTAGACAACTTAATGATTAATAAATGTATTAATTTTAATTTCTCTAGTTAGTAGCCTACCAGTTGTAATCCTGAAGCACTAATAATTCTTATTGAATTCTAATGGATAATTGGACAAGGATACTGACTAATTGTTACGAAAACCCAGTAACAGGCTGGATGCTAGAAGAGCAGACCTTTCTAGTATTCACTGGAGATCTCTAACCTTTTAGAATCGCGTTTTTTGTAACACGGCGATTGACTGTGGAAAACATGAGGATTCGTAGTAGTCCTCCTGTTTTGAGTCCTCAGGTCAAGAAGGGAACCTGGAAGTTGACGATCAAGAAGACGAATGGAAAGATAGAAACGATTAAGAAGAAAGAGACTGCTGTAGAAACTGTTGTGGAAACGTCTAATGCATTCTCCATGCTACCTGACGAATGTGAGTTGACTACTGGGATCGTCACGGCGAAAGACACCAAGGAAGGTAAGGATATTGTTGTTGTTGGGTATAGGCAAGTTAGGCACAGGGATAGGGCATTCTGCTTGAAGGACAGGAGAAGGAGACAGAGGGTTTCCATTCATGGGGCTGGGATGGAGGATATTGTTAGCCGCCTGGATGACATCATGAGAGGCAATGGGATCAATCCTATTATCTGTCTCAGTGCTGGAGGCAACGATGTTGGCAGACGTAGGAGTGAGGACCTGATTAGCAGGTATAGGTCAGCAGTAGAGATAATTAGGAGGAAGGGTGGGAACCCTGTCATATGTGGTATTTTGCCAAGGAGAGGAGTTGGAAATGAATGGTTGTCCAGGGCAATTGGTGTCAATTGCTGGCTGGACAAATACTGTAAGGAAAATGCAGTAACATTCATTGACAGCTGGAACCTCTTCTATGGCAGAAATAACATGTATGCCTGGGATGGGATTCACTTATGTAGGTCTGGGGTGGGGGCAATTGCAACTACGCAGTGGAGGGAGCTGTTAGGGCTTTAAACTAGGAATAGTTAGTGGTAAGGGTTTTGGCAGGAAAACAGTGAAGTCGCAGTGTAGTAATATGAGTAGTAGGAGAACTTGTAATAGGCAAAATGAGGTGGATATTGGAAAGCCAGAGGCACTAGGTGACAAAGACAGTTATAGGTTTAGTGGAATAACAGAAAGGAGCAGGAAGGGTGAAGAGAAAGGAGGGTCCTTAAATATACTTCACTGTTTTCCTGCCAAAACCCTTACCACTAACTATTCCTAGTTTAAAGTCACAGTGTACTAATATGAGTAGTAGGAGAACTAGTAATAGGCAAAATGAGGTAGATATTGGAAAGCCAGAGGCACTAGGTGACAAAGACAGTTATAGGTTTAGTGGAATAACAGAAAGGAGCAGGAAGGGTGAAGAGAAAGGAGGGTCCTTAAATATACTTCACTGTTTTCCTGCCAAAACCCTTACCACTAACTATTCCTAGTTTAAAGTCACAGTGTACTAATATGAGTAGTAGGAGAACTAGTAATAGGCAAAATGAGGTAGATATTGGAAAGCCAGAGGCACTAGGTGACAAAGACAGTTATTGGTTTAGTGGAACAACAGAAAGGAGCAGGATGGGTAAAGAGAAAAGAGGGTCCTTAAATATACATTACACAAATAGTTGAAGTGTTAGGAATAAGATGGACGAGTTGAGACTAGTTGCTAGTGCAGGTAACACTGATGTATTTGCCTTAACTGAAACGTGGTTCAATACGAAAAATCGAGACATGCCTGCTGAATCTCGCATTCAGGGTTTTAATTTGTTCCAAGTAGACAGAAATATCGGGAAGAGGGGTGGGGTGGCACTGTAAATCCGAGATTGCTTGAACTGATGCATAAAAACGGGTATTAAGTCTGAAGTAACACATACAGAGTCTGTTTGGATAGAATTTTCAGAGGGACATGAAAAATTTATTTTAGGTATGATATACCGTCCCCCAAACTTAGATAGGGACAAAGGGAGACGACTATGGAAGGAAATTGTTAAGGTCACAAGGAACGATAACGTAGTAATTCTAGGAGACTTTAACTTTAGTCATATTGATTGGAATTTCTTGACTGGGAATTTAGAATCAAACGACTTCTTAGAAGTAGTTCAGGATTGTTTTTGGAAGCAGTTTGTGACAGAGCCTACAAGGAGAAATAACCTGCTTGACTTGGTTTTGGCAAATAAGGAAACACTTGTTAATAATTTAGAAATTACAGAGGAACTCGGTACAAGCGATCACAAATCAATTACCTTTAGCATTGAATGGAAGTATGATAGTAGGAATAATTCAGTACTGGTTCCAGATTTTCGCTTAGCAGATTACAATGGGCTTAGAGAACACTTATCATCTCTGGACTTGGGTAACGAAGAGAGCTATCAGTATGACAGCTTTCTAAACACAATACTTGCTGCCCAAATGACATTTATCCCACATAAGGAAATTAGATCGAATGGAAATGACCCCAAATGGATGAACAATAAGCTCAGATATCTTTTAGGACAGAATAAAGGAATTTGTAGGCGCATCAAAAGAGGTGAGGGTCATCTTATGAATCGGTATATTGAAATTAAGAGGGACATTAAAAAGAGGATAAGAAAAGCTAAACGGGACTATGAAATTAAAGTTTCTATGGATTCGAAAACTAACCCAAAAACTATTCTCCAGGTTTACAGAACAAAAGTGTGAGGGAAAAGCTCAATAGATAGGAGTGCGATGGAATTATATAAAAATAGTTCCTTTTGGGTACTTTTTTAAGGTATTGTAATAAGCTCCCGCTTTTTCCCCCCTTTTTTTTCCCCCACCCCGAAAGTGTTTAATTTCATTCCCGGGCTACTTGTTAAGGTAGGTAAGTCAAGCTCCCACTATTCCCCCCTTTTTTTCCCCCACCCCGAAAGTGATAGTTTGACTGCCGGTGCTTGTTAAAGGTGGGTCAGTCTAGCTCCCATTCCTTTCGCTCCTTCTTCCCCCCCCCAAAAGGTGCCCTTGGGGCTCCGGTCCCAAATGAAAATCATAAAACCACAGCTCCCGCACTACTGAAATACTTTCCTCCCTTGTTTTAGTATTTTAGGGGTTGAAAGCTTCACTTTTGCCCCATAATAAAATTAGTCCTTCAGTCTTGCTCTAGTTGACTGTTGTATTCACCACATCTTTTGGATTGTACTTATCGGGGGGGTTTTTTTCTTAAGCAGTGGGAACCCTGTCATCTTTCCGCTTGGATGACAGAAGGGGTACCCGCCCAAACAACGAGCAGAATGTGGAGATGGATAACGTCCTGAGACTTCCCCTTTTTGATTTAATTTCCGTGCCCTGTAGAAATTGCAGGACATAACCCCTCATCACTGCGTGGTTAAAGACCCTGCTTTCCTTTCATCGGGAATAATACTCAAGGGTAACGTGAAGAACAGCCGTGGGTTGTAACCAAAAACCCCGCGACCCCCCCATCATCGGCAACGGCTACGATTTCAACCTCATGCCAACACAGCACCCCTTATAATTAGCGTTGAAATTTGTTATATTTTTAAATTTTTTATTTTTTATTTTTCTTTTAAGTATGATTAAAATTTCATATTTAGGGGTTTTTTATTTTTTATTTTCTATATAATAAAATGTTTTTGTTTGTTTTTATTTCTTTTTCTATTCTTTTTTCCTGAAAGAGGACCGCCCGGGTAATACTGTCTGAAATTGTTACAGGGCTGGTAAGCCTTTTCAAGTGGCGACCCTGCGGATCAATCTACTGAATCAAGATTCAATTCCATTCGAATTACCTTGGAAACAAGGGCCCCAAAACCCCAGACGGTTACCACCAGCCAGAGTAATCATTCTCTATGGTAGGATACAGTACAGGTATTTAAAAGATTTTGGGGTTTTTTTGGTCTCAAATTTTTTTGTAAGTCAAGTCAAGGAGGAATACTATTAATTCTGCCATCTTTTTTTTG
>NC_069484.1:5492122-5509270 GCF_026875155.1 Cherax quadricarinatus | reverse complement strand
AAGTCCCCTTTCCCTACTAAAAATTTCAAAAATTTCCCTTCCCTATAAAAAAGTCAAAAGTCATTTTCCCTACTTAAAAGTTACAAGTTACTTTTGCCACACTGTGAAAGAAGACCTCAGGTGTATTTAAGTTAAAAACTTACTTTTCACACTGTGAGTGAAAGATTAACTGTGGAACTTGAGAGGAACAACACAGAGCGTCCTGGAAACCCATCGTAACTTAAACAGAGAAACCAACACAGTTTATTATAATTTACATTTTTCTCTCACTGTATTTTTCTCAAATTTTGTTACTTAACATTAAGCTTAAAAAATCTGTTCGTTTCATTATTTATTTTTTTAAAAATATAAGGAATGTTTCCAATAAGTAATTTAAAAAAAATTGTGCAGTTTCCTTCATCATGAGTAAAAAAAAACTTTTCACCCTTCTTCGGCTACGCGTTTTTGTGATCATTTTAATGCCCCTTTTCAGGCTTGGGGAAATAAAAAGAAAACCCAAAAGTCTAATTTTGGGGGAAAGGGGAAAATAGGGGGCCCCTTTTTGTCTTGATATTTGCCGAAAAATTTAGTAAAAATATAACTAAGTAACAGAATTAAAAATAATAAAAATTTTAAAAAGGGTTCCATAAGACAAACCACCACAACTCCAAATTTATTGTAAAAAAAACAAAAAATTCGCCCCTGACCACGGTAGGTGCGGGTGCCTGCACCCCTCTGCTGTTTTCGGGCGAGTACCTTTAAAAACATGGCGTGAGGGTGAGGGGGCGCGAAAATCCCATTGGTTTTGAGCTGTTCGTGGGGGTTTTTCACCCTCTTCAGCGAAGTCTTACCCCCAACAATCATTAGGGGGGCCCTATGGAACCCAAAGGACAGGGAGGTGTATGGGTGGGCCCTGAATGGGGCTTACAAAAATTTTTGTCAAACCGAATTCCACGTACTGAAAGATCTTCGGTGACGAAAACCCAAGACGGGGAATCTTGACGCTATTTCCAGCTTGGAAAAGGTGCTTTTTGACGACGTATCCCCGGCCACTTTAAGTTTTTTAAAAGATATGTAATGTCCCCTTTGGGGCAGATGGGCTGACATCAGGAGTGTTTTTGAGACATAGGGAAACCCTTTACATCGGGACAAAAGGGAAAATGTAGGGGGCGGGTTTTTCCCAGGGGCCCCCGGAGGGTCCCCTTTTCCCGGAAGATGACTCGGAGCCCTTCCCATACCGATTACGTCGTGTTTGGGAAAGGAATTAGGACCAATTTTGGTATCGATCCCGGGGAAACAGAGACGTACGTGCAAAAAATTTGGGGCGTACGACCATAGGGGGGCAGAGTGCGTAAGCTGAGGAGGGCGCCTGCACAAACTGGTAAAAGCCCCTTTTTAAACCAGCTTGATAGCAGTTTTGAGACCCCACGCGAAAAGGGTTTGGGCACTTGTGGAGGGGAAG
Source organism: Cherax quadricarinatus (assembly GCF_026875155.1). Taxonomy (NCBI): domain Eukaryota; kingdom Metazoa; phylum Arthropoda; class Malacostraca; order Decapoda; family Parastacidae; genus Cherax; species Cherax quadricarinatus. The sequence continues at coordinate 5,507,829 of NC_069484.1, read as the reverse complement.
GGTTTTTTTTTTTTTTTATTTTATTTAAAACTTCTTTGTAAAAATATTTATAGGTCCCAAAAATAAAAAAAATGAACAAGGACAAAAATCAATAAAACAAAAATAAACACAAAACAATCCAGGCAAAAATCTGACATCTACTATATACAAGTTTTTAAAACATATCAAAATTTTTAAAAGGAATAAAAGTTTAATAACAAAGGCCCCCAAAAAGGCTATAAAAAACTCCAAAAATTACAACCCAAACAAAATACGCAAAAGGCTTAATACAATACCCTTTAATACAACTCGCAACAAATACCCAGACCTACAAAATGCCTTATTAAAAAACCTGTGCTGCAACACAGGTGCCCAATCACCCCTCCCCCCCCCCCATTAAACACACACACATTGAAAACTAACCCCTTCACCCCCTGAATAAGCAGACTTTAAATTTAAATCCTTTTTTTTAGGGTTATTAAAACACATGTCACTTGGGGGAAACTTTAAATTTTAAAAACCAAGAAGGGTACGGGGACTCCCAAAAATTAAAAACCCTTTTAAAAAGAATAATAATAATAGGAAATTTACGTAAAACTGATGCTGGACCGGGGGAAACAAAAAAAGAAAAAAATAACCCCAGTGCTTTAGGAAATAGTAAAAAGGAAAAACCCTCTAAAAAAATTAAAAATTCAATTTGCAATCCCAGTGAAAGTGGAACAAATACGCTCCCAAAGAAAATATCCCATTTTATATAATTTTATGGGTTTTAACTTTAAATTACATGTTATATATTTAATTTTCCCCTTTAAAACCTTCCCATCAAGGGAACTAAGCAAAACTTTTTTTGGGCAAAAACCTTTCTCATTGGCCCCCCTCATTTATTTCCCCCAACACCCCCAAACCCAACATCACGCATACCCAAGGGGGTAACCCCGTTGAAATCCCCGAACCCCCCCCCCTTTTCCCCAACCTACTCCCCCCGGCATTTAAAAGGGCCCCTTATAACCCAAAAATTTCCCAAAATTGTTAGTCCTCTAAAACCCTCAGAAAAAATACCCCCTTCCCATCTTTTCCCAAAAATGTCTCTTTTGCGACCCCGAGTTCGATAAAAAGTCCCCCGCCAAAGCCCCTTTCTCATCACATCCCCACCCACCTTCCCCCTCTTTACCCCATAAAAATATAGTAGTCCACAAGGACAAAATCCCAAAAAACCTCTTACCACACTTCATCCACACCTTTATACAAGACTAAACGCTCGCAATACCCGACACACCTTGACCCCCCCCCCTCACCACTCCCTTTTCTCATCCATACCCTGATGCCCCCAAACCTTCACAAAAAAAGACGACAGGTTTCGCGGTCTCTTCCCCTTTTCTCTGCCACCCCCCCCCCCTCAATAACCCTCCTATCTGGGAAATTTTCGCTCCCGTTGGCAAAATCCCATGCGGGAAAAGGGTTTCAAAACCCTAAACGCGCCCTAGGTCGTATCCTTAATTTACTAAATCTTTCGCCATATTACACCCCATGCATAAAGGGGGTTTAAATCCCTTCAAACTGGCCCCAAATACATACCCCCCTTTAACGATTTCCCAAAAATTTCCCCCCTTTTTATTTCCCCGGGTTTTCCCTGGCTAACATTAAGGCACGTAACACTTTTTTCACATTCCTTCTTTTCCGCCCCTCCATACCTTTTCCCTCTTGTGAGCATGTCCCCTTACTAGCTGCCCCCCCCTCCACCCCCCAAAAATCATCATTTTCCACTTAAAACACACATTCACGCGCTTTTCAATTTCCAAAAAACCCAACCCCCCCCTACATCCCGGCAAAATCACTACCCCCCTTTTGCAACCATTTTGCCCCCCTGAACCCCAAAAAAATTTTTGAACCCCATTCTAAGAAAAACTCGTAAATGCCTTTCCCTTTGTTAAGGCATCACACCCCGAAAAAAACCCGGCCCTTACTATTTTAGTAATCTTTTAGACAATTGCAGGGTTGCCTAAGGTTTTTAAATGGTGAGGTCGCGCTTTCCCCCACCTCGCTGCCCCTTTTCCACCACCCTATTCGAATTGCTAACCCTTGAAAGCCTCAGGTCACCTCTCCATGCCCCCGCAGTTTTTCAGACCCCCGGTCCTCCGCTGCCAAAAACACACCCCCAAATCTAATCTCTCTGCCCCCTCTCCCCCCCATGATCATTGACTTTTCCAGTTTTACCTTAAACCCATTTACCTCCCAAAAGTGGTACCAATTTCCCCCCAAAAGTCCAAACCTTTGTCTCCCTCACTTACCAAAATATTTGGGTATCTTCAACATAGCCCCCCAAAACCGGGGCCACGGCTTCAGCCCCCATCCCTCCCCCCCTTTCCTTAGCCATCCTCCCCCCTCCTATAAAAGGGATCCTGAACACATGCAAAAAAATTATTTTGATAAAGGCCCTCCCTCCCTAAAGGGACCCCGCCCCAAATGTTGACCCCCCCCCCCACAAAACCCATTAAATTTGCCCTTTTTAAACCCCCTTCGCGTTTGAGTAAAAAGTATCCCCCCCCCCCCCCCCTATTTTTCCCCAAAACCCCCTGTCGTAGGAGAAAAACCCTTTCCAAAGCCTTTTCTTTCCCCCCCTATCATAACCCCCTTGCCAACCCAAAACCCAAAAAACGCCCCTTTTTCCCCTTTCCATGCCCCTCCGGGAAACCCCTTTGTTAAATCCTTTCCCTCGCTAAAGGGCCCTACCGGGTTTAAACCCAAACTGGGGACTCAACACGACCCTCCCCACAAACATTTAACCCGTTTCCCAAGAATTTTCGCAAAAAATTTTATAATAAACCAAAGCAACGAAATGGCCAGAAACCCCAAAGGGGTTTCCCTCTGGTTTACCCTTTGGGACCAACACCACCACCGCCGTTCCCTTTAGTTTCCCTCCCATTTTCCCTCCGTCTTTAAAGGCATTCATTAACCTTACAAAGAAAACCCCTAAGCAGACCCCAGTGCTGTTTCATTTTAAAAACGCTTGGTAAAAACCCTCGATTTTCCCCGGGGGCCTTACCCTTCCCAAAGTCCCTAAGGGCTCTCCAAAATTTCCCTCTCCTCAAAGCCCCACCCCGTGCCCCCGATCACTCCTCCCCCTTTGCACGGCACATACTCGCATACCTTCCCCAAAAAACCTCGGGCCCTCCACCCCCCTACTTTTCCCCCAAATTTCCCCAAACCAACTATTTTGCATATGGGATTCATCCCCAGGTGTCCCCCCTTTAAAACCTGACCCTCCCCAAAACCCCCCACAGAAAAATTTTGGAAATTGCAAAAAACCCCGGGATTGTAGTCTTTGCTTCGTAACCCTTTTGTCCTCACAGCACACAAGCTGATGGCCCTTTTCGCCCCAGAGACTTGTCCAAAACCCGGGCCCTTTTCCCGACAAACCCGCCCAAAACCCTTCTTTTTGCAAATCCCGGGAAACCCCGGGCCTTCAAAAAATTGTATATCCTCCACCGGGTTACACCCCCCCCACCCCCCCCCCCCCCCCCCCGTAACAATTCGAATCTAGGTTTTTAAGTAATTTGACCCAAAACCCTACCGCAAAAATTTTTTTAATGCCCTTTTCCCTCCCTCACAAAAAATTGACGTATTCTTAACTTTTGCCACACTAAACCCCCCATCCTACCACATCTTCCCCATTTCCCTTTTGTCGGGACAGAGCTGTTTCCCAAAAATATTGCAAAAGCTTCCCCTTTCCCCTCCCTACCCCCCCAAAACCATCGGGTTTTAGTTTTCCCAAAAACTTCCCCGCCTACGAGCCAAAGCCTTTCCCCTTCCCCCCTCCATAATACCCCCTTTTGATCCGGGAAAACACCATTCAAAAGTTTTAAAAGACTCTACCAAACCCCCTGAGATAAATATTAAACCCGTCCAAAAAAGAGCCGCATATCCCCTTCTTTTTAAACGTAAATTTCCCCCTCCCACCGACCTCCCCCCAAAACATCACGTAACTGAAAATCTCAAAACAGGGGCCCCCCCAAAACGAGGGAAAATTCCCCCTTTTTTGGGTTTTTCCCCTCTGTCCTCTTTAATTTTCACCCAAATTTCCCGTCCCCCCCCACAATCGCCACATACGGAAAAGGGCAAAAGGGAGTTTTCACGAGCTCCTCCCGCACAAAATCCCCTCTTCACTTTACGGCACTTTCTGCTGGGGCATACACACCACGAACGCCCTCTCTTCCCCCTCCGCCATCCTTCCACAGTAATACTCTCCCCCCCCCCCCTTTCTATGCCATACAAAAGGGCCGCCTCCCCGAAACAACACCCCCCACTCCCCCTTTTAAAGGTCAGACGGCAAAAACCTTTAAACCCGATACCCAGGCACCACTGTTTTCCCCAAAAACTTTAAAAATTTTGCCCCCCGCCACAAAAGCTACGTCAACCTTGCCTATTCAAAAAAAACCCGAAGCAAAATCCCCCTTTAAAACCACAAAACAGACCAATTTAACCCTTTATTGGGTTTCACACCTGAGGCCCGTTTAAAAAGGGTTTTCCTTCCCCCCCTCCTGTCAAATTCTTCCCCCTTTTAGACCGTTTCCCCGGACTGTGCCTTTGCCACAGCCCCCCCCCCCTCCTTCCCAACCAAACCCCCCCCCTTTTGTTGTGGCCCCCTCGCAGAGTCACTCTGGGTACCATAACCCCCGTCTTTTTTCCCCGGCCTTTTCGCCGGCGTCAGAAAAATCGTCCGAATCTCGCTGCTGCCCTTTTTTTCCCTTTTAGCTCTCTCAGTTTCCATATCTGATTTCCCGGGGCCGGGAAAAATGGACTTCCACCTTACCACCCTTAATCCGCCTCCCTGTCCTTCCATGGCACTGCACTGCCCACCCCAAAAGGGCCCCCCTGTTTCTCCCCTTCCCCCCCACACAAAACCCTTCCGCCCTGATCCCCCGGGTTTTTTTTCCCCTTTTAACTCTCCACCTGCATAACTGTAAAAATTTGCCTTTTATACCGTCTCCAAATCCTCCTCAATACCTTCATGCTGCGCCCCTCCTGTACCTCCCCACTTGACAACGTAAATGTTTATGGCCGGTGATTTTTATGGATCACCCCTTCTTTCCGATTCCCAGGGGGAGCCCCCACCCTTCCCCTCCACATGCGACCACGCCCTCCTCCTTGCACCCCTTTTTTCTTTAGGCCCCGGGTGCTCAGCGCCCGGGTCCCCCCCTTGCCGGCCCCGGGCCTTAACCCCCTTGCCCCATCTGCCCCCCTTGGTATATTCGCCACACATTTGGGAAAGTTAAAATCTGCCCCGCATTCGCTACCAAATTTCCTGGGGTTTTAACTCTTTTGAGATATACATACGAGGGTTTTAGGTTCCCTTTGCGCCAAATTTAATTTTAAAAAAACCTTTAGGGAAAACCTTTGTAAGCACCTTTTTAAACCCTTTGCCGTTGGGGCCCGTGTACAGTTTTCCCAAAATGTTCGAAAACATTTCGAATATCTACCTCATCAGCCTCAAAAGGCCGATGCGGAGCTTAACCCCCGAATAAAGGGGTGATTTCATTTCCCTTTAACTTGAAACCCCCACTGCCCGGGGTTTTTTTTAAGCTGACTCTTTGGGAACGATCAACCAAAGCCTCGTATACTTGAAACAGTTTCACTTTCACGAAAATTCTATAAACACCGTTCAGTGTACTCCATATAAAACCTTTCTGAGCCCTAAAGTCTCTCTTATAATTTTTTGGGGAAAAACAAAATCGACGAGTAGGGGTTAAGCCCCCCTAATAAGTTCAATGCCCACAGTATTCACTCTCCTGCGCACACCTGGCCCCCATGTTGTTGGGCTGATAGCTGTCTGGGGAAAACTAGGGGGGCAAAGCACGACCCACTCTACCCCATCCAGGCAGCGAATGCCAAACCTCCTCGTACCATGCTGCAGGTTCTGAGGACGCAGGCAAGGGGTCTACAGGGCCCAGAGCGTGCAGACAACCCGGACTGAAGGGGTGGAGGATTCCCAAAAAGAGGAGACGGATGGTGAGGAAAGTGTGAAAAAGGATCTGTTATAGACAAGGGAAAAGTACAGAAGTGAAAGGGCAGGAGGAGGTGCAGGCTCTAGGGGAGAGTTTCGGGGAAGTGTAAAGGACTTTGACCCGCCTAGGGTTTTGGGTACCTGGTGGTAGGGGCCGGCGTTCCCTGTAGGGGAATTAATGTAAAAAACCAACGGGGTTTGAGGGCCAATTTGAAGAGTGATTTGTCGCGTGTCTTTGGAACGAGGGGGGGTGGAGGTTAGGTACTCGTGGGGAACCTCAAAGAAATGGATGTAGGGGCATCACGAGGAAGAAGCGGCGGCGTCGACTAAATGATGTCCTGAGCCGGCGCAAAATTTGGGAAAGGAAAACAATTCGAAGAGTCACAATAAGAGGATCGCAAAAAAAAGGGGGGGGGGGGTTGAGGTGTGAACCCTTGTGGGTCGGGGGACAGGAGGCCCTGGGAGAGAAGAGGGGGAGGAAGGTTTTGGAAACTGTAAAGGGGTTTAGGGTAATGTAAGAAAGGGCTGTGTAATAGGGGGGGGGAGAAGGAAGGGGAAAGTTTGTAAAAAGGGGGATGTAGTGTTCCTGAAAAAACAAATTTCAAGGAGGGAAGAGGTCGAGGTGGGGGGGTTTAGGTCATGATCTGCCATCTGCACGTCTGAAAGGTGGGTGGGTATATTATAGGAGGCAAGCCCGTTTGGTTCTAAAGGTGGGGGGGGGGGGGGGGGAAGAGTATTGGCGTGGGAGGGGTGGTGGAGGGGAAAGGGGGATCTTTTGTAAGTGTTATGCACCAGCAGAAAATGATGTGGGGGTAAAAAGGGGATTTTGTATTGAAAATATTTTCTTCTTAGGGGGTTTCCCTCGGGGCCTCGTTGGGGGGGGACGGAACTGCGTTTTAGGAGGGCTGACGTGGAAACCAAAAGGGGGGGGGGCCACGTGTGGGCGGCCTTGGAGTTTTTTGCGGGTATTCATTGGGGGATGGGGTTGGAGGAGGGGGGGGGAGGGAGCACCTTTTGAAGAGGATTAGCGGCGGGTTTGGATAGGCTGTTATATTTAAAGGGGGTTTGGTTGACATTTTTCCGTACAATAAAGTAGCTTATTCGGTCTGGGGCGTAGTAGCAGAGGTGCGTGGGAGTCACTAGCAGGTATATCTGGGGGTTATTAAAAATTAAAATAAAGTGTGTTAGGTGATGGGGAGGGGATAGAGGGATTTGCAAGTGTGGGGGGGGTTAGTGCAGGGTAAAGGGGGGGTGGGATGTGGTATGTGGGGGGATGGGTGGCTAAAAAAGGTTTAAAGCAATATTACAAAAGGAAGGGGGAAAATGTATAATTTTTTAAAAATTGGGGCCTTCTAACTTTTTGGGGGATGGGTTTTACGGGGTTGTTTGCGGGGGGGCGGTGGGGGGGCACTTTCCAATGGATGATATTAGGGAAATTAAAGGGGGGGTGCGTAGGTACGGGAAAGGGGTTTCCAACGGTGCGGGTACAGGCGGGGTGGAAGAGGTGTTAGGGGGCGAAAAATTCATCGTGCATATTGGGTACAGAAAAAAGACAGCAGCAATGACTTTTCCCTGGTTGGAGTTCATGAGTCGTAGGAGGGTCAGGGGGGGGCAGGTAAAACAAGCTAAGAAGGAAGGGGCATTTGCTGACAAGTGGTATGGAATACTGGAAACGAAAGGGGGTTGGGATGGGGTTTTAGAACAGGTGGTGGAAGTGGGGTTGTAGTTGCTAACAATATAAACACGGGGGGGGGAAAATAACTGGGGGGAAATATGGGGGGGTTTAAGTGGAACAAGGGCAAAGCACTGGGAATTTGGCCCCCGGGCAGAGTTTTTTCAGGCTTTGGGGGAATTTTTGAGGCTTTTCGGTTGGTTTTAAATGCTGAAGTATGGGGTGAGCTGGGGGGAAAAAGCAGGCAACGGCTGCTTTGTTTGGTCCCAAAGGGAAAGGGGCAGCATACGTTTCGGGATTCCCGGGGCGATCTCGTTGTTTGCACAGATTAAAATTGTTGCGAAGTTTTTGGGGAAAATGGGGTTGTGTTGGGGGGGGGTATATCAAAAACCAGTTGGTTTCCCAGGGGGGTCTAGGGTGGGGGGGCAGGGTTACTTAGGGTTTTCGTGGGGGAAAAAGGAGGGGGAGGGGGGGGGATTTTTGGGGCCCCTCGTTTGGGCAAGGGGATAGGATTAGAGGGGATCAAAAAGAATTGAAAGCCACCTCAGGGGTCGGGGGGTTTGGGGAAAAAATAGTGGGTTGGGTTGAGGCGTTGTAGGGGAGGTGAAATGGCGGGGGTACAGTTTAAAAGGGTCGTTGGGTGGGAAGTTTAATGGATAGGGGATTAGGCAGGGGTGTCCTATGTCCAACATTGTTTGTGTGCGACAGGCCCCCTTTTATAGTTTGATGTACAGCGATGTGTACGATGGGACCGGGTGTAGGTTGCGAGGGTTTGGCCCAGTTTTAAATTTGGGGTATGGGATGATACAATTTTATGACAGGGGGGGTTTCAATGGAACTTAGCCCGGGTAGTACAAATTTCGCAGGGGCAACTGGTATGGGGGTAAATTCAGAAAACCATGGTCGGGGGTTGGGAGCTTGGGCGTGGGTTTGTTTGGGGTAGGCGTTGTGAGGAAGGGGGGAAAATTCTTTTAAAAATTTGTTGTTTATTTATGCGGCGATCAAACTGTGGCACCCTGGAAAACTGCTTGGGTTTGAAATTTACCTGTGATAAGGGGGGGCTGGTTTGCTGGACTTAAAGCGGAGGGCAAAGTGTTACTTTAAAAGGGGAGGTGATGGGGAAAGGTGGGGGGGGGGGGTGGGCCAGGATCCATAACAGATTGCAAGGTGTATAAGGATATTAAACCCAGGATTCATAGGGCCCGTTATCCCCGGGGAAAGGGGGCAAAAGAAAAACAGCGAAAAGTTTAAGACTTATTTTATCCCTTTACCAATTTAGAAGAGCAATATGTACAATTACATAATAAGTATAGTGCCGTCCGGGAAGCAAAGAAATAGAAGCCACAAAATAGCAGACCGTGCTTCAACCACTCTAGAATGGGGAAAGCAAGGGCGACAGGAGAGCGGTACCACTAACCTCTGCGATTGCCAATCCCCCCCTTTTTATTGGGAGACCCGGTCCTAGTTAAAGATGGGGCCCCTCACCAACTCTTAGCAACCTGGTTCGTTTGGGGGAAAGCTGGGAAATAGGGTGTGTCCCTGCCCGAAATAAAGGTTACGTACTCTTTGATGCCACACAGGAGTTGAGTTGCATGAGTGTGAAAAATGTGTTAGGGCCTGGCGTGGGGGTCGAGACCAGCAAAAGGTTTTAAAAAGGTAGGGTTTTGGGAGTTGTTAGCCGGGAGGGTTGTAGCCCCGTAAGGGAATTTTCCCCCCTTATGCTGGGGAAGTAATGGAATAGTTTGATAGGAGAGGTTCAACCCGTGTTCGGGATGTAATGTATCGTTTTCTGCACGGCATTTACCCTTGGTTTTGGTTCTACGGGGTGACGGTCGTTGACGGGGGGGATGTGGGGTATTGGTGGGGAGGATCGGCTTTTTTGGGAGTTTTTTTTTGTGATGAAAGGGAGTGTAAGGGGTGGTTAAATAGGGTGATAAATAGGATAGGAGGTAAAGGAATTTTGTATTGAGGCATTAAGTTCGACGTGGGGGGGTTTTCGAGGAAAATTAATCAGGCTGTGGGATACTTATGGCAGTTAATCTATATAGTGTGGGGGATTGCGGGGGAAAAGGTTCGAGGTGAAAGAGGAGGGTGTTAGCGGTAAAGTTCTATAAAACGGGATGTGAAATACGGAAATTTTTGGGAGGAGGTGGGGGAAGGTTTTTCAGAGGGGTATAGGCAACTTTCGTTAAGGTTTTATTTAACTTGAATATACGAGGGAGGGGGGGGGTTGATTGGAAAATTTGCTGGGGGAGGGGAAAGTCATGGGTGAAAACAGGGCGCCCTCCCTGGTAAAGGATGACAAAACATGTTTGCGTGAGTGTTGGTGAGTGTTCTGAGTGAATAAATGTGGCCACGGGTGCTAGCACCCGTGGGCTGGCCCGTTTTTTGTTGACTGGCTATACACTTATTATACATATGTGTGTGGTAAATTTTTTTTACGGGAATGACATTGTAATTTGGGGATTTTCTATAAAAAATTTCATGTATTTTCTCCAACTTGTTTTTTTAGGTGCCTTTCACTGCATAGTGTTGATCTTTATCATGCATGGTGTCCAGAGAATGCGTGAAAGTTGTATTAAAGTCTGTGTTTTTTGTTTTGTCATGGTGTTTTTGCAATTTTTTATTTTGTTTTGAAAGTAAAGAGTTTAATGTACGTCGATAGGTAAATAAAGTTGGGGAAAAGTGGTGTTACGGTTTTGTAGTTAGGTGTGTGCTAGGGAGTCTTTATGTTTACTTAACCCCTCAAGAAGGTTCTTGTGTTGGGGAGGGGGTCTTGATTTGGGAATTGGATCTGTGCTTCCAGTTCCCCCAATTTAACCTGATCCTTCCAATCCCCCCCCCCCCCCGGCGTGTATAACCTCCGGGGTTTAGCGCTTCCCCCTTGTTTTTAATAAAATTAAATAAATGGTTACTTAGTCATGGTTATATTTTTGTTGTATTGTACGTTGTCAATAGCACTACTTATGTCCATTAAGCTGTATAGAGCTTGAATGTTAGTTGAAGCTGTTTTTGTTTTTAACACTGGAATTTTCATGTTTAAATGTTAAAGCTTACATGGTTGGATTTTTGCGGCTAAAAAATTTATACCTATGGCTTTTTATCATTTTTTATGCCCTTGTGATTTTCTATATCCCATTGTTGTGTAATACATATTGTTACGTAATGAACCCTTAGGACAATTTCTAAATTAATGTTTTTTCATTGCGGTGACTAAATTAGGCAACATTCATTTTTTATGTTGTTAGGTTGTAAAATTTTGGGGGGGTTGGATAACCACGAAGGGGGGGGGGGTAATATGTTGTATATGTTCGGCAAAAGAATTTCATGGGTTTTAGTCGATTATTAAGTCCCTTTGAGGGATGTTATAAAGTGTTGTTCATATCATGTAATTCTGTTGGGTAGCTCCAACAGGTTTGGGTTAAGGGTTAAGGATGAGGGAGCAGGGGGGGGGGGTGTACCCACACGGAGTTGTAAGTGTGGTGTGTAATGTTAGCTGTAGGGAGGGTTGTGTTAATTTATAGCCTTAAATGAGTTTTATATATTATATTTTTGTAATGTCATGTTTTAAATAAAATAAAATAAAAAAAAAACTCTCCAAGGAAAACAATTACATACCGTTGTTATTGTAGTTTTAAGTTAAACATTATTTTCCTTGTCAAGGACAGGACAGGCAAATTCTCTTGTAGGAGAAAATGAATATACCATATTACAATACTGTCAAATTATAGTGAATAAATTAATCAACTGTAACAATTTCTTTATTAATTTACAAAAGAAGTTGAAAGTGGATGGTAATGAGAGTCGGGGTTATAAAATAAAAGTACACACAGGCAATATGCCTCGGGAATAAAATCGAAGCTTTTAGTGATTGCTGCTGGGATAAATCACAGGACGGGAGGAGCTAAAACCCATGACAAGAAACCCTTAAAATTCCGAGGCCAGTGTGTTAACCACTCGTCCAGCTGACTCTAAAAGGATTCCTCCAGCTACGTATATTTTGATACACCATAGGTAGGTTAGCATTGGTCTCATTGTTATTAACATGCAGGTTTTCTCAGATAAATCCCACACAAGCGTGGCTGTGGAGATTTGGCTGTGCTCAACTCCCATCAAAGCAACCAATCATGGCAGTTTTAAAGCTAACAAGTCAAATATTTAACAAGATACGTTAACTGGTACATTGTGTTGCCAATTTAACCGGATGAGGGTTATTCAGTAAGTTAACACCACTTACACCACACACATCAACACAGGGATGGAATAGGCAACTAATAGTTGATTTGCATCGTAATCTGGAATGCAAATGTTTTCCAACTAACATTTCCCAAAGCTGAAAAATATGGACCATAAGAACATAAGAATGGAGGAACACTTCAGTAGGCCTACTGACCTATACGAGGCAGGTCCTCCAAAAAGCAAAACAGTGATTAATTATTTTTCATGTTCTTCTAAGCATAAAATTTAAAATTTGACGAGGTGAGAGATTTTGAGGTTCGGTTTTATTTATGAAATAGTGAAGGAACGTCGTTCAACTTGACAAATATATTAAAGGAATGCCATTCCCATGCGTTCCCATAGCATTGTACTGCAATTTGGATCAAGAGCCCCTCACTATCATTCTGGCATCTCCCTTAAGGGCATTACATATACCATTAGTCTATAACAGTATTTAACTATTTTCTGATCAAATGTTCAGTTTAACTACTTTTTCGTGATTGTTTGCTTTTCCTTTTAAAAGAAGTTTAAAATGTAGTTGTGGTAGCTTATTGACTAGTATCCTACCTCAGCTACACCACAGACCAAACAGCTAACAAACTGGTTATCTCAGCTACTCTTGTACATGTCAGGTTCTTCTCCGGCCTACGATGATTCCCTGCTGCCATGTAACACAGCAATTAGGTGATCTAACACCATCACCTGATATTCGCAAGTGACATGATTACGAATTGTGTATGCTGTTGTTTCTCTGTCTCTTGTATCACTTAAAGTGACCAACGTCCTAAAACCGAAACAAATCCAATAAAGATATGCAAAGTAAAAGCACAAATGTTTTATGAGCAACATTCTCAGAACTTACAAACAAATTTGACTCAGGTGTAAGCTCATGAATTTGTTTCTGGGTGCAAAATAAATGTTTATGTACTCAACACTGCTACAGGTATTTGTACTCTTTTTGTTTTTAATGTAATTAAGATTTTAACAGTAACTTGAAAGGTTAACTGGACCTGGTGGTGATCAACTACGATTATCTCAAGTGTGTGTGATAAGAGCAGCTCTCAAGTGCAGTTGACGCACCATTATCTAAACTTCTATATGAAGTAAGTAATGTTCTCAGTGAACATCGCATAAGAATATTTACTTAAGAGGACTGATGTTGTCAGCTGTTCATTTCTAACGACTTTACATCATGACAAAGAGTTTCACGTAATGAAGAAAATCCTCACTGCATTAGTGAATTTCTGAAAGAAAACAAAAGCCTTGAGTCATACTAGCCGGGCAAACAACCTGTATCAGAGACCAGTACTTGAGACAACACGACGCCTTCTCATCATTGTTAAGATAAATCGTGTTATCACAAATCATTATTTTGGTCTTATTACATTTATTTAGCAACAAATTATATTTATCTTCTGTAAAAAAATATTTATATTTTTCTCTTTCAATATACATTACAAGATACAAAAAAAGCTTTGAAAAAATTTATTTATTCCAGTATTTACTAATAACCAGTCTCATGTACAAACACTGAATAAAAACGTGATATACTGTATGTTATAAAATGCTTTTGGGGGCCAAACCTAACTTAGAAACCTCATCTAACCTAAATGAAAAAAATGTAATTTTTTTAACCAAATTTTGTTATGTATAGCATAGGTCAGAATACATTTATTGAATATTGCTTCAAATCAATGATATATTTTCTTTTGGTTATGTTTAGAATAATTTCCTTTGATTTACACTGTGGTATATATATGTTCTGCAGAATAGTTAAAAATTGGTCAATTATCAACAACTCATTTAAAATTTATTCATTTCTAAATTTTTATCTTAAACGTTTAAAGATATATTTTTTTCATTTATGTTAATGTAAAAATTAATAATTTTGTACCATAGAACCTTAGAAAACTTACCTAACGTTTATTATAATTATTTTAACAAGCGCAATTTAATTTAGACTAATCCAACTAAATATACAATAATTTAATAGTAAACAAAGATAATGAAATATTTTTTTTTAGTTAAATTCAGAATGATTTTTGCGAAATTACTGCATATACAAATTATCGCTTGCGTTATTCGGGAAGAAGACCATTGCTATTTAAGCCAAAATCACAAGTTTTACCAATTCGGCACCACATATATTCATACTCAGCTTAACCTATCAAAGAAACGCACGAAAACCAACAAACAAAAAAGTTGCAATACGATATAATCATTCTACCGAAAAGAAAAGATTTTCTGAGCCTTATTCCATTTTCATCTTGCCGTCACTGCCGAAGCGTTTAGCAGTGACAACTCTGAAGAAGCGACGCAGAGCGAATATAAAGCCGAACACAGCTAACTGTAGTATGAGGATCACGTCCAGCATGAGGAACTCCACCCAGGAGAGCTGCACCGCTGGTGACCTCAGCTGGGGCGCACCTCTGTGACGGATGACGTACTCCGTCCAGAACACTGCCAGCTCCGTGGGTGGTACAGGCTGATCCCGCAACGGCACTGACATCCTCAGCACGTTTTCCTTATACCTGTGAAGAAAAATCTGAAAGATTACCCACACAAGTTACAGAGGAAAAAGAAAGGAAGCAGAAATATTAAATTATTAGTTATGTAAAGAAAGGACCGGGAGTCAAGTGTTTGAATTCACGACTAATGAGAACGATGAAAATTTGAAGAATATGAAAAGGGGTGATAGTATGAAATGAGAAATATGAAAAGGGGTTATAGAAAATTTGTATACACCTGGGACAGAAAGAAGTGTAGAAAGGTTTAGCGAGTTTTTAACCAAGAGACAGAATAATTGTAGTGGGTGTCCCAAATGCTAAAGGAAGCTGTTGAAGGTGAAGGTGAAGATATACCTTTGATATACCTTTGAAGAGTTTTGAGAGTTTCACTACTCTCGGAGCACAGCCATAGGCTAGGCTCCTATGGTACTTGCCTGGTCAAGCAGGCTGTTGCTGCTGGAAGCATACTATGTAGGATTGGAATGACAGGCGCAAATGATAATTGGAGGCCTCTAAGTGGGCTACAGAAAGAAAATACTCTAGTAATCGGTAATACTTTTTTAAAGATAAGACAGAATTACTAAGTACTGGAGATTCGATGTGGTAAGAGTTGCAGTTTGCTAGGTTAGGTTTAAATACATAAAGGGTTGGTGAGTAGACTTCTGAATATGTGTGTTATAGAAAAGTGATTGGATATCAGATCGTTATTTAGAGTTTTCTACACTACATGAAAAAGGGAAGCTGAAGTACAAGGAGTAACATAGAAGTGATAATGAATGAATTGAAGATGACAGTGAGAGATGCAAGCAAATATATGAAGAAAAGTGGTTTAGAGATAGAATAAATAATGAAGCGATAAGTGGTAGATTTAAGAATGCAGTGCTAGATTTCAAGGGTGATGCAGATGGGAAGAGTTGTGACTGCTGGAATACTGAAGCAAAGATAAAAGTAATAGAGGTATTGACAGAATATCATATAAGGAAGGAAGAGTATGTGAGAGAAGAGGTTGAATGATTATTAACGGGTTGTATAAGAGATTATATAAGTCTTTATCTGCAAATTTTGAAGATAAATTGTATAAAATACTGACATAACTAAAAAAAAAAAGACTCAAATGCAATAAAATGTGAATTTTTATTGAATACGTTTAGCCCATACGTGGAATTTATGAAGATGGAAATAGCTCTAAATGAGCCTCAAGTATGGCGAGAATATATAGGTAACATGTGACCTGAAGGGCGATCTGAGAAAATAAACAGTTAAGGAGGGCTGTTAAACATTTAAGAGAACCTTGGAAACAAATGAATTTATGTTAAAAAAAGAAATGGGG
>NC_069484.1:5467538-5491622 GCF_026875155.1 Cherax quadricarinatus | reverse complement strand
ATTATTCTAAAACTTTGCTTACTGAAACATTAAGCTTAAAAATCTGTTCTTTTTCATTATATTATTTTTATATAATATAAAGGAATATTTCCAATAAGTAATTTACAAAAAGTGCAGATTAGCCTAATCATCATGAGTAAAATAAACATTATCTTCCTTCTTCGTTGCTACGCGTTCATTAGCTGATCTATTTTAACTGCACCTTTCTAGGCTTAACATAATAGAAGGAAAATAAGCATTGAGAACCATAGTCTTATCTTGGGTAAGAGAGATAGTGGGCACCTTAATGTCTTGATATTTGCCGTAAAAATATGTAAAAATATCACACTAAGGAACAGAACCTTAACAAATAATAACAATTCAAAGGTTCATATAAAGACTAACCACCACAACTCTCCAAGGAAAACAATTACATACCGTTGTTATTGTAGTTTTAAGTTAAACATTATTTTCCTTGTCAAGGACAGGACAGGCAAATTCTCTTGTAGGAAAAAATGAATATACCATATTAAAATACTGTCAAATTATAGTGAATAAATTAATTAACTGCAACAATTTCTTCATTAAATTACAAAAGAAGTTGAAAGTGGATGGTAATGAGAGTCAGGGTTATAAACTAAAAGTACACACAGGCAATATGCCTCGGGAATAAAATCGAAGCTTTTAGTGATTGCTGCTGGGATAAATCACGGGACGGGAGGGGCTAAAACCCATGACAAGAAAGCCTTAAAATTCCGAGGCCAGTGTGTTAACCACTCGTCCAGCTGACTCTAAAAGGATTCCTCCAGCTACGTATATTTTGATACCCCATAGGTAGGTTAGCATTGGTCTCATTGTTATTAACATGCAGGTTTTCTCAGATAAATCCCACACAAGCGTGGCTGTGGAGATTTGGCTGTGCTCAACTCCCATCAAAGCAACCAATCATGGCAGTTTTAAAGCTAACAAGTCAAATATTTAACAAGATACGTTAACTGGTACATTGTGTTGCCAATTTAACCGGATGATGGTTATTCAGTAAGTTAACACCACTTACACCACACACATCAACATAGGGATGGAATAGGCAACTAATAGTTGATTTGCATCATAATCTGGAATGCAAATGTTTTCCAACTAACATTTCCCAAAGCTGAAAATTATGGACCATAAGAACATAAGAATGGAGGAACACTTCAGTAGGCCTACTGACCTATACTAGGCAGGTCCTCCAAAAAGCAAAACAGTGATTAATTCTTTTTCATGTTCTTCTAAGCATAGAATTTAAAATTTGACGAGGTGAGAGATTTTGAGGTTCGGTTTTATTTATGAAATAGTGAAGGAACGTCGTTCAACTTGACAAATATATTAAAGGAATGCCATTCCCATGCGTTCCCATAGCATTGTACTGCAATTTGGATCAAGAGCCCCTCACTATCATTCTGGCATCTCCCTTAAGGGCATTACATATACCATTAGTCTATAACAGTATTTAACTATTTTCAGATCAAATGTTCAGTTTAACTACTTTTTCGTGATTGTTTGCTTTTCCTTCTAAAAGGAGTTTAAAATGTAGTTGTGGTAGCTTATTGACTAGTATCCTACCTCAGCTACACCACAGACCAAACAGCTAACAAACTGGTTATCTCAACTACTCTTGTACATGTCAGGTTCTTCTCCGGCCTACGATGATTCCCTGCTGCCATGTAACACAGCAATTAGGTGACCTAACACCATCACCTGATATTCGCAAGTGACATGATTACGAAATGTGTATGCTGTTGTTTCTCTGTCTCTTGTATCACTTAAAGTGACCAACGTCCTAAAACCGAAACAAATCCAATAAAGATATGCAAAGTAAAAGCACTAATGTTTTATGAGCAACATTCTCAGAACTTACAAACAAATTTGACTCAGGTGTAAGCTCATGAATTTGTTTCTGGGTGCAAAATAAATGTTTATATACTCAACACTGCTACAGGTATTTGCACTCTTTTTGTTTTTAATGTAATTAAGATTTTAACAGTAACTTGAAAGGTTAACTGGACCTGGTGGTGATCAACTTCGCTTATCTCAAGAGTGTGTGATAACAGAGGCTCTCAAGTGCAGTTGATGCACCATTATCTAAGCTTCCAAATGAAGTAAGTAATGTTCTGAGTGATCATCGCATAAGAATATTTACTTAAGAGGACTGATGTTGTCAGCTGTTCATTTCTAACGACTTTACATCATGACAAAGAGTTTCACGTAATGAAGAAAATCTTCACTGCATTAGTGAATTTCTGAAAGAAAACAAAAGCCTTGATTGAGTCATACTAGGCGGGCAAACAACCTGTATCAGAGACCAGAACTTGAGACAACAAAAGCCTTGAGTCATACTAACCGGGCAAACAACCTGTATCAGAGACCAGAACCTGAGACAACACCACGCCTTCTCATCACTGTTAAGATAAATCGTGTTATCACAAATCATTATTTTGGTCTTATTACATTTATTTAGTAACAAATTATATTTATCTTCTGTAAAAAAATATTTATATTTTTCTCTTTCAATACACAATACAAGATAAAAAAAAAAAGCCATGAAAAAATTTATTTATTCCAGTATTTATTAATAACCAGTCTCATGTACAAACACTGAATAAAAACGTGATATACTGTATGTTATAAAATGTTTTTGGGGGCCAAACCTAACTTAGAAACCTCATCTAACCTAAATGAAAAAAATGTAATTTTTTTAACCAAATTTTGTTATGTATAGCATAGGTCAGAATACATTTATTGAATATTGCTTCAAATCAATGATATATTTTCTTTTGGTTATGTTTAGAATAATTTCCATTGATTTACACTGTGGTATATATATGTTCTGCAGAATAGTTAAAAATTGGTCAATTATCAACAACTCATTTAAAATTTATTATTTTCTAAATTTTTATCTTAAACGTTTAAAGATATATTTTTTTCATTTAAAGTTGATGTAAAAATTTATAATTTTGTACCATAGAACCTTAGAAAACTTACCTAACGTTTATTATAATTATTATAACAAGCGCAATTTAATTTAGACTAATCCAACTAAATATATTTCAGATAAATTTACAGTAATTTAATAGTAAACAAAGATAATGAAATATGTTTTTTTCAGTTAAATTCAGAATGATTTTTGCGAAATTACTGCATATACAAATTTTCGCTTGCGTTATTCGGGAAGAAGACCATTGCTATTTAAGCCAAAATCACAAGTTTTACCAATTCGGCACCACATATATTCATACTCAGCTTAACCTATCAAAGAAACGCACGAAACCCAACATAAACAAAAAAGTTGCTATACAATATAATCATTCTACCGAAAAGAAAAGATTTTCTGAGCCTTATTCCATTTTCATCTGAAGAAGCGACGCAGAGCGAATATAAAGCCGAACACAGCTAACTGTAGTATGAGGATTACATCCAGCATGAGGAACTCCACCCAGGAGAGCTGTGCCGCTGGTGACCTCAGCTGGGCGCACCTCTGTGACGATGACGTTACTCCGTCCAGAACACTGCCAGCTCCGTGGGTGGTACAGGCTGATCCCGCAGCGGCACTGACATCCTCAGCACGTTTTCCTTATACCTGTGAAGAAAATCTGAAAGATTACCCACACAAGTTACAGAGGAAAAAGAAAGGAAGAAGAAATATAAAATTATTAGTTATATAAAGAAAGGACAGGGAGTCAAGTGTTCGAATTCACAGACAATGGGGACGATAAAAATTTTTGAAGAATATGAAAAGGGATGATAGTATGAAATGAGGAAAATATGAAAGGAGTTATAGAAAATTTGTATACACCTGGGACAGAAAGAAGTGTAGAAAGGTTTTAGCGAGTTTTTAACCAAGAGACAGAATAATTGTATGGTGTCCCAAATGCTAAAGGAAGCTGTTGAAGGTGAAGGTAAAGATAATACCTTTGATATACCTTTGAAGAGTTTTGAGAGTTTCACTACTCTCGGAGCACGGCCATAGGCTAGCTCCTATGGTGCTTGCCTGGTCAAGCAGGCTGTTGCTGCTGGAGGCATACTATGTAGGTTTGGAATGACAGGCGCAAATGATAATTGGAGGCCTCTAAGTGGGCTACAGAAAGAAAATATTCTAGTAATCGGTAATACTTTTTTAAAGATAAGACAGAATTACTAAGTACTGGAGATTCGATGTGGTAAGAGTTATAGTTTGCTAGGTTAGGTTTAAATACATAAAGGGTTGGTGAGTAGACTTCTGAATATGTGTGTTTTAGAAAAGTGATTGGATATCAGATCGTTATTTAGAGTTTCTACACTACATGAAAAAGGGAAGCTGAAGTACAAGGAGTAACATAGAAGTGATAATGAATGAATTGAAGATGACAGTGAGAGATGCAAGCAAATATTCAAAGAAAAGTGGTTTAGAGAGAGAATAAATAATGAAGCGATCAGTGGTAGATTTAAGAATGCAGTGCTAGATTTCTAGGGTGATGCAGATGGGAAGAGTTGTGACTGCTGGAATACTGAAGCAAAGATAAAAGTAATAGAGGTATTGACAGAATATCATATAAGGAAGGAAGAGTATGTGAGAGAAGAGGTTGAATGATTATTAACGGGTTGTATAAGAGATTATATAAGTCTTCATCTGCAAATTTTGAAGATAAATTGTATAAAATACTGACACAACTAAAAAAAAAAAAGACTCAAATGCAATAAAATGTGAATTTTTATAGAATACGTTTAGCCCATAACGTGGAATTTATGAAGTTGCAAATAGCTCTAAATGAGCCTCAAGTATGGCGAGAATATATAGGTAACATAGTGACCTGAAGGGCGATCTGAGAAATTATAGCTTTTGTGTCTACGTTACATCAGCAAATTTTAATGAGGAAAAATAAACAGTTATGGAGGGCTGTTAAACATTTAAGAGAACCTAGGAAACAAATGAACTTTATAGTTAAAAACGAAATGGGGATATTTTAGATGTTGCCGAGTCACAACATGGCAGCCAATGTCTCCAAGCTACCTGAAAAGAAACTGTTTTAGTTACTAAATCTTAGACTTCTATTAAGATCTCCCTCCAGTAAAACAAGAATTATTCTATTACTACATCAGGAACATATGTAATATCATGTGGAAGTTTGAGAAGAAATACATTAGAAAACCAGCACGATCATTCCAGCTTAGGATCCCTGAATACAAGACTACAGCCGGGACGACCTTAGGATCCCTCAATACAAGACTACAGCCGGGACGACCTTAGAATCCACGAATACAAGACTACAGCCGGGACAAACCTTAGGATCCCTGAATACAAGACTACAGCCGGGAGGGACCTTAGAATCCCTGAATAGAAACAACAGCCGGACGACCTTAGAATCAACGAATACAAGACTACAGCCGGGACGACCTTAGGATCCCTGAATACAAGACTACAGCCGGGACGACCTTAGGATCCCTGAATACAAGACTACAGCCGGGACGACCTTAGGATCCCTGAATACAAGACTACAGCCGGGACGACCTCAGGATACCTGAATACAAGACTACAGCCGGGACGACCTTAGGATCCCTGAATACAAGACTACAGCCGGGACGACCTTAGCATCCCTGAATACAAGACTACAGCTAGGACGACTTTAGGATCCCTGAATACAAGACTACAGCTAGGACGACCTTAGGATCCCTGAATACAAGACTACAGCTAGGACGACCTTAGGATTCCTGAATACAAGACTACAGCCGGGACGACCTTAGGATCCCTGAATACAAGACTACAGCTAGGACGACCTTAGGATCCCTGAAAACAAGACTATAGCCGGGACGACCTTAGGATCCCTGAATACAAGACTACAGCTAGGACGACCTTAGGATCCCTGAATACAAGACTACAGCTGGGACGACCTTAGGATCCCTGAATACAAGACTACAGCCGGGACGACCTTAGGATCCCTGAATACAAGACTACAGCCGGGACGACTTAGGATCCCTGAATACAAGACTACAGGTGCGACGACCTTAGGATACTTGAATACAAGACTACAGCCGGGACGACCTTAGGATCCCTGAATACAAGACTACAGCCGGGACGACCTTAGGATCCCTGAATACAAGACTACAGCTGGGACGACCTTAGGATCCCTGAATACAACACTACAGCCGGGACGACCTTAGGATCCCTGAATACAAGACTACAGCCGGGACGACCTTAGCATCACTGAATACAAGACTACTGCCGGGACGACCTTAAGATCCTTGAATACAAGACTACAGCCGGGACGACCTTAGGATCCCAGAATACAACACTACAGCCGGGACGACCTTAGGATCCCTGTATACAAGACTACAGCCGGGACGACCTTAGCATCACTGATTACAAGACTACTGCCGGGACGACCTTAAGATCCCTGAATACAAGACTACAGCCGGGACGACCTTAGGATCCCAGAATACAACACTACAGCCGGGACGACCTTAGGATCCCTGAATACAAGACTACAGCCGGGACGACCTTAGGATCGCTGAATACGAGACTACAGCCGGGACGACCTTAGGATCCCTGAATACAAGACTACAGCTGGGACGATCTTAGGATCCCTGAATACAAGACTACAGCCGGGACGACCTTAGGATCCCTGAATACAACACTACAGCCGGGACGACCTTAGGATCCCAGGATACAAGACTACAGCCGGGAAGACCTTAGGATCCTTGAATACAAGACTACAGCCGGGACGACCTTAGGATCCCTAAATACAAGACTACGCCGGGACGACCTTAGGATCCCTGAATACAAAACTAAAAGCCGGGACGACCTTAGGATCCCTGAATACAAGACTACAGCCGGGACTACTTAGGATCCCTGAATCAAGCCCTACAGGTGCGACGACCTTAGATCCCTGAATACAAGACACAGCTGGGACGACCTTACGATCCCTGAATACAACACTACAGCCGGGACGACCTTAGGATCCCTGAATACAAGACTACAGCCGGGACGACCTTAGGATCACTGAATACAAGACTAGGGCCGGGGACGATTTAGGATCCTTGAATACAAGACAAACAGCTGGGACACCTTGGGGTCCCTGAATACAAGACTACAGCCGGGAGGGCCCTTAGCATCCCTGAATACAAGACTACAGCTGGGACGACCTTAGGATCCCTGAATACAACATTACAACCGGGACGACCTTAGGATCCCTGAATACAAGACTACAGCCGGGCCGACCTTAGGATCACTAAATACAAGACAAACGGCCGGGACGCCCTTTAGGATCCTTGAATACAAAGACTACAGCTGGGACGACCCTTAGGGTCCCTGAATAAAAGACTAAAAGCCGGGACGACCTTGGGAAATCCCAGAATACAACACAACAGCAGGGACGACCTTAGGATCCCTGAATACAAGACTAACAGCCGGGACGACCTTAGATCCCTGAATACAAACTACAGCCGGGATGACCTTAGGATCCCTGAATACAAGACTACAGCCGGGACGACCTTAGGATCCCTGAATACAAGACTACAGCTGGGACGACCTTAGGATCCCTGAATACAAGACTACAGCCGGGACGACCTTAGGATCCCTGAATACAACACTACAGCCGGGACGACCTTAGGATCCCTTAATACAAGACTACAGCTGGGACGACCTTAGGATCACTGAATACAAGACTACAGCCGGGACGACCTTAGGATCCCTGAATACAAGCCCTACTACCCGGGGACGACCTTAGGATCCCTGAATAAAAGACTACAGCCGGACACCTTAGGATCCCTGAATACAAAAACTACACTGGGGCGACCTTAGGAACCCTGAATACAAGACTACAGCCGGGACGACCTTAGGATCCCTGAATACAAGACTACAGCCGGGACGACCTTAGGATCCCTAAATACAAGACTACAGCCGGGACGACCTTAGGATCCCTGAGTACAAGACTACAGCCGGGACGACCTTAGGATCCCTGAATACAAGACTTCAGCCGGGATGACCTAAAGATCCCTGAATACAAGACTTCAGTTGGGAAGACCTTAGGATCCCTGAATACAAGACTACAGCCGGGACGACCTTAGGATCCCTGAATACAAGACTACAGCCGGGACGACCTTAGGATCCCTGAATACAAGATTACAGCTGGAACGACCTTAGGATCACTGAATACAAGACTACCGCCGGGACGACCTCAGGATCCATGAAAACAAGACTACAGCCGGGACGACCTTAGGATCCCTGAATATAAGACTACAGCTGGTACGATCTTAGGATACCTGAATACAAGACTACAGCCGGGAGGACCTTAGGATCCCTGAATACAAGACTACAGCCGGGACGACCTTAGGATCCCTGAATACAAGACTACAGCAGGGATGACCTTAGGATCCCTGAATACAAGACTACAGCCGGACGACCTTAGGATCCCTGAATACAAGACTACAGCTGGGACGACCTTAGGATCCCTGAATACAAGACTACAGCCGGGACGACCTTAGGATCCCTGAATACAAGACTACAGCCGGGACGACCTTAGGATCCCTGAATACAAGACTACAGCTGGGACGACCTTAGGATCCCTGAATACAAGACTACAGCTGGGACGAACTTAGGATCCCTGAATGCAAGACTACAGCCGGGATGACCTCAGGATCACTGAACACAAGACTACGGCCGGGACGACCTTAGGATCCCTGAATACAAGACTACGGCCGGGACGACCTTAGGATCCCTGAATATAAGACTACAGCTGGGACGGCCTTAGGATCCCTGAACACAAGATTACAGCCGGGAGGACCTTAGAAACCCTGAATACAAGACTACAGCCTTGACGTCCTTAGGATCCCTGAATACAAAACTACAGCCGGGACGACCTTAGGATCCCTGAATGCAAGACTTCAGCCGGGACGACCTTAGGATCCGTGAATACAAGACTACATCCGGGACGACCTTAGGATCCCTGAATACTAGACTACAGCCGGGACGACCTTTGGATCCCTGAATACAAGACTACAGCCGGGACGACCTTAGGATCCCTTAATACAAGACTATAGCCGGGACGACCTTAGGATCCCTGAATACAAGACTACAGCCGGGAAGACCTTAGGATCCCTGAATACAAGACTACAGCCGGGACGACCTTAGGATTCCTGAATACAAGATTACAGCTGGAACGACCTTAGGATCACTGAATACAAGACTACAGCCGGGACGACCTCAGGATCCATGAAAACAAGACTACAGCCGGGACGACCTTAGGATCCCTGTATACAAGACTACAGCTGGTACGGTCTTAGGATACCTGAATACAAGACTGCAGCCGGGACGACCTTAGGATCCCTGAATACAAGACTACAGCAGGGACGACCTTAGGATCCCTGAATACAAGACTACACCCGGGAAACGACCTTGGGATCCCTGAATACAAGACTACAACTGGGACGACCTTAGGATCCCTGAATGCAAGACTACAGCCGGCACGACCTTAGGATCCCTTAATACAAGACTACGGCCGGGACGACCTTAGGATCCTTGAATACAAGACTACAGCTGGGACGACCTTAGAGTCCCTGAATACAAGACTACAGCCGGACGACCTTAGGATCCCAGAATAAAACCCACTAAAAGCCGGGACGACCTTAGGATCCCTAAATACAAGACTACAGCCGGACGACCTTAGGATCCCTGAAACAAGACTACAGCCGGACGACCTTAGGATCCCTGAATACAAGACTACAGCCGGGACGACCTTAGGATCCCTGAATACAAGACTACAGCTGGGACGACCTTAGGATCCCTGAATACAAGACTACAGCCGGGACGACCTTAGGATCCCTGAATACAACACTACAGCCCGGACGACCTTAGGAACCCTGAATACAAGACAACAGCCGGGACGACCTTAGGATCCCTGAATACAAGATTTACAGCCGGGACGACCTTAGGATCCCTGAATACAAGACTACAGCCGGGACGACCTTAGGATCCCTATATACAAGACTACAGCCGGGACGACCTTAGGATCCCTGAGTACAAGACTACAGCCGGGACGACCTTAGGATCCCTGAATGCAAGACTACAGCCGGGACGACCTTAAGATCCCTGAATACAAGACTTCAGCCGGGATGACCTAAAGATCCCTGAATACAAGACTTCAGTTGGGACGACCTTAGGATCCCTGAATACAAGACTACAGCCGGGACGATCTTAGGATCCCTGAATACAAGACTACAGCTGGGACGACCTTAGGATCCCTGAATACAAATCTACACACGATCTAAAGGGACGAGAAGATGCAGAATATCAAGACCATGGGAAAACTAGGGTAGCCACAGCCACTCCAGAGAGAGAGGGTTCTTTAACGCCGGGAAGGAAAAAAATCTGGCAGGAAGTAAGAGAAATCGTACACCAACTCCTATCATTTCTGGAGTGGAATCGCAGTTGATGGCCTCCACTTCAGACTAACAGATATTAGTGCCAGGAAACCCCCCCCCCCCTCACACCACCGATATCACCAATCCAACGACATTCATCTCTGCAAATATACAGTGTCTAAAGCCAGCATCGAGGAACGAAATACCTTTCATCCGTGGACTGCTTGCAGAGGCAAATGCAATGCTCGCGGCTTTCACAGAGACCCACATAAAGGATCACTTGGACAACGAAATATGGATCCAGGTTACAACCTATACAGATGTGACAGAGTGAACAGGCCTGTATATCACAGAGTCACTTATATGTTCCGAACTATTAAATGATGTAGTTGAAGTTTTACTAGTAACGATCGAGAACCAAAATCTGGTAATTGTGGTTGTATACAAGCCTCAGGATGCAACTTCCCAACAATTCCAGGAACAGCTTTTGGAAATTGACCACTGTCTGGAAAATCTTCCAGCTCCAGCTGCCAACATCTTGCTCATGGGGGATTTCAACCTGAGGCACCTAAAATGGAGGAATACAGCAAATAACGTTGTAGCAGAGATAACACCAGGAGGCACTCAGATGAAAACTCACACACACACGAGCTTTTAAATCTCTGCACTAAATTAACCACAAGATTGGAGAATTCACTGGACCTCATCTTTACTAACAATGATGATCTGATACGAAATGTTACCTTATCAAAAACAATATACTCAGATCACAAAACAAGATAGGTTCAGACATGTATGCGCGGGCCCCCAAACCGACAAAATGGGAACAGTCACGAGGGAACTTTCATCAAATTCATCTTCAATAACAAAAGCATAAATTGTGGAAACAAGTAAACGTAGTTCTAAGGTATATAAACTGGAAAGATAGCCTAAGCAACAAAGATCCCAATCTATGTCTAGAACAGATTAACTCTGTGGCATTCGAGGTATGCTCAAGGCATATTCTTCTAAGGAAAAGGAGATGTAAACAAGATATAGAAAGGCACTTCCTATATAGGCGAAGGCAAAGAATAACAGTGCGGCTAAAAGAGGTCAATATATCTGCAATACGTAGGGAGACACTGCTCAGAGAAATAGCAAAAATCGAACTAAAGCTAAAGGAATCTTACAGGAGTCAGAAACGCGGGAAGAATTAAAAGCCATAAATGTAACCAAAACCACCCAAAGCATTTCTTTTCTTATGCCAAATCAAAGTCGATAACAACATCCAGTATTGGGCCCCAATTTAAACGTGATGGGTCCTACACAGATGGCAGCAAGGAAATGAGTGAACTACTCAAGTCCCATTATGACTCGGTTTTTAGCGAGCCACTAATCAAACTGAGACTAGAAGACCAAAATGAATTTTTTAAAGAGAGAAAAACAGAATTTGGTATACACAGACCTATCTGACATTATCCTGACGGCAAACGACTTCGAAAAGGCAATAAATGACATGCCCAAGCACTATGCACCAGAACCAGACTTATGGTACTCAGTGTTCATCAAGAACTGCAAGAAGCCCCTATCACGTGCTCTAAACACCCCATGGAGAAGGAGCATAAACACAGGGGTCGTCCCACAGCTGCTAAAAACAATAGACATAGCCCCACTCCACAAAGGGGCAGGGAAACAAACAAAAACTACAGAACATAGCACTAACATCGCATGTCATAAAAATCTTTGAAATGGTTCTAAGTAGCAAGATACCCATCATTTACACAACCAAGGGGAGCATGGGTTCAAGCAGGTCGCTCCCTGTCTGTCCCAGCCACTGGACCACTATTACAAGGTCCTGGATGCTATAAAAAGACAAACAAAATGCGGATGTAATATACACAGACTTTGCAAAAGTCTTTGACAAGTGTGACCATGATGTAATAGCGCACAAAATGCGCGATAAAGGAATAACAGGAAAGGTCGGTAGATGGATCTGTAATTTCCAAACAAATAGAACACAAAGAGTAGCAGTCAACACGATAAAGTCTGAGACGGCTACGGTGAAAAGCTCTGTTCCACAAGGCACAGTACTAGCTCCCGTCCTGTTCCTCATGAGAAATTTCAATTACTCCCGATATGGAAAACGTGAAGAAATTAAAACTACGTCAGAGTATAAAACAAATTCCAAAAACACAATAGAGCAAAAAACTAATATAAAAAGATCTGGGAGCAATAATGTCGGAAGATCTCACCTTCAAAGATCAAAACATTGAATCAATCATATATGCTAAAAAAATGACAGGATGGATAATGAGAACCTTCAAAACTAGGGATGCCAAGCCCATGATGACACGCTTCAGGTCGCTTGTTCTATCTATCAATCAATCAATCAAGTTTATACTCTATAAGGATTACAGTGTGGAGTTTA
Organism: Cherax quadricarinatus; assembly: GCF_026875155.1. Classification (NCBI taxonomy): domain Eukaryota; kingdom Metazoa; phylum Arthropoda; class Malacostraca; order Decapoda; family Parastacidae; genus Cherax; species Cherax quadricarinatus. Next base: position 5,478,862 of record NC_069484.1, on the reverse strand, counting down.
CAGATTTTGGATATTTTTGGTTTACATGTTATAAAATACTAATTACAGAAGGGCCACTAGCACACCTACATGGCTAGGCATTCGGGCAGACTTAGATTAATTCTTAACGCTAAATTATTACAGATTATGGTATTAAGGCTAAGTGACTACATTATAGTTTGTAAGTTTAGCAATGTGAATGCTTTTGTTTTTGGTACAATATCAGAGGGAAGCTTATGACTAGTTATGATTCATTATTTAAGATTAAGATTCGTATTTCTGTGTTTATAGTCAATGGGTTAGTGAGTGTAATTGTAACCACCAGGTGGTTTACATGTAAATTAGTTGACCAGGTGAATCAGGAGATAAAATGTTTTCTAACAGTAAGTTTTGAAAGTGATGAATGTGTCTGCAGTCTAGAGTTTTCAAGTAGGTGTTCCAGATTTTAGGCCCTTTGACACACACCGAATTTTGTAAAGGTTTAGTCGGACAAGGGAATGTCATAGAGATGTTTGCGTCTGGTGTTATACTTGTGGGTTCTGTCACAACTATCAAAAAAACGTTTTATGTCAAGGTTAATATTGGAATTTAAGGTCCTGTAGATGTAGATTGCACAGTAGTAAGTGTGGATGTTCTGAACAGGGAGTAAGTTTAGATATATGAAAAAGTGGGGGGGGTGTTGCCAGGGATGGGATTTAGTGATTATTCTTACTGCGGCTTTTTGTTGGGTTATTATTGGTTTTAGATGTGTTGCTGCAGTTGATCCCCAATCACAAATAGCAGAGGTGAGGTATGGATAAATGAGTGATTGGCAAAAGTGTGGAAAGGGCATTTGTGGCACGTAATATCGAAACTTTGAGAGGACCCCCACCGTTTTGAAAAATTTTTTTTGCTATATCTTGGATAGTGGTGCTGAAATTTAGGTTGTTTGTCGAGGTAAGACCTAGAATTTTCCCTCATTATGTCTGGGCAATTAGAGTGTTTCGATCTTAATATTAAGTTGCACAACACCTGCTCAGCAAACCAACATAATGTAGTAGCTTTGTCAGTGTTAAGTGTAAGTTTATTGGCTATCATCCAAGTCAGAATTTTGAGCAGCTCCTCGTTGACATGGTGTTTAGGGTGGCAAGATTAGGTGGAAGATGACGTAAGTCGTGTCATCAGCAAAGAGAATGGGTTTCAGATGTTGGGATACATTTGGATGATCATTAATGTAAATGAGGAAGAGCAGGGGACCAAGGACACTTCCCTGCTGAACTCCAGTATCAAGTGGTCGTGTTGATGGTGTTTTATCAGTATGATGGTGACATACGATACCTATTAGTAAGGTAGATTTGAAATATGCAAGCGCATGGCCTCTTATATCATAATGGTCAAGTTTGTGGGGGTAGGATGTCGTGGTCTACTGTGTCAAACGCTTTCTTAGGTCAATAAAAATTCCTAGCAGATATTCTATATTTTCCAATGCTGTGTAAAGCAATCTAGCATTTTTTACAATTGCGTCATTAGTGCTTTTATTTTTCCTGACTCCAAATTGGCACGGGGTTTTTGAATGTTTTGTGTCTTTTTAAAAAGAATAAGTCTCCTGTGCACGAGTTTCCCCGAAGATTTTGGATAGCAAATTGGAAAGTTTGATATTGGCCTATAGATGTTTACATCTGTAGGGTCACCACCTTTATGTATTGGTGTAACCCTTGCTGTCTGAGTAGTTTCGGGAAGGCCCAGTTTTCTAGTGACTTGTTGAAAAGTAATGTAATCACATGCAAAAGGACATGGCCGCTCGCTTGTACAGTAATGGTGAGACTTGAGACAGATTCCCTGAGTTATTTTGAGTGACTTTTTTAATCGCGGTGACTTCCGTGGGCTCAATTGGTACAAGAGAGAAGGAATTTTGGGAAAAATTTCCCATCTAGGAGTCCCCAACACAGGCGTTGATACGTGGGATTTTACTGTGAGATCAGATCCCATGTTTTTAGAAGAAGTCGTTTATCTTTTAGCTGTATCAGTGGGATGCAGTGGTGTTTCATTAAAGGGTTTTGTAGGACAATATTCTTTTTTTTTTTCATTTGTGGGTCCCCAAAATCTGGAAAGTGTTTTCCAGGGCTTTTTATATCACCTCTTGTGTCATGAATCTGATGGTGTAGTAAAAGTTTGTTTGGGTTTCTTTATTAATTTTGGGGAGAACTTATGAATTTTTATTTAAAATAACTTTGTGTATTAAGCCCTGTCTATATTGCTTTTCATATTGTGTTTCTTATCAATGGATTTCAGAATGCTGCTGGTTAGCCATGGGCAACCAAAGCCGTTTTATTCGTGATCTGTTCGTTTTATAGGACAATGTTCGTTGTATAGTCTAAGTATTTTGTTAAGAAAAATGTCTGTCCAATCGTCAGTACTAATGGCATTGGAGAATTCTATAGGCCAGTCAACAGTCTCTAGGTCTGCTGTGAAATTCCTTATTTAGGCCTCGTCATGGAGTTTAAATGAAACTTTGTTGTATTCGAGTGGTGGTTTACTAATGTTTGTTAAGAGGAAGGTTGGGTAGTGGTCAGTAGTGCTTTCTGTAATTATCCCTGATTTAAGGGGGGCTAGTATATTGGTCCATATGTGGTCTATTATAGTTGCACTTGTCTCAGTCAGCCTGGTTGGTTTAGTTATTGTTGGTACGATAAGTGTGTTGTTCATATTGTTGATGAAATCAGTTGCAGGCTGATCATCTGGTAGGCCAAGGTTGATATTGAAGTCTCCAGCTAAGAGAAGGTGGTGCTTGTTCATTTGTCTGTTTGTTATTAGTTCCTTTAGATTCTCACTGAAATTTGGGATGTTTTTGTGGGGTATCCGGTAAATGGAACCGATTGTTATAGGCGTCGTAAGTTTTTTTACAGTAAAATTAGCAAAAATTTATTCCCCATATTCATCACTAAAGCAAGTTGTGCTAATACAAGATAATTGGTTAGAGTAATAGATTGCAGTACCACCCACAACTTGGTATTGTCCACAGTTGTGGATTGCTCCGTATCCTGGTATTGGGTAGATATCTATTGTGTCCTACTTAAGCCAGGTCTCAGTAAGAATAATGCAGGAGAAGGGTGTCTTTAGCGACTCAAGGAGTGCCAGGTCATCATAGTGTTTGCTTAAGGACCTGATGTTGTAGTTAAGAACTGATAGACTTTGAGCAGTGTGTATGATAGTGCTGGCTTGTGATGCTGTGTAATAAAGGCAGTTACTTTCTAATAAGTTTTGATTGTGTGTTAGATTATGGAGGTTTAGATCAGGGTCAACGTGATCATTCATCTTTTAGGCTTAAATAGTGGTTATTTATATCCTGTATTATGTGGTGAGTTCTAATACTGATATCTGTAGTAGTGGGAACCTTGGATAAGTATATAGAGTATAGTCACTAATACACATAATGAAGTTGACATTGTCTATGTGTTGTGCTAGAATGAGCTAAAGTACAACTAGGTATAAACTAATACCATAAAAATACAAATTACAAATAGCACCAGACTCACTCTTGTAATTGCACTAGGGTCTAATATAATGAATTTGGTATTGTCTATGTATTGAGCTAGAATGAGCCAAAGTACAACTAGGTATAAACTAATAATATAAGAATACAAGTTAAAAAGGAACAAGACTCTCACTTGCAACTGCACTAGGGTCTAATATAAGTTGTTAACAAGAACAAGAGTATAACTAGATTGAAATTGACAAGATAAAATACACAAATTAATGTACCAAAAGAAAAAAACTAGAAAAAAATGGCAATGACTTGGTTATAATATGATAGTAAGATGGTACAAAGGATAATACAGTATAAAGGTTGGAGGTGAATATACAAACTTGAAAATTTGGCAACAAAAGGATAAGAAAACTATAAAATAATGATTAATGTACATAAGTAAAATTGACTGGTAGTAAATATGATGTTTAATAAAATTTTAGTAAGTAATAATGATTACAAGAAATATTAATTAATAAAAATAAAATGAAAAAAGTAATGTTTATTTCAAGTACTAAATTTTAAGAACAGTTATTTGGATTCAATATTGGACTGGTAGTTACACTAGAGCTTAATTGGTAGTACAAGGTATTTAAGAGTAAGGAACTACTCTAAGATAGTTAATGTGGTATTAAACAGATATGGTAATTGAGCAAGTAATAGTAATTAAAACAATGTCAAAAATGTTAAGAGTAAATTGTACTGATAGTTAAAAAATGGTAGTTGATATTAAATTTGGTAAGTAATAGCAATTAATAGTATTTAAAGAAATATGAGGTTGTAATATGGACAGAGAAAGTATTAATTAAGCAAATATTTAAGCAAACAATAATAATTAATAAAATTATATAACATAAGGCTGGAATAACTGCCTCCCAGCATACATAAGGGGGATTACCAACAGACGTAGTTCTAAGGTATATAAACTGGAAAGATAGCCTAAGCAACAAAGATCCCAATCTATGTCTAGAACAGATTAACTCTGTGGCATTCGAGGTATGCTCAAGGCATATTCTTCTAAGGAAAAGGAGATGTAAACAAGATATAGAAAGGCACTTCCTATATAGGCGAAGGCAAAGAATAACAGTGCGGCTAAAAGAGGTCAATATATCTGCAATACGTAGGGAGACACTGCTCAGAGAAATAGCAAAAATCGAACTAAAGCTAAAGGAATCTTACAGGAGTCAGAAACGCGGGAAGAATTAAAAGCCATAAATGTAACCAAAACCACCCAAAGCATTTCTTTTCTTATGCCAAATCAAAGTCGATAACAACATCCAGTATTGGGCCCCAATTTAAACGTGATGGGTCCTACACAGATGGCAGCAAGGAAATGAGTGAACTACTCAAGTCCCATTATGACTCGGTTTTTAGCGAGCCACTAATCAAACTGAGACTAGAAGACCAAAATGAATTTTTTATGAGAGAAACACAGAATTTGGTATACACAGACCTATCTGACATTATCCTGACGGCAAACGACTTCGAAAAGGCAATAAATGACATGCCCAAGCACTATGCACCAGAACCAGACTTATGGTACTCAGTGTTCATCAAGAACTGCAAGAAGCCCCTATCACGTGCTCTAAACACCCCATGGAGAAGGAGCATAAACACAGGGGTCGTCCCACAGCTGCTAAAAACAATAGACATAGCCCCACTCCACAAAGGGGGCAGTAAAGCAATAGCAAAAACTACAGAACGATAGCACTAACATCGCATGTCATAAAAATCTTTGAAATGGTTCTAAGTAGCAAGATACCCATCATTTACACAACCAAGGGCAGCATGGGTTCAGAGCAGGTCGCTCCTGTCTGTCCCAGCCACTGGACCACTATTACAAGGTCCTGGATGCTATAGAAGACAAACAAAATGCGGATGTAATATACACAGACTTTGCAAAAGTCTTTGACAAGTGTGACCATGATGTAATAGCGCACAAAATGCGCGATAAAGGAATAACAGGAAAGGTCGGTAGATGGATCTGTAATTTCCAAACAAATAGAACACAAAGAGTAGCAGTCAACACGATAAAGTCTGAGACGGCTACGGTGAAAAGCTCTGTTCCACAAGGCACAGTACTAGCTCCCGTCCTGTTCCTCATGAGAAATTTCAATTACTCCGATATGGAAAACGTGAAGAAATTAAAACTACGTCAGAGTATAAAACAAATTCCAACAACACAATAGAGCAAAAAACTAATATAAGAGATCTGGGAGCAATAATGTCGGAAGATCTCACCTTCAAAGATCAAAACATTGAATCAATCATATATGCTAAAAAAATGACAGGATGGATAATGAGAACCTTCAAAACTAGGGATGCCAAGCCCATGATGACACGCTTCAGGTCGCTTGTTCTATCTATCAATCAATCAATCAAGTTTATACTCTATAAGGATTACAGTGTGGAGTTTACAGATTTTGGATATTGTTTGGTTTACATGTTATAAAATACTAATTACAGAAGGGGCCACTAGCACACCTAGCATGGCTAGGCATTTCGGGCAGACTTAGATTAATTCTTAACGCTAAATTATTACAGATTATGGTATTAAGGCTAAGTGACTACATTATAGTTTGTAAGTTTAGCAATGTGAATGCTTTTGTTTTTGGTACAATATCAGAGGCAAGCTTATGACTAGTTATGATTCATTATTTTAAGATTAAGATTCGTATTTCTGTGTTTATAGTCAATGGGTTAGTGAGTGTAATTGTGAACCACCAGGTGGTTTACATGTAGTTAGTTGACCAGGTGAATCAGGGAGATAAGATGTTTTCTAACAGTAGTTTTGAAAGTGATGAATGTGTCTGCAGTTCTAGAGTTTTCAAGTAGGGTGTTCCAGATTTTAGGCCCTTTGACACACACTGAATTTTTGTAAAGTTTAGTCGGACAAGGGGAATGTCATAGAGATGTTTGCGTCTGGTGTTATACTTGTGGGTTCTGTCACAACTATCAAAAAAACGTTTTATGTCAAGGTTAATATTGGAATTTAAGGTCCTGTAGATGTAGATTGCACAGTAGTAAGTGTGGATGTTCTGAACAGGGAGTAAGTTTAGATATATGAAGAGTGGGGGGGGGTGTTGCCAGGGATGGGATTTAGTGATTATTCTTACTGCGGCTTTTTGTTGGGTTATTATTGGTTTTAGATGTGTTGCTGCAGTTGATCCCCAATCACAAATAGCAGAGGTGAGGTATGGATAAATGAGTGATTGGCATAGTGTGAGAAGGGCAGTTTGTGGCACGTAATATCGTATCTTAGAGAGGACCCCCACCGTTTTGAAAACTTTTTTTGCTATATCTTGGATAGTGGTGCTGAAATTTAGGTTGTTGTCGAGGTATAGACCTAGGAATTTTCCCTCATTATGTCTGGCAATTAGAGTGTTGTCGATCTTAATATTAAGTTGCACAACACCTGCTCAGCTACCAAACATAATGTAGTAGCTTTTGTCAGTGTTAAGTGTAAGTTTATTGGCTATCATCCAAGTCAGAATTTTGAGCAGCTCCTCGTTGACAATGGTGTTTAGGGTGGCAAGATTAGGGTGGAAGATGACGTAAGTCGTGTCATCAGCAAAGAGAATGGGTTTCAGATGTTGGGATACATTTGGATGATCATTAATGTAAATGAGGAAGAGCAGGGGACCAAGGACACTTCCCTGCTGAACTCCAGTATCAAGTGGTCGTGTTGATGGTGTTGATCAGTATGATGGTGACATACTGATACCTATTAGTAAGGTAGGATTTGAAATATGCAAGCGCATGGCCTCTTATATCATAATGGTCAAGTTTGTGGAGTAGGATGTCGTGGTCTACTGTGTCAAACGCTTTTCTTAGGTCAATAAAAATTCCTAGCAGATATTCTATATTTTCCAATGCTGTGTAAAGCAGATCTAGCATTTTTACAATTGCGTCATTAGTGCTTTTATTTTTCCTGACTCCAAATTGGCACGGGTTGAGAATGTTTTGTGTCTTTATAAATGAATATAGTCTCCTGTGCACGAGTTTCCCGAAGATTTTGGATAGCATTGGAAAGTTTGATATTGGCCTATAGATGTTTACATCTGTAGGGTCACCACCTTTATGTATTGGTGTAACCCTTGCTGTCTTGAGTAGTTTCGGGAAGGCGCCAGTTTCTAGTGACTTGTTGAAAAGTAATGTAATCACATGCAAAAGGACATGGGCCGCTCGCTTGTACAGTAATGGTGAGACTTGAGACAGATTCCCTGAGTTATTTTTGAGTGACTTTATAATCGCGGTGACTTCCGTGGGCTCAATTGGTACAAGAGAGAAGGAATTTGGAAAATTCCTATCTAGGTAGTCTCCAACACAGGCGTTGATACGTGGGATTTTACTGGTGAGATCAGATCCTATGTTTGAGAAGAAGTCGTTTATCTTGTTAGCTGTATCAGTAGGATGCAGTGGTGTTTCATTAGGTTTAGTTAGGACAATATTCTTGTTTTTTTTCAGTTTGTGGGTCCCCAAAATCTGGGAAAGTGTTTTCCAGGTCTTTTTTATATCACCTCTTGTGTCAGTGAATCTGATGGTGTAGTACAGTTGTTTGGCTTTCTTTATTAATTTGGTGAGAACTTATGAATATTATTTAAGAATAACTTTGTGTATTAAGCCCTGTCTATATTGCTTTTCATATTGGTGTTTCTTATCAATGGATTTCAGAATGCTGCTGGTTAGCCATGGGCAACCAAGCCTTTTATTTTTCGTGATCTTTTTTCGTTTTTATAGGACAATGTTCGTTGTATAGTCTAAGTATTTTGTTAAGAAAAATGTCTGTCCAATCGTCAGTACTAATGGCATTGGAGAATTCTGTAGGCCAGTCTCTAGGTCTGCTGTGAAATTCCTTATTTAGGCCTCGTCATGGAGTCTAAATGAAACTTTGTTGTATTCGAGTGGTGGTTTACTAATGTTTGTTAAGAGGAAGGTTTGGTAGTGGTCATAGTGCTTTCTGTAATTATCCCTGATTTAAGGGGCTAGTATATTTGGGCCAATGTGGTCCTATTATAGTTGCACTTGTCTCATCAAACCTGGTTGGTTTAAATTATTGTTGGTACGATAAGTGTGTTGTTCATATTGTTGATGAAATCAGTTGCAGGCTGGTCATCTGGTAGGCCAAGGTTGATATTGAAGTCTCCAGCTAAGAGAAGGTGGTGCTTGTTCATTTGTCCCCGTTGTTATTAGTTCCCTTAGATTTTCACTGAAATTTGGGATGTTTTTGTGGGGTATCCGGTAAATGGAACCGATTGTTTAGGGGTCGTAAGTTTTTTTACAGTAAAATTAGCAAAAATTTATTCCCCATATGCATCAAAAAAGCAAGTTGTGGGTAATACAAGATAGTTGGTTAGAGTAATAGATTGCAGTAAACCCCCCCCAAAATTGGTATTGTCCGCAGTTGTGGATTGCTGCGTATCCTGGTATTGGGTAGATATCTAGTGTGTCCTACTTAAGCCAGGTCTCAGTAAGAATAATGCAGGAGAAGGGTGTCTTTAGCGACTCAAGGAGTGCCAGGTCATCATAGTGTTTGCTTAAGGACCTGATGTTGTAGTTAAGAACTGATAGACTTTGAGCAGTGTTTATGATAGTGCTGGCTTGTGATGCTGTGTAATAAAGGCAGTTACTTTCTAATAAGTTTTGATTGTGTGTTAGATTATGGAGGTTTAGATCAGGGTCAACGTGATCATTCATCTTTTAGGCTTAAGTAGTGGTTATTTATATCCTGTATTATGTGGTGAGTTCTAATACTGATATCTGTAGTAGTGGGAACCTTGGATAAGTATATAGAGTATAGTCACTAATACACATAATGAAGTTGACATTGTCTATGTGTTGTGCTAGAATGAGCTAAAGTACAACTAGGTATAAACTAATACCATAAAAATACAAATTACAAATAGCACCAGACTCACTCTTGTAATTGCACTAGGGTCTAATATAATGAATTTGGTATTGTCTATGTATTGAGCTAGAATGAGCCAAAGTACAACTTGGTATAAACTAATAATATAAGAATACAAGTTAAAAAGGAACAAGACTCTCACTTGCAACTGCACTAGGGTCTAATATAAGTTGTTAACAAGAACAAGAGTATAACTAGATTGAAACTGACAACATAAAATACACAAATTAATGTACCAAAAGAAAAAAAATAGAAAAAAATGACAATGACTTGGTTATACAAAGGATAATACAGTATAAAGGTTGGAGGTGAATATACAAACTTGAAAATTTGGCAACAAAAGGATAAGAAAACTATAAAATAATGATTAATGTACATAAGTAAAAATTGACTGGTAGTAAATATGATGTTTAATAAAATTTTAGTAAGTAATAATGATTACAAGAAATATTAATTAATAAAAATGAAATGAAAAAAGAAATCTTTATTTCAAGTACTAAATTTTTAAAAAGAGTTTTTTATTCAAAAATTGGACTGGAAATTTAACACTAGAGTTTAAATTGGTAGTAAAAAGGGTATTTAAGGAACTACTCTAAATAGTAAATGGGGGTTTTTAAAACAGATTATGGAAATTTGGGAAAAGTAATGAAAAATTTAAAAAACAATGTCAAAAATTTGAGTAAATTGACGGGATAGTAAAAAAAAAAGGTTTTTTGATAATAAATTTGGTAAGTAAAAGAAAATTAATAGTTTTTAAAAAATTTAAATGAGGTTGTAATATGGGAACAAAGAAAGCCAAATTAAGAAAAATATTTAAGCAAACAATAATAATTAAAAAAATTATATAACATAAGGCTGGGGAAAATTGGGGGCCCCCCCCGCAAAACTAACAAACACCTTTCAAGGAAGGGGAAACTGCTGCAAAAAAATGTACAGAGAATCTTTACAGCACAAAATAAATGCGATAAAACAAACCCCAATTACTGGGGAAAAATTGAAGTTCCTGACCTGTACCCCCTAGAACGCAGGGGGGGAAAAAGATATATGATTTAAAATTAAAACTTGGAAAAAAACCCAGAGGGACTAGTAAACCGAACTTGCACAACCCAAAAAATTTTTCCCAAGAAAGCAAAAAAACCGGTAGACAATGCAAAAACCCCCCAACGAAAAAATAGGGGTGACACTCGCACGTTAAAAGAAAAACAATAAGTGTCCGGGGGGCCCAAGACGCTCAAAATCCTCCCAGAAATTTCATAAGGGGGATTAAACCCAAAAGACCCCCGGCTGGGCTTCCCAAACAGGAAACCCGGACAGGCACCTAAAGTCAGTATCTTACTAGCTGGGCTGTGGGTCGAAAGTCCCGGTTTTTGGGGTGCGGGCCCAAAAGTAACAGGGCCTTTCTGATCAGAAACCCGGGTCCACCAGGAGGCCCCGGTCAAGACCGGGCCTTTGGGTAGTTGACCCCCGGAGGGCCCCCTCCAGGGACACTCCACGCAATTTTAGAGTAAAGGGAAATTTGGTTTTTATTAAAATGGGGAAAGGGAAAAAATTCCATAAAAAAAAAGATTAGCATATTTTAAAATTTCAAATAAAACAACACTTAAAAAGGGTTGGGAAAATTTAAAACTAAATTTACATACTTTGGGGGCGATAAGAATTTTTTGAGAGCTTCCCCAAAGATCACCTCCACAGTAAATTCTTCCCAATCAAAAAGTCCCTAGTTTCCCAAATTCTTAAAAACATTCTGTTCCTGGGGTGGTCACCCAAGATAGGTAAAAGCGGGAGTGGCGTGGGGTGGTAGATGGCTTCTTGCATACTGAGGAACCACCGTGTTTTTTTGGGTGAACACCTTCACGTTGTTGTGAGCTGTGGCAAATGGTTTGTGAATGCAAAAAAGGGCATGGACATTGTAAATTAAAACGAATGATCTTT
>NC_069484.1:5443280-5467038 GCF_026875155.1 Cherax quadricarinatus | reverse complement strand
AATATACAAACTTAAAAATTTGGCAACAAAAGGATAAGAAAAGTATAAAATAATGATTAATGTACATAAGTAAAAATTGACTGGTAGTAAATATGATGTTTAATAAAATTTTAGTAAGTAATAATGATTACAAGAAATATTAATTAATAAAAATAAAATGAAAAAAAGAAATCTTTATTTCAAGTACTAAATTTTAAGAAGAGTTATTTGGATTCAATATTGGACTGGTAGTTACACTAGAGCTTAATTGGTAGTACAAGGTATTTAAGGAACTACTCTAAGATAGTAAATGTGGTATTAAAACAGTTTATGGTAATTGAGTAAGTAATGGTAATTAAAACAATGTCAAAAATGTTGAGTAAATTGTACTGATAGTAAAAGAAATGGTATTTGATAATAAATTTGGTAAGTAATAGCAATTAATAGTATTTAAAGAAATATGAGGTTGTAATATGGACAGAGAAAGCATTAATTAAGCAAATATTTAAGCAAACAATAATAATTAAGAAAATTATATAACATAAGGCTGGAATATTGCTGCACACTAACAGCACCTTTCAAGGCAGGTGAAACTGCTGCTAGAAAATGTACAGAGAATCTTCACAGCACACATAACTGCGATAAAACACCTCAATTACTGGGAACGCTTGAAGTTCCTGAACCTGTACTCCCTAGAACGCAGGCGGGAAGAGATATATGATAATATACACTTGGAAAATCCTAGAGGGACTAGTACCGAACTTGCACACGAAAATTTCTCCCAATGAAAGCAAAAGACTCGGTAGACAATGCAACATCCCCCCAACGAAAAGTAGGGGTGACACTCGCACGTTAAAAGACAACACAATAAGTGTCCGGGGCCCAAGACTGCTCAACTGCCTCCCAGAATACATAAGGGGGATTACCAATAGACCCCTGGCTGTCTTCAAGCAGGAACTGGACAGGCACCTAAAGTCAGTATCTGACTAGCTGGGCTGTGGCTCGTACGTCGGTTGGCGTGCGGCCAACAGTAACAGCCTGGCTGATCAGACCGTGATCCACCAGGAGGCCTGGTCAGAGACCGGGCCTCGGGTGAGTTGACCCCCGGAGCCCTCTCCAGGTACACTCCACGCAATTGAGAGTAAAGAACTTAGTTTCATAACTGGAGAGGATATAATTCCATAAAAAACGATTAGCATATTATATTACAAATAAAACAACACTTAAAGAGGTTGGAATATTAATACTAAATTTACATACTTGGGGTCGATAAGAATTTTGGTGAGAGCTCCCCAACGATCACGTCCACAGTAAGTTCTTCCCATATCAAAAAGTCTCCTAGTCCAGAGTTCTTAATAAACATGCTGTTCCTGGGCTGGTCACTGAAGATAGGTAGAGCGAGGAGTGGCGTGGCGTGGTAGATGGCTTCTTGCATACTGAGGAGACCACCGTGTGTGATGAACACCTTCACGTTGTTGTGAGCTGTGGAACAGTGGTAGTGAATGCAAGAAGAGGCATGGTTCATTGCAAATTAAAACTGAATGATCTTTCAGTTCTTCGTTAATGCTTATCAAGTTTTAAGCAATAAGGAAAACGGAAGGAAACCAGAAGGAGGCTAGGAGACAGCGAAGGCTAGGTTCTAAATAGTCGATAATGCACTTGGAAAGGCAAACATAATAGTTTTATTTAACTAGTTATGGTCAGCTTTTAGCCTGTAGCTCTGGGTCCCCAAAAAGGGACATCTTGCTACGGCTATCTCCATTTCCTCGGATCAAATTGTATGGCTTGATTTATTGTCCCAATCAGGGGCTATCACACTATGGCTAACTCTATTTCGTTGGATCAAGATTTTTCCTACTTAACCCAAACTTATATATGCGACTTTCGTAAAGTGGAATACGATTTCGCTCGTATTATTTTTCGTAGATTGAAAACATGGTTGTGTTATCTTTAAAGTTTATATCCCGTGGTACACACAGAAATTTATTTACATTCATATTGTAATTTCAGGAGTGAAACAATGTAAAGATTGATGAATGTGAAACAATGTATTGTATATTTTCATGGTAAGGAAATGAGTGTTTATGATTTATTTATGCTGATCAAGTCGTATTATTTGTTCTTTATTCAAAGAGTTTAATATAGGTTGGTCCTTGTGAATCATTGGATTAAGTTGAGACGTAAACATGGGAGGTGATATTGGTAGGACTGAGTGGATACTTTTCTGTAGGAAGAATAGGAGACTATACTCTGGATGTTAGGTGTCACTGAGAGGCATGAGTAAGTCAAAGGGAAATTTGATAGAGTAATATATATAAGAGTCTATTAAAAGTCTGTGAAGATTTTAATGAAAATATAGGATTATGAAGTGAAAATATAGAATTCATTCCTATTTCTATGTGGGGTGAATTTACAAGAGGAAAGTGTTTGCTGATAATTCTAATGGGGAATATTAAAATTACTTAGTTATATATTAGGTTTAAAATATTTTTAATGAACTGAGAAATGTCCTTGAAAAGTGTACTCTCAATTACTTTCCATTGCTGCTTGTTGTATCATCTATGTAAAATATCCCATCACTTTGATCAAGTTTGAATATATCTTCCTAGAAAAAAATCATAGAAATGCCTATATTTTCAATAAGGTTGAACTCACAGCCTGAAGTATGTATATTGAAAATATAGGTATTTCTATTATTTTTTTTCTAGGAAGATATATTCTAACTTGATCAAAGTGATGGGATATTTTACATAGATGGTACAACAAGCAGCATTGGAAAGTAGTTTACAGTACACTTTTCACAGACGTTTCTCAGTTCATTAAAAATGTTTTAAACCTAATATATTATTAAGTAATTTTGTACTTTCCAGTGTTTTACCTTGTAATGTTAGTTTTACCATGTATAAAATGTTTGAGGTAACTCAAAGAGCGTTGTGAATTGATTTTAGTGATCAGACATTAAATTAAACTCTTCTTTGTAAGAATGAAAGTCAAATAGCATTCAGTTTGTGGGAACATCAAGAATGTGAACTCTGAAAGGCACTAGCAATAACGACAGGTTTTGCGTGAGAGACTATCAGAAGAGCCAAAAAAATATTACTAGATTTATAAAAAAGGAACAAAAGTAATAAAAAGTATAGATAATGTGTGACGACTGTGACTGAGGCTGCTATACAAACTAAGACTCACCAAGAATGTCTTGCTGAGGAAGCCACTTGCTGATCATCACGTTGTCAGGGACGTCCTCCAGCTCTTCCTCGTATTTCCAGATGACTCGCTGCCCCCCTATGTAGCCTGCGGAAAGCCTGGATGAAGAGGTCGCGGTACTGGACTGGCATTGTGGTACTGCGCGCAAAAGATCCCAGACTGAAGTAAATTACGCCAGAAGATCCCGCCCCTGTGATCCATGACTCTAATTCCTGTAAAAGTAAGAGTACTTTATCCTCTTTTAATCAAAGATTACCGCAAAGAAAGATAACTCAGTAAAGCAAGACAAGTTCTGAGTCTCTAAAGACAGAAATATTGATCAGTGACAGGACCAGACCTGTGATATTGTTTAAGGTGGCTTAACGAGATGATACAAAACATGGGTCAGGTAGTCTGGACAACTTACTTGAAGCAGAGGTTTGGCGGGACGACAGTGCATGGCGCCCACCTCCACCTGTGAGGGCAGGAGAGGCAGTGGTGTGCTGATTGAAAAGTGACTGTTGAGCAGCGATAAACTCACGTTCCTCTCCAGGTCCAACAACAGTGGCAGCTCCGGGAACTGAGCTGAGATCTGAGGAATACCACCGATACTTTACAGTTGTGCATGGGAGCAGGTCTGGCATTGCATCAAAATATCAAAATGATTCAGTTGCTCAAAGTAACATTAGCATTCACTCACTACAGTAAAATTATAACTGCTACACTTTTAATGAAACGTAATAATTTTGTTTAGATAATTCAACTCGTTCCCTGACGATAATCTGCTGTACCAACCTAGTGTATTGCCTGCGATTGCATATTTCTCACCTCTTTTTGTATCAGTGGCAAAATGGTCCATTTCCTCCAGTAAAGCGCAAATCTAATGTGTACCAAAAGTATTGTAAAAGCCGATGCAGAGACTCCATGGGTTTGGGAAGTCCTTGCATGAAGTAGGAAGGAGGCTGGGTTGAGACGTTACCTTAACTGAACTCTGGAGTGATTCCATCCCTGACAGTTGAACTGTACTTGAAGGGAACTCGTGCAGGAAGGGAATATACAATTCTGTGGAGAGTGAGATCTGTGAGCCACAGGTACACCGACTTAAATCTTCACTTCTTCACTTTCATATTGTTTCAGATTTGCTTTAACCATTCTCAATATATCAAAAGCAGAGAGAGACAGCAACATGTTTATTATCTTTCCAAATTCCAATGTTCCTGGCAACATTTCTAAATTATTAAAAAATCACAAACAAGACTCTATATACTATGGATTGTTACAAATACAAATTAATATATTAATTTATGCAGGTATGTAGGTTATGTAGATTAATTTAATAAAAATATTGTTAGGACTGAAAATAGAAGCCACTACCATGCAGTGCCTTTTGGACATATGTTTGTAAATGTTTGCATATGTTTGCTCAAATGTTCATTATTCATTTATACACTCAATACATGTCAAGAAAAGTGTGTTCAACTTTGTTCCTACAAGCACTGTGTCCATGCAACTCTGACACTTAAGATAAAGAGATAATGTTTAAGAGGTTTACGATTATTATTAAACCAATGAACAATGCTTTGACTGTCCGGGATTTTAAAACCGAGCTGTCCAGCCAGCCTCCATGGTAGCTAAATAAATTCTCAACACCCTAAACCATCAAGAGTTTAGCTAATTTCCGGGGAGGTTTTGTAGACAATTAGGTTTAAAAATCCTGGCCAATAGTAGTCGGTTTTTTGCTTTAAATCACTTGTTTCTGTAGATGCATTGAATAGATTTTATAATATTTTTAAATTATGAGTGTTTTTACTAGAGCAAAGGATATCAACAATCGATGGAATATCTAAAAGAACTAATGGGAAATATGAGTAAGTGCTTCTTATTATTCAAAACTGTAAAATTAAACAAATTTTCACTTAAAAAAAATGTAACCTAACCAATTGAATTAAAAATTTTCTTTAAAAAAAAAATTTTTCAAAACACCAACTGATCACAAACTCTCCAGATACTTTAGAAAAGGATCCAAGAAAGAGGGTCGAGAAAGATCGCAGTCAGCAGGACACGATAAGAGCGCTGCCTGGGAATTTGGACCGTCTCAGTGGTAGTATCGAGTCCTGCTGACTGCGATCTTCCTCTAAATATTCCCCTCTTGTTTCTGTGTGGTGCATTGATATAAAAGTTGCTTGAGAGTTCAGAACATACAGGAGGAGATTGAAACAGCTTGAAGCCATGCTTGAGGCTGACTGACGTGCCCGGGCTGGGAAGAAACATGGCTTGTGAACCAGGCTGTCCAGCTTATGTGGCATTCGTGGGGAAGGTCACAAGAAACTACCGCGAAGTATGTCAGGAGCTCAACATGAGATTCAAAGAAGTGTTCACAGGGGAGACAGAAGGGCCTCCAGAAAGGCAGAGAGGTGGAATACACCATCAAGTGTAGGACACAATACGTAACAGAGGAAGAAGTGAAGAGGCTGCTAAGCGAGCTAGATACCTCAAGGCGATAGGGCCGGTAACATCTCTCCATTTGTCTGAGAGAGGGAAGAGAAGCGCTATGTGTACCACTAACAACAATCTTCAAGACATCTATTGAAACAAGGTCTCTACCTGAAGTATAAAAGACAGCAAAAGACATCAAGGAATATTGTTCCTTGATAATGTTAGTAGTCACAAAAAAAGCTTGGAATTTCACTATTCTTTCACAGTGGGTGTTTTGCATATATTTATATATTTTATATATATACCCTATTTATATATATATATATTTATATATATATATATATATTTATATATATATATATAGTTATATATATATATTATATATAGATATATTGGTGGCGAGTACACTGGTGACGTGTACTCAGTGGTGACGTGTACTTAGCTCTGTGAAGACCTGTTTGTGTGCTCTATGTGAATCTGAACCAGGATGCCCTCTCTTGAGCAACTTTACCAGCAGCTGAAGGAAGAGCTTAGGGTTGCTAACCAGGAGATATGGCGATTAACGGAGGAGAACAAGAGGATTCGAAGCAATCTTCCTGTTGTGAGTCCCCAGGTTAAGTGGCCGGGCAACATGGAACCAAGCTGAGGATCAAGAAGACTGTTGGAGAGGCAGAAACAACGAGGACCCAGAAGACTACTGTGGAAACTTCCAACCAACTTTCGGTGCTACCTGACGAATGTGGGTGTTCTACTGGGAATGTCACAACGAGCACAAAGGAAGCATTGTGAAGGTGTAGTGCTACCTATCGAATGTGAGTCGACTACTGGGAACATCACGACGGACGTCGTCAAGGAAGGTAAAAACATTGTTGATGTTGGGGATAGCCAGATTAGGTACATGTATAGGGCATTCTGCTTGAAGGATAGGAGTAGGAGGCTGGGATAAAGGATATTGTTAGCCGTCTGGATGACTTGAGAGGTAATGGGAGCAATCTTATATCTGTCTCCACCCCCCCGTGTGGAGCAACGATATTGGCAAAACGTAGGAGTGAGGACCTAATTTGCAGGTATAGGTCAGCAATAGAGATAATTAGGAGGAAGGGTGGGAACCCTGTCATATGTGGTATTTTGCCAAGGAGAGGAGTTGAAATGAATGGTTGGTCCAGGGCAATTGGTGTTAATTGCTGCAGGACAAATACTGTAAGGAAATGCAGACAACATTCATTAAATACAACTGGGGAACCTCTCTATAGCAGAAAAGACATTTATGCCATTGATGGGGTTCACGCTCCACCTGATCAAGTGTGGGGAGGGAGCACTGGCAACGCAGTGGAGGGAGCTGTTAGGTCTTTTAACTAGGAATAGGTAGTGGTATGGGTTTTTGGCGGAAAACAGTGAAGTCGCAGGGTAGTAATATGAGTGCTAGGAGAAATAGTAATAGGCAAAATGAGGTGGCACTAATTGGACAAGGACAGTAATAGGTTTAGTAGAATAACAGAAAGGACAGGAAGGGTTAAAGGAGAAAGGGAGGGTATAAATATATATTACACAAATAGTCGTAGTGCTAGGAATAAGTGGTCGAGTTGAGACTAGTTGCTAGTCAGGTAACATTGATGTAATTTGCCTTAACTGAGACGTGGTTCAATATTAAAAGTGGGACATGCTCTGCGGAATGTCACATCAGGAGTTTTAAATTGTTCCAAGTAGATAGAAGTATCGGGTAGGGGGGTGGGGTGGCATTGTATGTCCGAGATCGCTTGAATGTAGCATAAAAAGGGTATTAAGTCTGAATAAACACATACAGAGTTGATAGAATTTTCAGATGGGCATGAAAAATTAATTTTAGGTGTGTTATACCGTCCCCCAATCTTTGATAGGGACCAGGGAGAACAAAAACTGATGGGAGGAAAGTGTTAGGGTACAAGGCACGCTAATGCAGTAATTCGCATCAACTGCGAGATTTAACCTGGCTCTACTGATGACTCATATTTGACTTGGAAAGTTGCATCACGCCAATTACCCGCACGCGATCCTCAAGTATGTTAGAGAAACTCGATACCTCCATCAGCACCACTTCCTCTTGACAGTCGTCTTGCGATTGTTTTTCGCTAACGCCACAGGTTTGTGACAGAACCTACACAGGCGGAAATACCTGCTTGACTTAGTTCTGGCACAACCTCAATGATCCTTGTTAATAATTTTAGAAATTTCAGAGGAACTCGGTGCTAGCGACACAAATTCACTTACATTCAGCATTGAATGGAAGTACGATAGTAGAGATAACTCAGTAACAGTCCAGATTTCGCTTAGCAGATTACGATGGGTTAGAGATCACTTATCATCTGTTTGATGGGGGTGTAACGAAGAAAGCTTTCAATATGTTACGTTTATCCCGTTAATGTAATTAGATCAAATAGAAATGGGGGACCCAAATGGATGGATATTTGGCTGAAATATTTACTAGGGTATAAGAAAGGAATTTATAGGCGTGTCAAAAGAGGTGAGGGTATCTTATGAATCAGTATATTGATATTAAGTGGGACCTTAAAAGGGATAAGAAAAGCTAAAAGGGACTATGAAATTAAAGTTGCTAGGGATTCTAAAACCAACCTCAAAAACTTTTTCCAGGTCTATAGAACAAAAGTGAGAGATAAGAAGGTCCCCTTAAAAATAAATATGAGCATCTACTGACAAAAGAGAATGAAATGTTGCTCGATTTTAATTTTTTCTTCTGGATTTACACAGGAAAACACTAAAATATTCCGTAATTAATTTTTATAGTGGGGCCAGAAGAAGATAAATTATGTAACATCTCAGTACTAGGAAATGGTTGTGAAGCAGATTGACCGACTGAAGCAAATAAGTACCGGGTCCTGATGAGGTTTTTTCTAGGGTCTTAGGAATGCAAAATGGAACTCTGTGAACCATTAACTATTATTTTAATTTATCTCTTCAAACAGGTGTGTAGTGTCTGGATATGTGGAAGAGGCTAATGTAATTACTATTTTTAAAACAGAGGCAAGTCGTTTAACCGTCAATTACGCCAATAAGCCTGACTCAATTGTAGGCAAATTACTAGAGTCAATTATAGTGAGATTATAAGAAAGCCATTCGAATAGCATAGCTTGATAATTGTTACTCTGCATGGATTCACAAGAGGCGGTCTTGTTCTAAACTAATTTATAACTTTCTTCAGTAAAGCTTTTGAGGCTGTTGATCACGGTAAAGAATTTGATATTATTTACCTAGATGTTGGTAAGGCTTTTGATAGAGTTCCGCACCAAAGACTGTTAAAGAAAGTGGCAGCTCATGGCATTGAGGGAAGGGTGCTCTCATGGATCGAATCGTGGGCTCACAGACAGGAAGCAGAGAGTGTCCATAAATGGGGTTAAATCCGAGTGGGGATCAGTAACAAGTGGCGTTCCACAGGGATCAGTCTAGGCCCGTTGTTGTTTATAATATATATCAATTATCTTGATGAAGGAATTACTAGTGATATGAGCAAATTCGCCGATGACACAAAGATAGGTAGGATAATTGATTCAAACGTGATGTTTAGGGAACTTCAGAAGGATTAAGACAAACTCTATTCTTGGTCAGAAAAGTGGCAGATGCAGTTCAATGTAGATAAATATAAGGTTCTGAAGCTCGGGAGTGTCTATAACCCTAGCACTTATAAGTTAAATAATGTAAAACTTAGCCATTCAGATTGCGAAAAGGACTTGGGGGATATGGTAAGCAGCAACCTTAAACCAAGACAGCAATGCCTAAGCGTACGTAATAAGGCAAATAGATTACTGGGATTTATATCAAGAAGTGTAAGCAACAGAAGTTCAGACGTCATACTGCAACTTTATACATCAATAGTAAGGCCTCACCTAGATTATGCAGCTCAATTCTGGTCTCCATATTACAGAATGGACATAAATTCGTTAGAAAACATTCAGCGTAGGATGACTAAATTAATACGTAGCATTAGAAATCTTCCTTATGAAGAAAGATTACATTCACTTGTTAGACGAAGAATGAGGGGAGTGGTACAGGTCAGTGGTGACCTGTACTTAACTCAGTTGTGACCTGTACTTAACTCAGTGGTGACCTGTGAAGAAGTGACTTGTGTGCTCTCCGTGGACTGAACCAAGATGCCCTCCATCGAGCAACTTTACCAGCAGCTTAAGGAAGATTTGAGAGTAGCGAAGATGGAGATTCGGCGACTGACCAAGGAAAACAAGAAGATTCATAATAGTCCTCCTGTTTTGATTCCTCAGGTCAAGAAGGGAAACTGGTCAGTGGCTGGACAGCATGGGACGAAGTTGACGATCAAGAAGACGAATGGAAAGGTAGTAACGATGAAGAAGAAAGAGACTGCTGTGGAAACTGTTGTGGAAACATCTAATGCTCTCCGTGCTACCCGACGAATGTGAGTCGACTACTGGGAACGTCACAACGACCGACACCAAGGAAGGTAAGAATATTGTTGTTGTTGGGGATAGCCA
The DNA here is from genome assembly GCF_026875155.1 of Cherax quadricarinatus. Classification (NCBI taxonomy): domain Eukaryota; kingdom Metazoa; phylum Arthropoda; class Malacostraca; order Decapoda; family Parastacidae; genus Cherax; species Cherax quadricarinatus. The sequence continues at coordinate 5,456,941 of NC_069484.1, read as the reverse complement.
AGTTAGATACATGGATAGGACATAGGCACAACTGTGACCACTGTGGTCACAGTTGTGCCTGTGTTAACCTTCCTATGGTGTAGAAATATACCTAGATGGACTAATCTTATTGTGACTAGCTGGTCCAGTGGCTAATGCGACGGTCTGTAGTTTTGGAGACTCTCTGACCGCGGGCTCAATCCCGCCCGTGGTATGGTTTGTTTGCAATCGTGTCATTACGATTTCGTGAGTCATGTTGACGGCATTGAGGGGACTTCATCTAGAGTTCGTCACGGCCACGCTAACTGGAGATTCGTCTGTAAAAACTTGCATTTGTGGTCACAGTGGTGCCTATGCTAACCTTCCTATGGTGTAGAAATTATCTCCAACACAATCACCTCCACGGAACAACAGAGCATGTTCCGGCAGATGGTCAGCACACTCCTGAGGGTGTGCTTACTGACAGAGCAGGAAAGAGTGGATGTCATGAATCTGCAGATTATCAGAGCGGACAGAGCCCAGTCCCCAGCTGAGGAAATAGCTGAGATGGAGTAACCTCAGTCGCTTATGAGGCACACTAGGTGAATTGTCCAGAACAGTAACTTGAGCAGCATATGCTGCAACAGTGAAGAATCAATTCTCCTTCAGGAGCCAGAGACGGGTCATCTCAAGATTAAGATCCGTGCCAGGACCCTGGTCTTGGCGAACATTATACAAAACTTGATCTTCAGTTAGTTCCAGACTGGGGGGAAAAAGAAGTTCTCCAGGCTGGGGACTTACAACCTCAAGTCTACGAAGCCTACTGTGTAGGCGAAACGTTTTGAAATAAAGTTGCCTAAATGTTGCCTATGTGTCTTATCTACCATACTCTCTGCTTCCCTATTAGTGAGCCATGACTCGATCTAAGACAGCACCTTTTCCCCAATGCCCCATGAGCTGCCACTTAATTTTTAACAGTCTTTGGTGGGCGGTTAATCTATCAAAAGCCTTACTAAATCTAAGTAAACAATTCGAATTCTTTTCATCAAACGGCCTCAAAACTTTATGAGACGTCAACAAATTATTTAAAGCAGGAACGGCCCCTAGGGGAATCATTTGATTACTTTAATAAAGCTATGCTTATTTCAGATGGCATGTTATATTATCAGCATAATTGACTCTATTTAACTGCCCAAAAATGAGGTTAGCTTATTGGGCGGTAATTTGGGGGTAACACTTGTTCCCTGGCTTTAAAAAATAGAATTACATTAGCCATCTTCCACATATCCGACACTATCCTGTTTAAAGAAAAATATGAAAAAGTTCCTTTTACACTCCTTAAACCCTAGAAAAAATTTTCATCAGGCACGGGGATTTATTTTGTTTCAGTCTATCTGTTTGATAACCATTTCGCTAGTGACTATGATATTGCATAATATATCGTATTCAGGCCCACTATAAAAAATTATTGCTGGGATATTGTCAGTGTCTTCCTGAGTGAAACTGAGAGAAAATAATTATTAAGAATAGAGCACATTTTTTCTCTTGTCAGTAAGATGCCCAGAGCTATCTTTAAGGGACCTATCTTAAACTCTAACTTTTGTTCTATACACCCCGAAAAACTTTTTGGTTGTTTTCGATTCCCTAGCAACTTTAATTTCATAGTCACGTTTAGCTTTCCGTATCCCCTTTTAATGTCCCTCTTAATGTCATATAATGATTCATAAGATGACCCTCACCTCTTTTATTGTGCCTATAAATTCCCCTTTTTTTTGTCCTAAAAGATATTTGAGGGCCCATTATTCATCCAATTTTGGGGGCATTTCTATTCGACCCAATTTCTTCATAAGGATAAATGTTCTCTGGGCACAATGTATTGTGTTTAGAAAACTCTCGAATTGATAGCTCTCTTCGTTACCCCAGTCAACAGATAATAAGTTTTCTCTAAGCCCATTGTAATCTGCTAAGCGAAAATCTGGGACTGTTACTGAGTTATCCCTACTATCATACTTCCATTCAATGCTAAAGGTAATTCATTTTTGGTCACTTGTGCCAAGTTCCTCTGAAATTTCTAAATTATTAACAAGTGATTCCTTGTTTGCCAGAACCAAGTTAAGCAGGTTATTACCCCTTGTAGCTTCTGTCACAAACTGATTCAAAAAACAATCCTGCACTACTTCTAAAAAGTCATTAGATTCTAAATTCCCTCTCAAAAAAATTCCGGTCAATCTGACTAAAGTTAAAGTCTCCTTGAATTACAACGTTGTCGTGCCTTGTGGCCTTAACAATTTCCTCCCACAGTAGTCTTCCTTGGTCTCTATCCACGTTTGGGGGAGGGTATATCACACCTAAAATCAATTTTTTATGCCTCTGAAAATTCTACCCAAACAGACTCAATATGTGTTTCCGACTTTATACCAGTTTTTATGCAACAATTTAAAAGATCTTGGACATAGAGTGCCACCCCACCCCCCTTTCCGATAGTTCTGTCTACATGGAACAATTTAAAACCCTGAATGTGAGATTCAGCAGGCATGTCCCTATTTTTCACATTAAACCACGTCTCAGTTGTAGCAAAAACATCAATGTTACCCGCACTTGCAACTAATCTCAATTCGTCCATCTTATTTCTCGCACTACGACTGTTAGTATAATAAATTTTCAGAAACCCTCCCTTCTATTTTTTCTTCGTGCTGATTACTGTTCCTCCATTATGCCTGTTATTCTCCTTATCATCTAATGCCATTGGCTTTCCTACGTTCACCAATAATTCTTCCTCATTCTTCCTATAACTGATTTCCTTAAAACTCGCACTGTCGCTACACTCAGAATACCTTGTTTCTCCACGAAAACCCATACCACTATCTATTTCTAGTTTAAAGACCTAACAGCTCCCTCCACTGCGTTAGCCAGTGCTCCTACCCCAAATCTAGATAAGTGAACCCCATTCCTGGCATACATGCCATTTCTGCCATAGAAGAGGTCCCAGCTGTCTATGAATGTCATTGCATTTTCCTTACAGTGTTTGTCCAGCCAGCAGTTGACACCAAATGCCCTGGACAATCATTCATTTCCAACTCCTCTCCTGGCCAAAATACCACAGATCACAGGGTTCCCACCTTTCTTCCTAATTGTCTCTATTGCTGTCCTATAACTGCTAATCAGGTCTTCACTCCTACGTCTGCCAACATCGTTGCCTCCCGCACAGAGGCAGATAATAGGATTGCTCCCATTACCTTTCATGATGTCGTCCAGACGGCTAACAATATCCCCCATCCCAACCCCAGGAAAACATACCCTCTGCCTCCTCTTCCTGTCCCTAAGACAAAATGCCCTATCCATAAATTTCACTTGACTGTCCCCAACTAAAACACCGAAGACCATCGATGTCTTCGTTGGTGTTTCAAGGGATGTCGACTCACTCTCCTCTGTCAATGATTCCTTGGTACTCATAGCGACGTTTCCAGTAGACAACACACATTCGTCTGGTAACACCGAAAATGGGTTCGAAGTCTCCACAGCAGTCTTCTGGATCTTCGTTGTTTCCGCCACTCCAACAGTCTTCTTGATTTTGAGCTTCGTTCCATGTTGGCCGGCCACTGACCAGGTTCTTCTCTTGACTTGAGGACTCACAACAGGAGGATTAGTTCGAATCCTCTTTTCCTCCGTCAGTCGCCGTATGTCAAGCTTAGCAATTCTAAGCTTAGCAATTTTAGCTGCTGATAGAGTTGCTCAAGAGAGGACATCTCAGGCAGATTCACGGAGAGCACACTGGACAGATCTTTACGGCACACTGGACAGATCTTCACCATCAGGCCCGCTATAAAAATTAATTACTGGGATATTGTTAGTGTCTTCCTGAGTGAACACCGAGAGAAAATAATTATTAAGAATAGAGCACATTTCATTCTCCTTCTCAGTGAGATGCCCAGAGTTATTTTTAAGGGGACCTATCTTATAAGAACATAAGAAAGGAGGATCACTGCAGCACGCCTGTTTGCCCATATTTTTAACTTTTTGTGAAGGCTTATTCAGCCCTGTAACAACTTCAGACAGTATTACCTAGGCTGGTTCATCCTCAGGAAAATTAATGAATAGAAAAAGAAATAATAACAAACATGAACACTTTATTATATAGAAAATATAAAATATAAAACCCTTAAATATGAAATATTAATCCTACATTAAAGAAAATGAAAAATGAAAAATATAAATGATAACTGAATTCAATGCTAATATATATAGGGGTGTCTGGTGTTCGTGACACTGAGTGCTGAAATCGTAGCCGTTACCGATGATAGGAGGGAGGGAGGGGTCGCAGGTGTTGGTTACAACCCACTGGCTAGTTCTTCACAGTATAGCCTTGAGTATTATATCCCAATGACAGGAAAGCAGGTTCTTTACCACCTGCAATTTACGTCCTGCAATTTTATACAGGTGCACAGGTAATTAAATCCAAAAAGGGAAGTTCAGAGTTATCCATTCTACATTTGCTAGTTGTTTGGGCAGGTGACCCTCTCTGTATCCAAGCTGGAAAGATAGACGGGTTTTTACCAATGCTTAAGAAATCACTCTCCATGATAAGTACAATACCTAAAAGATGTGGTGGTTATTACAACAGTCAACCTAGAGCAAGACAAAAGGACTAAGTTTTTAGGGTAAAAAGTAAGCTTTAAACCCAAAAAATCCACTAAAATTTATAAGGGGGAATGTATTTACAGTAGTGCTGGGAGGTGAGTCTGTGTTTACTGTTTGACCCGGAGCCCCACACGTCACCTTTTGGGGGGGGGGGGAAGAAGGGGGGGAAGGGATAGCAGGAGCTAGACTACCCTACTTAACAAGCCCCGGGGCAGTAAAACTATCACTTCGGGGGGGGAAAAAAGGCCAAATAGGGGGGCTTGACTTCCCCACCTTAACAAGTAGCGGGAATGAAACTATTACTATATATTCCATCGAATCCATCATTGAACTTTTCCCTCCACTCCCCCATCCCAAACTTATTAAAGGAAAAATAAAAAAAATTTGGGGCTAGGAAAAATTTTTAACTTTGAAGTCCGTGGGGCAAAAAATTTTCCCTACGCTCAGACTTAACCACCCGAAAAATAATTGGATGAACCTTGATGTACACAATAGGAACTTAAAACCCTGGGTGCCAATGTCCACCCCCAAGGGGCGACTTTTGGTTCCCTTAAAATTTTAGTATATAAAAGGTTTGGGGTCCATTTCTAAAATGAATTCTTTCCCAGCAAAAAAAATTTAAGTTTGGAGATCCCCACACAGGGAAAAATTCCTTTTCTGTTGGGGGAAAATCTCGTTTTTGCAGGAAGGAGTTTCGGTTAGGAACAAAGGGGAAAGGGGAGTCCATCAGGGTATTGTATAACACCGCCCCTAAGCCAGTATTGGAAGCATCATTCTTGAAAAATTTTTTTTAATATCTGGAATTTAAGTATAGGGACTTTCGGAAGATTTTTTTAACCTTTAAAAATTTTTTTGGGTTTACGTCGGAATTTCAAGGGGTTTTTCTTCACAGATTTTTTTAAGGAAGTCGGATAAAATCCCGAAAAAAAGTAAAGGTTGGGGATAAACCATGCAAAAAATTTTACAAAACCCAAAAAGCTACCATGAGCCCCTTGGTTTTGGGGATTAAAAATTTCTAATAAAGCTTTGATCTTACGGAGAGAGGCTGCAGAAAATTTATTAAAAGTATCGCCCCAAAATAAAACTTGTTATAACCAAGGAAGCTTTTCTTCGCTTGGCAGTGGGGCCCAGCAAGATAACCTACGCAAAATTGCTGTTAATGTTTGGAATTTGGGCCCCCAGTGGATGTCATTATGAAAATGTTATCAAAATAAACTAAAACATTTGGCATATTACCCTAGACCTTCTCCATCTCACGTAGGAGCAAGGCAGTTCCCAAAACCGAAGGGCATATTTCTATATTGCTCGCCCTTTGGGTGTTAAAAAAGGGGTGTACTGCTTAGAAGAAGGATAAAAACATTATTTTATGAAATGCCGCGCAATACACTCTGAAAAAAGGAAGCATCATAAAATTTGTGTAGCCCGCTTCTTTTAAAGGCATGGACAGCCCCCACCGAGTTATAGCATTAAGGCCTTGAAGTCAATAAAAATCAAAAAAAAAATATCTCCCTTCCTTAAACCCAGACTACGGTGAACAATATGAAGATACGGAAGGTTAAATGATCTTTATTTTTAAAAATTTTGTCTACCTTTTGGTCAAATGCACCCCAAAGGTGAACTGGAATGGGTAAATTTTTCGTTTGATAGGATTTCCCGAAAAGCAATCTTAGGGATTTCCCGTGGATGTAAACCGGAATACAGTAAAGACTTTTGAAAATTTAAATTGAAGTAGTTCATGTCTCTTATGGTCCCAAAGTTTCATTAATTTTAAAATTTTGGTAGGGCCCGAGTGGTAAAGGGTCACCAAGTATGTAGTCCTTCATATATCTAAGTTAGAGGTGTCAATTACGCACACCTTACATTCCAGTTGTCGTATCAAGTTGTGGGAAAAATAAGTCAAAGTTTTTAAGGCAGTTAACCAAATTTCTTGGGTAATACTTTTTAAAGGTGTGATATGAAAAAAGCTTGGGTTTTCCCTTTTTTTTCTATGAGGTGTCAACTTCCCCCACATTTTTTTTAAACTTTATGGGGACCTTTCCATGCTACTAATAATTTATTTGACTTTTTTGGGCAAAAGTACCAAACTTCATCCCCTACTTTAAAACTTCTCCTCTGACTTTTGGAATAAAAAATAGGTTTTTTTACTGGTCCTTTTGACAAGCTTGGTTTTCTCGAAACTATGTCAGGGTCCCCTAAAGTTTGGATCTAAGGTCAAGGGAAACTGAAAGAAGACAAACCCTCAGTTTTAAACCTCCCAAATTAGTCATAAGTCGAAGGTAGAAAAGGGGCCCTTGGCCTATCTACCTAGAGAAGTTCAAAAGGTGAAAACCCCAAAGAGTCACTGGGAACTCCCTCGGGCAAACAAAGCACGGGGGTAGGTAACAATCCCATCCTTAGGTTTTAAGGGAGCAAATTTTCCCTTTTAAAATGGATTTGAGAACGAATGCGGGCCCTCTTTCCTCCCATTACGCTGGGTAAAATAGGGTGGGTGAAGAGAGGTTTCACCCCCGAATTTGGTTTTTAAGATGTTGCATAAGTCAGATTGAATTGGTCCCACGGTCAACAAAATTTCTAAAGGGATCCCCACTCGGGAGAAGATGGACAAAAGGGCTTCAGCCACCTCTTAGGGTTATGGTCTTTAAGGGTATGGCTTCGGGGAAACTCGAAGCTAATCAACAAATTGAAAATATATATCTTTTCCCCCCAGATAAAAGGGGAGAAAAGGGCCCAACGTGTCATAGCTACTCTTTCAAAAGGTCCCGTAAGACTGGCATTTAAACTGGTACTCCCCTTTGTACCTGGGGAGGATGACATTTTGGCAAACTTTACCGTTACAATAGGTAGTGACATCTGAGAATTTTTGGTCAAAATAGGTTTCCCTAATTTTTTTTAAAGGTTTTTACGATGCGAAAAATTTCCCGGGCCACGGGCGGGTCATGAGCCATTTAAGAACAGTCTCTCTGCATTACTTGGAACAACAAGTGGAGTAGTCTATCTCATCGAATTTTAATTTTGAAAACTGATTTGACGATACCTTTTTAAATTTATTCAAATTTATATAAAAATTTTTTTCCTTTTGGATAACTTATTTTTTTTTTAGCGGCATTAGGGCAATTCTAAAGAGAAGGGCAATTGCTTTAAAAATTGCAAAGGGTCCTTGATATATTAAAGGTTTAAAGTCGGGGAAAAAGAAAGGTGGACAGTGGGGAAAACCTGGGCGGTCGGCCCTATAAAGACATTTATAGTATGGAGGGGAATCTCACTTTCATCTAATAAGGGGGAACCGGTGACCACTACCTCGCTTAAGAGAGTGCATCACGGGTTTTAACCCCACATGAATCTCACGAGCTTGTCTCAAACTTTCGGGGGCTTTTGATTAAAAAAAGGGGGGGGAGGATCTGAAACCCCTAGTCCATCTTTGGTATGAAAGGTAAACCTCAAAGGAAGAAGGGCCCCTTTTTACTTACCATAGTACGGAGAAAAAGTATGGGAGCAGTAGGGGTTTTCAGACCACCTGTGAACTTTGATTTAATTAACAACGGATGGAGGAAAGTGTCTGTCGGCCCCAAGAGTCTGAAAGTTTAGTAGGGGAATGATTTTTTTTAGGAGGAACACTATCAAAATGATTATACATGTGCATCCGGTCTCGAAAAATGGTAGTACTTTAAGTCCATTAACTGTTCCTAAACAAGGGTGCTTGGGCATTACTTTTTTAAAAAATCTTCCAACTTTTGGGCCTTTTAGGACAATCTGGGGTTTTTGCTCCCTTTAACACCACAAAATGACAAACAGGAATAAAAGAAAATATTTATTTCCCCCTAGAGCTTTGATTTCTTTAAGGGCGTGAACCCTTGCCCTTAGGGGTTTGATCCCCTTTAAAGGGCTTTTTAGGAATGTGGCCTCAGCATACAGGCAGCAGCCCCAACTTCCTCAGCTTTAAACAGATTACGTTCTCTGATGAATGTTGTACGAGGGGAAGAGCTGTCGGAACTGGCCAACCATTAAGTCTCTAAAAGATTCATAACGCGTCAATTCCTGAACTCTCTATAAAAATCGAAAAAACGAAGAGTTTACCTGTAACTGCTGAAAGTTTGGCCATGCGTAAGGGGGGCATACCTGAATCTTTCCTGTAAGAATTGTGGTTTTTTGATATGCTTTAAGGATTGCCTTCTTCAATTTTTAATTACATATGATACCCGCGCAAAGTTGCATAAATATTCAAAGTGGTACGAGAAAATAACATTTCCCAACCGGTCCCAGGGGTCAGCTGGCCATTCCAGAGGGAGCGGGGATTTTTAAACCGAAAGGGAGAAATTATGTCTTCCCCTCTGTGAAGGGAGGTAAATTAGGTGTTGGAATATGGCACACTGCACTTGTTCCATTACTCCCTTTTCAAAGCTGTTTGAGAAAGTTAACATTTTATTCCTAAAACAGGCGAGCTAGTTCGAGCTCGCGATCCTTTTCCCCTCTCCCCAACTCATATTCTCTGTCCCTTTTCTCTTCCTCAAGTTCCCTTTAAATTTTAAATTTCCCACGTCTCTAGTTCTTTCTTCACGACAATCTATCACGCTCCTTTTTTTTCCTCTCTCTTTTTGTCTTTTTTGGATTTTTTTCTCTCAATTTTCTCTCTCTCCTTTTTCTCCTGTCTTTCAAATTCCTTTTTCCTTTTTTCCTGCTTTTTAAAATTCTCTTTCTCCTTTATCCTCCTTTTCTTTTTAACTGTCTTTCTTGATTCTCTCTCTTATTCTTTCCTTCCTTGTTTTTCTTCTTTTCATTTTCTCTCTCCTTTTATTCTTTCCTGGGTCTTAGCCTAATTAAAAATTCTAAATTTTTCCCCGTTTTCCTAACTTACTTCCAGCATTCATCCAAAACTGGTATTCCCCCTGCTTTTCAAGAATAACTTAACTTCGGGGAAAAGAAAAGGGATTTAAAGAAAACGGAGGGTTTTTAAACTGCTCCGCTCAAAAATGTAAATAAACCAGAGGGCTCGATCCCTGCTTCAAATTTAAAAAAATATGATTAATTTAAAAAGAAAGGTTTATGCTGGCTCCGAGCAAACATTAAAAAGTAGAAAGGGGCCTTGACCCCCAAAATTCTCACCCAAAAAATCAAAAGTGTCCCATGACATTTTTCCCCTTGATATAATAAAGAGCTAAGAAACAAAATTGTCCCGGGAAAACCGGGTCCCTAAGTTAATCCTCCCAAAGTGTTTCAAATCACACAAAAATAGTGGCAGAAATTTCTAGTATTCCCGCCTTGACTTGACTTACAATAAATTTGAGACCTAACTCACCAAATCTTTTAAATACCTGTTTGTGTCCTACCATAGAGAATGATTTCCATGGCTGGTGGGAACCGTCTGTGGTATGCGGCGTTGAAGTTCCAATGGTAAAATTTGGGAATTGAACTTGATTTGTAGAGTTGTCCCGGCAGGGTCGCCACTTGTGAAGCTTACTAGCCCTGTAAAAATCAGACAGATTTTCCCCGGGTGGCTCCCCTTTAGGAAAAATTAATGATAGAAAAGAAATTAAAAAACATAAACACTTTTTTATATAGAAAAAAATAAAATAAAAACACTTTAAAAAAAGAAATATTAAACATACATTAAGAAAAATGAAAAATGAAAAAAATAAAAGATACTGAATTCAACCTAATTATATAGGGGTTTGGTGTTGGGCCTGATGTTTTAAATCGAGCCCTTGCCGATGATGGGGGGGTGCAGGTGTTTTGGGACAACCCACTGGTAGTTTTCACGTATAGCCTTGATATTATATCCCCATGACGAAAGCAGGGTCTTTACCACGCAGTGAGAGGGGGTTTTGCCTGCAATTTCATACAGGGCACAGTAATTAAATCCAAAAAGGGAAGTCTCGGGGTTATCCCCTCCCCTCATTTCCGTTGATTGGCAGGTGACCCTCTCTGCATCCAAGCTGGAAAAAATGCAGGTTTTCCCCCTGCTTAAAAAAATCACTCTCCCTGATAAAAATACCTAAAAGATGTGGGGATTATTACAACAGTCAACCTAGAGCAAGACTGAAAAACTAAGTTTATTTTTGGGCAAAGTGAAGTTTTAACCAATAAAATTAAATGAATACAAGGCAGGAATGTATTAATAGGCTGGGAGTGGAGTCAGTGATTGCTATTTGGACCGGAGCCCCACACTCACCTTTCGGGGGGGGGGAAAAAGGAGCGAAAGGGTAGTGGGAGCTAGACTGACCACCTTAAAAAAGCGCCGGGAGTCAAACTATCACTTTCGGGGGGGGGGAAAAAAAAGGTGGGAATGTGGGCTTTACTTACCCCACTTTAAAAAGTACCGGGATGAAAATTTTATCACTTTCGGGGTGGGGGGAAAAAAAACGGGAATCGGAGCTTGACTTACAATACCTTAACAAGTGCCAGAAAGGGCTATTGTTTTAAAATTTTTCCATCGCTACTCTTCATTAGCTTTTCCCCCCACACTTTTGTTTTGTAAACCTGGAGAATAGTTTTTTGGGGTTTGTTTTCGAATCCAAGAAACTTTAATTTCATATCCCGTTTGCTTTTTCTTTTCCTTTTTAAAGTCCCCCCTTTTTTTCAATATCCCATTTATAAGAACCCTCACCTCTTTTGATGGCCTACAAATTCCCTTTTTGTCCTAAAAGATATCTGAGCTTTTGTTCATCCATTTGGGCATTTCCTTCGATCAATTTTATTGGGTAATGTCATTTGGGCAGCAAGTATTGTGTTTGAAAGCTGTCATACTGAAGTCCTTTGTTTCCCAAGTCCCAAATGATAATGTTCTCTAAACCCCTTGTAATCCTAAGCGAAAATCTGGAAACGTACTGAATTATTCCCACTTCTCTTCCCTTCAAATTTAAAAATAATTGATTTTTGATCGCTTGTAACGAGTTCCCTGTAATTTTAAAATTTTTAAAAAGTTTTCCTTATTTCCAAAACCAAGTCAAGCAGGTTATTTTTTCCTTGTAGGCTCTGTCACAAAGCTTCCAAAAAAAATCCCCGAAATAATTTAAGAAGTCGTTTGATTCTAAAATTCCCCGTCAAGAAATTCAATCATAGACTAAAATTTAAAATCTCCTGAAATACTACGTTTTCGTTCCTTGTGACCTTTAAAAATTTCCTTCCATAGCTCTCCCCCTTTTCCCTACTAAGTTTGGGGGGCGGTAATCTACTAAAAAAATTTTTTTATGTCCCCTGAAATTCTACCAAACAACTCTGTATGTGTTACTTTAACTTTAAAACCCCTTTTTTTGCAACAGTTTTAACAATCTCGGTTTTCAGGCCACCCCCCCCCCCTCTTCCCCATATTTCTGTCTACTTGGAACAAATTAAAACCTGAATGCGAGATTTAGCAGGCATGTCCCCGATTTTTTTTTGAAACCCCCTTTAGTTAAGCAAATACATCAGTGTTTCCTGCACTAGCAACTATCTCAACTCGTCCATTTATTCCAACCTTCAACTATTTGTGTAATGTATATTTAAGGACCCCTTTTCTCTTTCCCATCCTGCTCCTTTCTGTTGTTCCACTAAACCCAAAACTCTTTGCACCTAGTGCCTCGGTTTTCCCAAAATCTACCTCATTTTGCCCTATTACTAGTTCTCCTACTACTCATATTAGTACACTGTGACTTTAAAAATAGGAATAGTTGTGGGAAGGGTTTTGGCAGGAAAACGTGAAAATATATTTAAGGGCCCCCCTTTCTCTTACCTTCCGCTTTTCGTATTTCCCCTAAACCCATAACGTCTTTGTCACCTAGTGCCCTGCTTTCCCCAATATCTACCTCATTTTTTCCCATTCTAGTTTTCCTACTACTCATATTGAAAACTGTGACTTTAAACTAGGAATAGTTATGGTAAGGGTTTGGCAGGAAAAAGTGAAGTATATTTAAGGACCCTCCTTTCTCTTACCCTTCCTGCTCCTTTTGTTTTTCCCACAAAACCTATAACTGTCTTTGTCACCTAGTGCCTCTGGTTTTCCCAAATATCCACCTCTTTTTGCCTTTCAAGTTCTCCTACTCTCTATTATAACTGCGACTTCACTTTTTTCCCTGCCAAAACCCCTTTTCCCCACAACTATTCCCTAGTTTAAAGCCTAACAGCTCCCCACTGAGTAGTTGCAATTCCCCCACCCCAGACCTACTAAGTGAATCCCATCCCAGGCATACATGTTATTTCTGCCCTAGAAGAGGTTCCCGGTCAATGAATGTTACTGATTTTCCTTCGTTTTTGTCCAGCCGCAAATTTACACCAAATTGCCCGGCAACCCTTCATTTCCAACTCCTCCCCGGCAAAATACCACATTTGACAGGGTTCCACCCCTTCCCCCTAAAAAATCTTACTGCTGACCCATACCTGCTAACAGGTCCTCCTCCCACGTCTGCCAACATCGTTGCCCCCAGCACTGGACAGTAATAGATTGATCCCATTTCCTCTCATGATTTCCAGGGGCTAACAATATCCTCCTCCCAGCCCCCTAATGGAAACCCTCTGTTCCTTTCCCCTCCTTCAAGCAGAAAGCCCCATCCCCGTGCTAACTTGCCCATACCCACAAAAACAATTCCTTACCTTCTTGGGGTCTTTCGCCGTGACGATCCAGTAGTCAAACACATTTGTCAGGGGCATGGGGAATGCATTAACGTTTCCACAACAGTTTTTCCCCGCAGTCTCTTTTTTTTAATCGTTTTTATCTTTCCATTCTCTTTTTGATCGTCAACTTCCAGGGGCCCCTTTTTGACCCGAGGACTCAAAAGGAGGATATACGAATCCCCAAAGTTTTCCCAGTCAATCGCCGTGTTTAAAAAAACGCGATTCTAAAAAGGTTAGAGACTCCAGTGAATATAGAAAAATCGCTCTTCTACATCCGCCTGTTTCTGGGTTTTTTGTACAATTAGTCGTTTCCTTGTCCAATTTTTTCCATTGAATTTTAATAAGAATTTTGGCTTAGGATTTTCAACTGGTAGGCTACAACTGAGAAATTAAAAAAATACATTTATTAATCTTAAGTTGTCTAGGCGTATATCAAATTAAAAAAAAATTAAACCAGTAAACAAAAAAATATTAATCACTTC
>NC_069484.1:5385934-5442780 GCF_026875155.1 Cherax quadricarinatus | reverse complement strand
TGGACGACACAAAAAAGGAAATGGGAGCAATCCTTTATCTCCCTTGTGGGGGAGCACGATTTTGGCAGCGGGGTGAAGACTGATTAGCAGTTATAGGACGAAATAAACAATTAGGAAGAAAGGTGGGAACCCTGTGATCTGTGGTATTTTGGCCAGGAGAGGAGTTGGAAATGAATGATTGTCCAGGGCATTGGTGTCAACTGCTGGCTGGACAAACACTGTAAGGAAAATGCAATGACATTCATAGACAGCTGGGACCTCTTCTATGGCAGAAATGGCATGTATGCCAGGAATGGGGTTCACTTATTAGATTTGGGGTAGGAGCACTGGCTAACGCAGTGGAGGGAGCTGTTAGGTCTTTAAAACTAGAAATAGATAGTGGTATGGGTTTTCGTGGAGAAACAAGGTATTCTGAGTGTAGCGACAGTGCGAGTTTTAAGGAAATCAGTTATAGGAAGAATGAGGAAGAATTATTGGTGAACGTAGGAAAGCCAAATGGCATTAGATGATAAGGAGAATAACAGGCATAATGGAGGAACAGTAATCAGCACGAAGAAAAAATAGAAGGGAGGGTTTCTGAAAATTTATTATACTAACAGTCGTAGTGCGAGAAATAAGATGGACGAATTGAGATTAGTTGCAAGTGCGGGTAACATTGATGTTTTTGCTACAACTGAGACGTGGTTTAATGTGAAAAATAGGGACATGCCTGCTGAATCTCACATTCAGGGTTTTAAATTGTTCCATGTAGACAGAACTATCGGAAAGGGGGGTGGGGTGGCACTCTATGTCCAAGATCTTTAAATTGTTGCATAAAAACTGGTATAAAGTCGGAAACACATATTGAGTCTGTTTGGGTAGAATTTTCAGAGGCATAAAAAATTGATTTTAGGTGTGATATACCCTCCCCCAAACGTGGATAGAGACCAAGGAAGACTACTGTGGGAGGAAATTGTTAAGGCCACAAGGCACGACAACGTTGTAATTCAAGGAGACTTTAACTTTAGTCAGATTGACCGGAATTTTTTTGAGAGGGAATTTAGAATCTAATGACTTTTTAGAAGTAGTGCAGGATTGTTTTTTGAATCAGTTTGTGACAGAAGCTACAAGGGGTAATAACCTGCTTGACTTGGTTCTGGCAAACAAGGAATCACTTGTTAATAATTTAGAAATTTCAGAGGAACTTGGCACAAGTGACCAAAAATGAATTACCTTTAGCATTGAATGGAAGTATGATAGTAGGGATAACTCAGTAACAGTCCCAGATTTTCGCTTAGCAGATTACAATGGGCTTAGAGAAAACTTATTATCTGTTGACTGGGGTAACGAAGAGAGCTATCAATTCGAGAGTTTTCTAAACACAATACATGCTGCCCAGAGAACATTTATCCCTTATGAAGAAATTAGGTCGAATAGAAATGACCCAAAATGGATGAATAATAGGCTCAAATATCTTTTAGGACAGAAAAAAGGAATTTATAGGCACAATAAAAGAGGTGAGGGTCATCTTATGAATCATTATACTGACATTAAGAGGGACATTAAAAAGGGGATACGGAAAGCTAAACGTGACTATGAAATTAAAGTTGCTAGGGAATCGAAAACTAACCCAAAAAGTTTTTTCTGGGTGTATAGAACAAAAGTTAGAGATAAGATAGGTCCCCTTAAAGATAGCTCTGGGCATCTTACTGACAAAGAGAATGAAATGTGCTCTATTCTTAATAATTATTTTCTCTCAGTTTTCACTCAGGAAGACACTGACAATATCCCAGCAATAATTTTTTATAGTGGGCCTGAATACGATATATTATGCAATATCATAGTCACTAGCGAAATGGTTATCAAACAGATAGACTGAAGCAAAATAAATCCCCGTGCCCTGATGAACTTTTTTCTAGGGTTCTTAAGGAGTGTAAAATGGAACTTTTTCATATTTCTCTTGAAACAGGAATAGTGTCTGATATGTGGAAGATGGCTAATGTAATTCCTATTTTTTAAAGCAGGGAACAAGTCGTTACCGCCAAATTACCGCCCAATAAGCCTAACCTCAATTGTGGGCAAGTTACTAGAGTCAATTATTGCTGATAATATAACATGCCATCTGAATAAGCATAGCTTGATTAATGATACTCAGAATGGATTCACTAGGGGCCGTTCCTGCTTAACTAATTTGTTGACGTTCTTCAGTAAAGTTTTTGAGGCCGTTGATGATGATAAAGAATTCGATATTGTTTACTTAGATTTTAGTAAGGCTTTTGATAGAGTACCGCACCAAAGACTGTTAAAAATAGTGGCAGCTCATGGCATTGGGGAAAAGGTGCTGTCATAGATCGAGTCATGGCTCACTAATAGGAAGCAGAGAGTATGGTAGATAAGACACATAGGCAACATTTAGGCAACTTTATTTCAAAACGTTTCGCCTACACAGTAGGCTTCGTAGACTTGAGGTTGTAAGTCCCTCAGCCTGGAGAACTTCTGTTCCACAGTCTGGAACTAACTGAAGATCAAGTATGTATAATGTTCGCCAAGACCAGGGTCCTGGCACGGATCTTAATCTTGAGATGACCCGTCTCTGGCTCCTGAAGGAGAATTGATTCTTCACTGTTGCAGCATATGCTGCTCAAGTACTGTTCTGGACAATTCACCTAGTGTGCCTCATAAGCGACTGAGGTTACTCCATCTCAGCTATTTCCTCAGCTGGGGACTGGGCTCTGTCCGCTCTGATAATCTGCAGATTCATGACATCCACTCTTTCCTGCTCTGTCAGTAAGCACACCCTCAGGAGTGTGCTGACCATCTGCCGGAACATGCTCTGTTGTTCCGTGGAGGTGATTGTGTTGGAGATAATTTCTACACCATAGGAAGGTTAGCATAGGCACCACTGTGCCCCCACAAATGCAATTTTTTACAGACGAATCTCCATTAGCGGGGCCGTGACAACCCCAAGATGAACCCCCCAATTAAAATGCGTAAAACATGATTTCCCCCAAAAAATGTAAGGACCGATTGCAAAACAAACCATACCAGGGGGGGGGATTGAGCCCGCGGCCCAGAGAGTCCCCCAAAAAAACTACGGGCCCGTAGAAAATTAGCCAAGGAAACCAGTGGGTCAAAATTAAAAATTAGTCCATCAGGTATTTTTCTACCCTTTGGAAGGTTAAAAACAGGCACAACTTTTTCCCACAGTGGTCACAGTTGTGCCTATTTTCCTATCCATGTTTCTAATTTGGGGCTTCCCCCAAACAACAACAAAAATTTTTCCCTTTCCCCTTGGTTTTCGGCCCGTTGTGCGTTTCCCAGTAGTCAAAACTCAAAATTCGTCGGGTACACGGGAGCCTTTTGGATGTTTCCACAAATTTCCACAGCATTTTCTCTTTTTTTTCACCCGTTACTACCTTTCCTTTCGTCTTCTTGTTTCTAATTTCGTCCCATGCTGCCCAAAGCCACTGACCTTTTTTTCCCTTCTTGCCCTTTGGGGGAAATCAAAACAGGGGGAAATATTATAAATTCTTTTTGGGTTTTCCCTTTGGTCAGTCGCCGAACTCCATTTTCGCTACTCTAAAATTTTTCCTTAAGCTGTGGTAAATTTGGCTCGATGGGGGCATCTTGGGTTTCGGGCCCCAAGGAGACCCACAAAAGTAAACTTCTTACGGGTCACCACTGAGTTAATACAGGTACAACTGATTTTAAAAGTAAGGGTCACCACTGACCTGTACCACTCCCCTCTTTCTTCTTTAAAACAAGTGAATGAAATCTTTTTTAAAAAAGGAAGATTTCTAATGTTTCGTTTTAATTAAAGTCATCCTACGCTGAATGTTTTCTAAAAAATTTTAAATGTCCATTCTGTAATAGGAGACCAGAATTGACTGCATAATCTATTTGGGGCCCCTTCCCTATTGATGTAAAAAAGTTGCAGTATGACGTCAAAAACTTCTGTTGTTTTACACTTCTTGTAAAAACCCCCGGTAACCCTATTTGCCTTATTACTTTCGCTTGGGGAATTGCGGTCTTGGTTTAAGGGTTTTTGCTGTTTCCCCCAAACATCCCCCCAAGCCCCTTTTTCGCAATTGAAGGGCTTTTTTTTTAAACATTTTTAAATTTAAGTGCTAGGGTTATAGAACCACCCGAGCTTCAAACCCTTAAAATTTTTTCTAAAATTGAACTGGATCTGCCACTTTTCTGCCCAAAGGGAAATAGATTTTGTCTTAATCCTTTCTGAAGTTCCCAAAACATTTTCTTTTGAATCAATTATCCTCCCAAAATCTTTGGGGGTCAACGGCGAATTTGTCAAAAAAAATAGAAAACCCTTATCAAGATAATTGTATAATTTTTAAAACAACAACGGGCCTAGCGGGTCCCTGTGGAACGCCACTTGTTACTGACCCCACTCGGATTTAAACCCCATTTATGGACACATCTCCTGTTTCCCTTTGTCTGTGACCACGATTCGATCCATGAGAGCCCCCTTCCCTCAATCCCATGAGCCCCACTTTCTTTAACAGTCTTTGGTGCGGAAACCTATCAAAACCCTTTACCAACATCTGGGTAAATAATATCAAATTTTTTAACCGTGATCAAAAACCCCAAAAAGTTTACGGAAGAAAGAATAAATTAGTTAGACGGGAAACCGGCCTCTTGTGAATCCTGCTGAGTATTTTTAATCAAGCTATGCTTTCGAGATGGTTTTCCTTAAAAATCTCAGCTATAATTGACTCTATTTAATTTTGCCTAAATTTTGAGGTCAGGCTTTTTGGGGCGGAAATTTTTGACGGAAACGATTTTTCCTCTTTTTAAAAAAATTTGGGAATTACATTAGCCATCTTCCACATTTTCGGGACACTACACCTGTTTGAAGGGGATAAATTAAAAAAATATTTAAAAGGTTCACAGGTTCCATTTTGCTTTCCCTTTAAAGGGAACCCCTTTGAAAAAACCTCACCCGGAAAACCCGGTGCCCTTTATTTTGCTTCAGTCGGTCTATCTGCTTCACAACCATTTCACTAGTGACTGAGATGTTACATAATTTATCTTCTTCTGGCCCACTATAAAAATTAATTACTGGAATATTGTTAGTGTTTTCCTGTGTAAATCCGAAAGAAAATAATTAAAATCGAGCACATTTCATTCTCTTTGTCAGTAAGATGCTCATAGTTATTTTTAAGGGGACCTATCTTATCTCTCACTTTTGTTCTATAGACCTGGAAAAAAGTTTTTGAGTTGGTTTTAGAATCCCTAGCAACTTTAATTTCATAGTCCCTTTTAGCTTTTCTTATCTCCTTTTTAATGTCCCACTTAATGTCAATATACTGATTCATAAGATGACCCTCACCTCTTTTGACACGCCTATAAATTCCTTTCTTATACCCTAGTAGATATTTCAGCCTATTATTCATCCATTTTGGGTCATTTCTATTTGATCTAATTTCTTTATACGGGATAAACGTATCATATTGATAGCTTTCTTCGTTACCCCAGTCAACAGATGATAAGTGTTCTCTAAGCCCATCGTAATCTGCTAAGCGAAAATCTGGGACTGTTACTGAGTTATCTCTACTATCGTACTTCCATTCAATGCTGAATGTAATTGATTTGTGGTCGCTAGCACCGAGTTCCTCTGAAATTTCTAAATTATTAACAAGGGATTCATTGTTTGCCAGAACTAAGTCAAGCAGGTTATTTCCCCTTGTTGGTTCTGTCACAAACTGCTTCAAAAAACAATCCTGAACTACTTCTAAGAAGTCGTATCATTCTAAATTCCCAGTCAAGAAATTCCAATCAATATGACTAAAGTTAAAGTCTCCTAGAATTACTGCATTATCGTGCCTTGTGGCCCTAACAATTTCCTCCCATAGTTGTCTCCCCTGGTCCCTATCTAAGTTTGGGGGACGGTATATCACACCTAAAATTAATTTTTCATGCCCCTCTGAAAATTCTATCCAGACTCTGTATGTGTTACTTCAGACTTAATACCCGTTTTTATGCTACAGTTCAAGCGATCTCGGACATACAATGCCACCCCACCCCCCTTCCCGATACTTCTATCTACTTGGAACAATTTAAAACCCTGAATGTGACATTCCGCAGGCATGTCCCGACTTTTTATATTGAACCACGTCTCAGTTAAGGCAAATACATCAATGTTACCTGCACTAGCAACTAGTCTCAACTCGTCCATCTTATTCCTAGCACTACGACTATTTGTGTAATATATATTTAATGACCCTCCTTTCTCTTTACCCTTCCTGGTCCTTTCTGTTATTCTACTAAACCTATTACTGTCCTTGTCAATTAGTGCCACCTCATTTTGCCTATTACTAGTTCTCCTAGCACTCATATTACTACACTGCGACTTCACTGTTTTCCCGCCAAAACCCATACCACTAACTATTCCTAGTTAAAAGACCTAACAGCTCCCTCCACTGCGTTGGCCAGTGCTCCCACCCCACACCTAGATAAGTGAACCCCATCCATGGCATACATGTCTTTTCTGCTATAGAAGAGGTCCCAGTTGTTAATGAATGTTGCTGCATTTTCCTTACAGTATTTGTCCAGCCAGCAATTGAACACCAATTGCCCTGGACAACCATTCATTTCCAACTCCTCTCCTTGGCAAAATACCACATATGACAGGGTTCCCACCCTTCCTCCTAATTATCTCTATTGCTGACCTATACCTGCAAATTAGGTCCTCACTCCTACGTTTGCCAATATCGTTGCCTCCAGCACTGAGACAGATAATAAGATTGCTCCCATTACCTCTCATGTCATCCAGACGGCTAACAATATCCTTTATCCCAGCCTCCTACTCCTATCCTTCAAGCAGAATGCCCTATACATGTACCTAAATTGGCTATCCCCAATCAAAAATGTTTTTTCCCTTCCTTGAGGGACGTCCCGTCGTGATTTTCCCCCAGTATTTTCGACTAAATTTTCCGTTATTTTAGCACTACACCTTCACTTGTGGAAATTCGTCAAAAACTTCCCTCCGATTTTTTTCGTTTGGGGTTTAGGGATGTCTAAACTCAGGGTCTGCCAATGCCTTCCTTTGTGCTCGTTGTGCATTCCCAGTAAAAAACACCCCATTCTCGCCCCTTACCCACCAAAAGTTGGGTTTGGGAAGGGTTTCAAAAGTAGTCTTCTGGGTCCTCGTTGTTTCTCCCTCCCCAAACAGTCTTTTTGGGATCATAAGCTTGGTTCCATGTTGCCCGGCCATTTTAAACTGGGGACTAAAACAGGAGGTTTGTTTCCCAATCCTCTTGTTCTCCCCCGTTTTCGCCTATCCCCGGGTTTTGCAACCCTAAGCTCTTCCTTCAGCTGCTGGTTAATTTTGGGCTCAAGAGGGGGCCACCGGGTTCGAAAAAAATTTAAAAGCACACAAACGGTTTTCCAGGAAATTTTACACGTCCCATGTGTAAACGTCCCAGTTTTATCGTCCCCAAAATTTTTTTTTTTTATAAAATATTTATATTTTTAAATTATTTATATATAATTATATTATATATTTTTTATATTTATATCCCCAAAACCCCCCCACTGTAAAAAGAATAGTGAAAATTCCCAAAAGTTTTTTTTGTGATTTCCAAAACATTATAAAGGGAAAACAATATTCCTTGTTGTTTTTTTTGCTGTTTTTTTTAAAACTTCAGGTTTGGGGCCTTGTTTAAAATTGATGTTTTTAAAAGATTTTTTGTTGTGGTACACATAGCCCCTTCTCTTCCCTCTCAAAAATTTGGGGAGATGTTCCCGGGGCCTTTGCCTTGAGGTTTCTAGCCCCCGCTTGCAGTTTCTTCATTTCCCCCTTCCTTTTTCCCGTATTGTGTCCTACATTTTGATGGTGTTTACCTCCCCTGCCTTTCTGGAGGCCCTTTGTCTCCCCTGTAAAACAATTTTTTTGAATCTCAGTTAGCTCCTGATTTACTTCGCGGTAGTTTCTTGTGACCTTCCCCACGAATCCCCAAAAACCCCCGGGGACGGGCCGGGTTTTCAAAAGGGCCATGTTTTTTCCCCAACCCCGGGCATTTCAGTCGGGCCTAAAGGGCAGGGGCTTAAAGCTGTTTCAATCTCCTCCTGTTTTTTTCTAAACTTCAAGCAACTTTTTTATCAATGCACCACACAGAAAACAAGGGGGGAATATTTAGGGGGAAAAATCGCGTAAAGAAAGGCCCCTTACTCCCCATTTGAGGGGTTTTCCAAATTCCCAGGCAGCGCTCTTATGTGTCCTGCTGACTGCGATTTTTTCTGGGCCCCTTTTTCCCTTGGTCCTTTTTTTAAAGAAATCGGGGAGAGTTTGTGATCAGTTGGGGTTTGAAAGAATTTTTTAAAAAATTTTTTTTAAAAAGAAAATTTTTAATTAAATTTTGGTTTTAGGTTACTTTTTTTTTTAAGTGAAAATTTTTTTTAATTTTACAGTTTTGAATAATAAAAAAGCACTTATCATATTTCCCATTGTTCTTTTAGATATTCCATCGTTTTGTTGATAATCCTTTGCCCCTTGAAAAAAACACTCTTTAATTTAAAAATATTATAAAAATTTTTTTCAATGCATCTACAGAAAAAAACAAGTGATTTAAAGCAAAAAACCGACAAATATTGGCCAGGATTTTTAAACCCAAAATTGGGTTTTTAAAAAAACCCCCGGGAAAAATTAGCTAAACTCTTGAGGGTTTTTGGGTTTGAGAATTTTTTTTGACATGGGGGCCCTGGCGGGGGGGACAGCTGGGTTTTAAAACCCCGGAAACAGTCAAAGCATGTTCTTTGGGTTTTTATTATAATCTTTTAAACCTTTTAAACTTTAAATCTCTTTTTCTTAAGGGGCCAGGGGTTGCATGGCCCACAGTCCCTTGTGGGAAAAAAGTTAAACACACTTTTCTTGACATGTTTTTGGTGTATAAAGAAAAAATGAACTTTTGGAGAAACCATATGAAAAAACATTTACAAACTTATTTTCCAAAAGGAACTGAGGGTTTGTGGCTTCTTTTTCAGTCAAACCCAATTTTTTTTTTTAAAATGTAAATTTACTTACCTAAAATACTCCCATAAAATTTAATATATTTTTGTTTTTTGAAAACAATCGTAGTCTTTTTTGTGTTTTTTTTAAAATTTTTGAAATGTTGCCGGAAACCCCCAGGGGAAATTTTGGGAAAAGAAAATTAAACATGTTGCTGCCCTCTCTCTGCTTTTGATATTTTGGAGAAGGGTTTTAAAAGCAAATCGGGAAAAACATTTTGGAAAGTGATGAAGTGATGTTTTAAAAAGTCGGTTTTACTTTTGGTCACAGATCTCACTCTTCCCACAGATTGTTTTATCCCCTTCCTGCCAAAGTTCCCTTTTTTTACATTTTTCCCAAAGTCGGGGGAGGGAAAATCACCCCAAAGGTTCAGTTATGGGTAACGTTCTAAAAACCCGGGCCTACTTTCCCTAATTTCTTGCGGGAAATTCCCCCAAACCCCAAGAGGTTCTCTGGCTCGCTTTTAAAAATATTTTGGGGTTCACATTAGATTTGCGCTTTACTGGAGGAAAGGGGCCCATTTTGCCACTGATAAAAAAAGGGGAGGTGAGAAATATGCAATCACGGGGCCAATCCCAATGGGTTTGGTTTCGGGCAAAATTATCGTGGGGAAAAACGAGTTAAATTATCTAAAAAAAATTTATTCCTTTTCAAAAAAGTTTTGCGGGTTAAAATTTTACTGTAGTAAAGTGAATGAAAATTGTTACTTTGGAGAAAATTTAAAATTCATTTTGATTTTTTGATGTTTAACCCCCAGACCTGCTCCCCCGCAAAAATGAAAAAGTTCGGTGGTACCCCTCAGATCTCAGCTCAGTTCCCGGAGTTTTGCCACTGTTGTTGGCCGGGGAGAGGAACGTGATTTTTATCGTGCTCAAAAATTTAAATTTTCAACCCGCCCCCCCCACTGCCTCCCCTGCCCTCACAGGGGGAGGGGGGCCCCAATGAAATGTCGTCCCCCCAAAACCTCTCCCTTAAAGGAATTTTGGGCCCAAAGACTCCCGGGCCCATGTTTTGATCATCTCGTTAAGCCACCTTAAACAATATCACGGGTTGGCCCTGTCCCCTTGATCAATTTTTCGTCTTTAGGACTCAGAATTGTCTTGCTTTACTGGGGTTACCCTTTCTTTGGGGAAAACCTTTGTTTTAAAAGGGGGTTAAAGAAATCTTACTTTTACGGAAATTTTAAAGAGTCATGGATCCGGGGCGGGATCTTCGGGCCCGAAATTTTATTTTCCAGTTGGGATCTTTTGGCGCCGACCACAATCCCGGGCCAGTACCGCGCCCTCTTCACCCAGGCTTTCCGCAGGCTACCACGCGAGTTTTCGGGAAAATACGGGGAAGAGGGGGGAAAAGGGGGCCCTCAAAAACGTGATGATCAGCAATTGGTTCCTCAGAAAGACATTTTGGGGGTTTTTTTAGTTTGTATAGCAGCCTCAGTCACGGGCGTCAAATTATCTTATTTTTTAATTATTTTTGTTCCTTTTTTATAAATCTAGTAAAATTTTTTTGGCTTTTTCTGATATCTCCACCAAAACCTGTCTTTATTGTTTTTTCCCTTTTAAGAGTTCACATTCTTGATTTTCCCAAACCAAAATGAATGCTTTTTGATTTTTAATTCTTACAAAGAAAGTTTTAATTTAATGTTGATCACTAAATAAAATTTCCCACAACGCTTTTTGATTTTCCCTC
The DNA here is from genome assembly GCF_026875155.1 of Cherax quadricarinatus. NCBI lineage: Eukaryota > Metazoa > Arthropoda > Malacostraca > Decapoda > Parastacidae > Cherax > Cherax quadricarinatus. The sequence continues at coordinate 5,432,084 of NC_069484.1, read as the reverse complement.
AAAATTTTATAAGGGTTTAAAACAAAATTTACAAGGAAAAAAAACACTGGGAAATTTAAAAAAATTATTTTTAAAAATTTTTTTTGGGTTTTAAAAAAAATTTTTTTTAAATTGAACTGGGGGGAAACGTCGTGAAAAGTGTTTTTAAACTACTTTCCAATGCTGTTGTTTTTTAAATCTATGTAAAATTTTCCCTTTCACTTTGTTTCAATTTTGGAATATTTCTTCCTAGAAAAAAAAAAATAGAAATCCCTTTATATTTTCAATAAAAATTTAATTCAGGCTGTGAGTTCAACCTTTTTAAAAATTTATAGGCAATTTCTATGTTTTTTTTGGGAAAGTTTTTTCCAAAATTTGATCAAAGTGAGGGTTTTTTTAAACTTTGTGTTTAAAAACAAGCACCCAATGGAAAGTTTTTGGGGGTCACTTTTAAGGCCCCCATTTCTCTTTCTTTAAAAATTTTTTAAAACCAATTTTATAAACAAAAGTAATTTTAAAAACCCCCCATTAGAATTTCAGCAAACACTTTCCTCTTGAAAAATTCACCCCACATAGAAATGGAATAAATTTCTATATTTTCCTTCAAAATCCTATATTTTCTTTAAAAAATCTTCCAGATTTTTTAATGGGACTCTTAAAACTTTTTAAACCTCTATAAAATTTTCCCCTTTTTAAATTACTCTTGTCCCCCAGGACACTAAAAAACCAGATTAAGCCCTTATTTTCTACAGAAAAGGGTACCACTCTGTCTACTAATTTCACCTCCATGTTTACGTCTTAACTTTTTCCAATGATTAACAAGGGCCAAACCCTATTTTAAACTTTGGAATAAAGAAAAAAATAATACGACTTGATCGAAAAAAATAAATCAAAAGGGCACTCATTTCCCCTTCCCAAAGGGAAAATATATTTAATACTTTGGTTTCACATTCATCAATTTTTCATTTTTTTCACTTGAAATCAAAATTTTGTTTTTGTAAAAAAATTTTTCTGTGTTTTTACCACGGGATAAAAACCTTTAAACATAAAACAACCTTTTTTTTCAATCTCGAAAAATAATACGACCCCGAATCGTTTTTTCCCCACTTTACAAAAAAGGCGTATAAAAGTTTGGGGGGTTAAAGTAGGAAAAATTTTACCCAACAAAAATTGAGTTAGCCTTGTGTTTTGCCCCTGATTGGGAAATAAATCAAAACCATAAAATTTTGACCCGAGGAAATGGAGATGGGCCGTAGAAAAGTTTGTCCCTTTTTGGGGACCCAGAGCTACAGGTTTAAAAGCTGACCATAATAGTTAAAAAAAACTATTTTTTGTTTGTTTTTTCCCAAAGTGACTTTTGGACTTTTTGGGAAATCCCTTTCCCGCTGTCCCCTTAGCCTCCTTTGGGTTTTTCCCCTTCCTTTTTCCCCTTATTCCCTTAAAAAACTTAAATAAGCATTAACGAAGAACTGAAAGATCATTCAGTTTTAAATTTTAAACCAATGTACCTTCCCTCTTCTTGCACCCCCAATCCCCAACTGTCCCCCAGTCAAAACAACGGGGAAGGGTTCATCAACCCCGGTGGTTCTCTGTATGAAAAGAAGCCATCTACCCGCCACCCCATCCTGGGCTCTACCTATCTTCATTTGACCAGCCAAAGGAACGAGGGTTTTTTTTAAGAACTCTGGACTAGGAGATTTTTTTGATATGGGAAAAAATTTACTGTGGACTTGATCGTTGGGCTTCCCCCCAAAAAATTCTTATCGCCCCCAAGTATGAAAATTTTTGTTTAATTTTCCCAAACCATCTTTAAGTTTTTTGTTTTATTTGAAATTTTAATATGCAAATTTTTTTTTTGGAAATTTTATCCTCCCCATTATGTAACCCCTAATTTCCCTTTACTCCCCCAATTGCGTGGGGGGGTCCTGGAGAGGGCCCCCGGGGGGGTCAAACCCCCCGGGGCCCCCGGTCTCTGACCGGGGCCTCCTGGTGGATCCCCGGTCTGTTTACCCCAGGGGTTACTTTTGGGGCCCCCACCCCCCAAAACCAAAGTACGACCCCAACAGCCCAGCTAGTCAGTTCTGATTTAGGTGCTGTCCATTTCCCTTTTGCTTGAAGACCCCCCGGGGGTTTCTTTTGGGTTTAATCCCTTATGTTTTCTGGGAGGATTTTGAGCAGTTTTGGGGCCCCCGGAAAAAACTTTTGTGTTGTCTTTAACGTGCGAAGTGTCACCCTACTTTTCGTTGGGGGAGGGTTGGGCATTGTTTCCGAGTTTTTGCTTTCTTTTGGGAAAAAAATTTTCGTGTGAAAGTTGGGTTATTTGTCCCTCTAGGATTTTCCAAGTGTTATTATCCCTATATCTCTTTCCCCCCTGGTTTAGGGAGTACAGGTTCAGGAACTTCAAGCGTTCCCAGTAAATTTAGGTGTTTTTATTTGCCGTTTTGGTGCTGTGAAGATTCTTGTTAAAAATTTTAGCAACGTTTTACCGCCTTGAAAAGGGGCCCGTTATTTGCAGCAATATTCCAGCCTTTGTTAATTTTAAATTTTTTTTAAATTTTTATTTTTTTGCTTAAATTTTTTGCTTAATTTGTGTTTTTTGTCCCCTATTTCAACCCCATAATTCTTTAAATACTATTTTAAATTTCTATTATTACCCCAAAATTTTTTATTTAAATACCATTTCTTTTACTATCAGTTCAATTTTTTCTCAACTTTTTTGACTTGTTTTTTTTCATTACTTTTTTCCCCAATTTACCATTTAAAAGTTTTAATTTCCATTTACTATCTTAGAGTAGTTCCCTTTAAAAACCTTGTTCTACCAATTAAGGGTCTAGTTTTAACTACAGTCCAATATTGAATCCAAAAAACTCTTCTTAAAATTTAGTAATTGGGAAAAAAAGATTTTTTTTTTTCATTTTTATTTTTTTTTAATTAAAATTTCTTGTAATTTATTATTACTTACTAAAATTTTATTTTAAAAATCATTAATTTTTCTTTCCAGTCAATTTTTTTCTTATGTACATTAATCATTATTTTATAGTTTTTTTATCCCCCTTTTTTTGCCAAATTTTCAAGTTTTGTATATTCACCCCCAAAACCTTTTTTTACTTATTATCCTTTGAAAAACCAAGTCTTGTCATTTTTTTCAAATTTTTTTTTTTTTTGGTAAAATTAATTTGTGTTTTTTTGTTTTTTCAGTTTTTAATTTGTTATACTCTTGTTCTTTGTTAACACTTATATTAGACCTAGTGCAGTTTTCAAGTTTAGAGTTTGGGTTCCCTTTTTTTTTTTTGTATTTTTTATATTTTTAGTTTATACCCCAAATTTTTACTTTGGTCATTCTACTCCCAAAACATAGGGCAAACCAAATTTTTTATATTAGACCCTAGGGCAATTTCAAGAGTGAGTTGGTGCTATTTGTAATTTGTATTTTTATGGTTTTTAGTTTATTTCCTAGTTGTACTTTAGCTCATTCTGCACAAAAAAATGGGCAAAAGTCAACTTCCCTTATGTGTATTAGTGACTATAATCTTTTATACTTATCCCAAATTTTTTATATTAAAAGATATTTGTAAATTTGAAATAAACCCCATAATTCCCGGATAAAAAATAAAACCCCTACTTAAGCCCCAAAAGATGAAAAGATCACGTTGACCCCGATCTAAACCCCCATAAACTAACACACAATCAAAACTTTTTTAGAAAAAAACCCGCCTTTATTACAAAGCATCACAAGCCAGCCATTTTCATAAACCCCTGCTCAAAGTCTTTTCAAATTCTTAACTACAACATCAGGTCCCCTTTAAACAAACCCCTATGATGGGCCCCGGCACTTTCCCTTTAGTTTGCCCAAAAAACACCCTTCTCTGCATTTTCTTACTGAGACCTGGGCCCCTTTAAATAGGACACATAGATAAATTTCCCCCAAAACCCGGATACGCAGGGAATCCACAACTGCGGACAATACCAAGGGTTTGGGGGTGGTTAAATGCAATTAAAACTCTAAAACCCAAATATTTTTGTATTTGCACAACTTGGGTTTTTTGATGCATATGGGGAAAAAATTTTTTCTAAATTTTTCTGTTTTAAAAAAAATTTTGACGCCCATAACAATCGGTTCCCTTTCCCCGGGTACCCCAAAAAACAAAAAAATTTCCCCAAATTTTTAGTGAGAATCTAAGGGAAACTAATAACAAAAGGGGCAAAATGAACAAGCACCACCCTTTTCTTAGTGGAGACTTAATAAACAACCTTGGCCTACCGATGACCAGCCCTTTCAAAAAAATTTTTCAACAATATGAACCAAAAACACTTATCGTCCCCCAACAATAAATAAAAAAGGGGGGCCCCTATTAAAACAAAAAACCCCCCCCAAACCCGGGATTTAAACCAAAAAAATTTAGACCCCCCCCTTTTCATTTGAAAAACCCCCCCAAAAACAAATTTTTGACAAACCCCCAAGGCCCCCCCTTTAAATTTTTTAACCAAATGGGGTATAATTTCAAAAAACCCCCCTTTTACCTTGGGAACCCCTACCCCCCTTTTTCTTAACAAAAACTTTGGGAAAAACCCCCCCCCACATAAAAAACAAACCAAAATTTTTAAAAATTTCCCCCTTGGAAAAGGCCCTAAATTTAAAGGGGAAACACCAAAAAAAAGGGAAAATTTGGGACTGGGCCCCAAAAACCCAAAGTTATTCTTAAATTTAAAATTTTTTTAAAAAAAATTAAATAAAGGGAAAGCCAAAAAAACTAAAACAGATTTACGAAAAAAAAGGGTTTTTGCCCTGGAAAAAACCCCAGATTTTAAAAACCTTAAAAAAACAAAATATTTTTAAAAACAATAAAAACCCCGGGGCCCCTTTTTACACAAAGTTAAAATTTTTTAAAATAATTATTCCCCTAAAATTTTCCCCCCCAAATTTAATAAGGATAGGAAACCCAATTCCCCCCTTTAATTATGCCCCCAAAACCCCGGTTTAATCCCCAAAAAAAACCGGGAAAACCCTTTTAAAAATTTTACCACAAAATGAAAAAACCCGGAAAATTTTTCCCAATTTAAATTGAAACATTTTTTTCCCCTTAACAAGGGGGAGAAAAACTTCGCCCCCCCAAAAAACTACTCAACAGAAAACCCATACCAAAAAAGGTGGTTTGGGACCCTAAAGGTTTTTCCCAAATTCCCTTCCCTCCTTTTCCCAAAAAACCAAACCCGGGGAAAGTCAAGGGGGAAATTTTTTAAAGACCAAAAATTTTAAACCCCCCAAGGGGGTCGGTCCTAAAAAATTACCTTTGTAAAAGCGACGGGGCCCAGCAAATTTTTTTAAAAATTTTAATTTTCTTAAAAATTTTTTTAAAAAGAAAAACCTTTGAAAATTGGCCCTTCCCAAAAATTTTTTAAAAAAGGCCCCGGGTTACAAAACCAATACTTAATTTTGGGGGGACCCCCGTTTTTAAAAAAACTTTTAAACAAATCAACCACCCCTTTTATAAATTTTGGGGAAAGGCCCCCGGGGCCCCGGGGTTTTCATTTAAAAAAAGACACCAAAATTTCCCCCAAACCCTTCCCTTTTTGGGGTCAAGGGAAAATTAAAAGCCCCTAAATAACCCCAAAATTTTAAAAATGCCCCCAATTTTGCTTTTTACCAACAAAAAAATTTGGAAAAATATAATTTTTTGTAAGGGGGAATTTTTTAAAAGAAAACCCAAAGAAAAAAAGGGTTTCCAGGTTTTAAACCCGACAACCCTAAAATTCCCCCTACCTTTATTAAAAGGATTTGCAAAAAAATTTTTTAAATCCTTCCTTTTAAATAAAGGGAATTTTGTACCACAACTGATTTCAACCCCCATCCCCAACACCCCATTTATCCTATTTAACCGGGAATTTTTTTGGGGGCCCCGCCTTCCTCCCTTTTAAATTTTAAAAACCCAAAATGGGGGAAAAAATTTCCCAAACCCTCCCGGAAAACCCCAACCCCTTTCTAAAAAACTTTCCCCTTTAAAAAAACCCACCCCAATCTTCAACACCCTAAAAACCTTTTTCCCAAAAACCTTTCTAAAATTTTTTTTAATTGGAAGAACCAAAAACTTAAAACCAAACGCAAAAACTATACATTTGTTTGGGAATTTAAAAATTCGGGTGTTTTTGGGGCCCTTTAAAATTAAAATCGAAAACTCTAAAAATTTCCAACATAATTTGAGGTTGGGAAAAATTTTTATTCCCCATTACCTGCAAAACCTTAAAAGGGGGTTTTACCCCCCCCCCAAACCCTAAAAAAAAAATATAACAAAAAAAAGTTTTAAAACGGTTGGGGGTTTTGATTCGATATTGTCCAAAAAGGGGCCCTTCTCACAAAAAATTTTTTGAAAAACCTTTAACCCAAATTTTGTAAAAATTTGATTTTGGGTTTTTAACTGCCCCCAAACAACCCTCTAAAACCCCAATTTTTTTTAAAACAAAAACCCAAAAATAAACACAAAAATCCCGGAAACCCCCCCCCTTTTCCATTATATTTAAAATTATTTGTTGAAATCCAAACACCCAACTGTCACAATTTCCTACAGGTTTTTAAATTTTTCCCCTTTTTAACCTTGGCATTTTTTAAAAAGTTTTTTTTTTTTGATTTTTGTGAGAAAAACCCACAAGTTCCCAGACCAAAACCATTTTTTGGAATTTTTTGGCCGACTAAATTTTTAACCCTTCAGTTTTCCCAAAAAAGGGTAAAAATTGGGAAACCCCTTTAAAATAAGAAATTTCCGGGAAAAACTTTTTACCACCTTTCAAAACCTTTTTGTTTGAAAAAAACTTTCTTCCCCCTTCATTTTTTGGGGAAATTTAAATCCCTTAAACCACCTTTTGTTTTCCTTTACCCACTTTTTCCCAACCATTGGAACCTTTAAAAACCCGAAATTCGTTTATTTAAAATTTTGTTTCTTTCCTAAGCTTGGCCTTGAATTGTTCCAAAACTCAAAACACCTTTCTTAAACCTTTCCCTTTTTAAAAAAAAAATTTTTTGTCCCCTTAGCCTTTAATACCATAATCTGTTAATAAATTTCGTTAAAAATTTTTCTAAGTTTTTGCCCCCTTTTTAGGGGGATGCTAGGGTTTTTCAGTGTGGCCCCTTTGTTTTGTTTTTTCTTTTTTAAAACCAAACCCTTCCAAATTTTTAAATAACACTGGGAAATCCTTTTTGGTATAAACTTGGGGTTATTATTGGATGTTTTTCTCGGATTAATGTCCATAGGGCTTGGATCCCAAAATTTTGGGTTTTTTCATTTAAAAAAAACATTTTTTTGCTATTGATTTGGTCAAAAAATTTTGGGCTTGAAGGGGAGATCTTTTTCCGGAACATTTTGGGGCCCCTTTTCCTTAAATTTAAAATTAGTTTTTTGCTTTATTGGTGTTGTTTTGGGTTTGGGTTTTTTTTCTTTTTTTTGGGGGTTTTAAATTTTTTCCCGCCTTTATGGGGTAATTAAATTTTTCCTTTTTGGCAAAACGGGGCTAGTTTCCTTTGGGGCAAGGTTTTCCCGTAGCCTTAAAAATTTTACCTTTTTTCCGCACTCTTTTTTCTTTTTTTTGAAATTTAGGAAATTGCCCCTTTTTTTTTTTTCCCTTTTTCCATTTTTTCCTTAACAAAAATGGCCACACCCCGGCCCAAAGAACTTTTGAAAGTTGGGATTTTGTTTTTTTGGCGCTATCTTTCCCCGGTTTAATATTTTCCGTCTGGGGAAAACCCCCCCATGTTCTGAAAACCTGTTTTCCCTTTGGTTTTAAATTTTTTTAATTTTTTACTTTTTTTAACCAAATTTCAAAATTTTTTGTCCATTTTTAAATCCTTTTTTCTTTAATTTTTTAAATTTCTTTTACTTCCCCTTTTATCTTTCCATTTTTTTACAGTTCAATTTTTTTTTAACTTTTCCCTTGGGGGGGGTTTTAAACTATTTCTTCTTCAATTCATAAACCCGGTTTTAAAAACTTTCTTTTCTTGGGGGTATTTATTCCTTTAAATCTTTGCCTTCAAAAATTAAAGGTCTGTGTTAAAACCCCAAAAACCCGGGCCATTATTTTAATTTAAAACAAATAATGTTCTTAAAATTTTTTCCATCTTTGGGAAATTTAAACCCCAAAATTAAATTTTTTCACCATTTTAAAAAATTTTTTTTTTTTTAATTTTTTAATTTTCCCTTTTTTTGGAAATTCCCATTATTTTTTTTTCCTTTACCCCAAAATTTTATTAAACCCCTTTTTTTTTTTAATTTAAAAGTCCTTTTAATTTTTTAACCCCCTTTTGTTACATTAATCCCAATTATTTTTAAAAAAGGGTTTTTTCTTTATTTTCCTTTTTTTGTTGGCCAAAACCCCCTTTCCTTTTCCCAAAAAAGTTTGTTAAAAATTTCAAACCCCTTCCCAACCCTTTAAAAACTTTTTTATTATTCCTTTTTACCATTTTCCCTTTCTTTTTCTTAAATTTTAATTTTTAAAAAGTCAAATTCCAATTTTTTTTTCTTAAATTTTTTTCTTTTTGGTTTTCCAAATTTAATCTTTGTTGTCCAAAAGTTTTAATTTTTTTTTGTCAAATTTTTTTTTTTTTTAAAAAAACTTGTTTATTTTTCTTCTAAAAAATTTCTTTTTATTTTTAAACTTTTTATTAAATTTAACCCTTTTTTTTGTTTTTTTTTTTTTGAAAACAAGTTTTTTTTTAAAAAAGAAGTTTTTTTTTGTTTCCTTTTTTTTTTTTCTTTTTTCCTTTTTTTTTATTTTTTTTGTTTTTAATTTCCTAGTTTTTTTTCTTTTTGGCTTCAAATTTTTTTTTAAGCTTTTTTTTAAAACCATTTTTTGGGGAAAAAAATACCCAAAAATTTATTATATTAGGGCCCTTTTTTTCAATTACAAGAGTGGTCTGGTGCTATTTGTAATTTGTTATTTTTTTTGGTTTTTAGTTTATACCTAGTTTACTTTTTGCTCATTCTAGCACAACACATAGGGCAAGGGCAACTTCCTTTTTGTGTATTAGGGGACTATAAACTTATATACTTTTCCAAGGGTTTCCCCCTATAAGATATCAGTTTTAGAACTTCCCCCATTAAAAACAGGATTTAAATAAAACCCCTATTTAAAACCCAAAAAATGAATGATCACGTTGACCCCGATCTAAAACCCCCAAAACAAACCCCCAAAAACACAATCAAAAATTTTTAGAAAGTAAACTGCCTTTTTTTACAAAACATCAAAAAACCCGCACTATCATTTAACACCTTTCTCAAAGTTTTCGTACTTTCCTTTCAAATTTAGGTCCCCTTTAAACAAACACTATGATGACCTGGCCTTTCCTTTAGGCCCCAAAACACCCTTCTTTGCATTATTCTTCTGGGACCCCCGGCTTAAGTAGGACACAATAGATATTACCCAATTCCAGGGGTACGAGAAAACCAAAAATGCGGGGCAATACAAGTTGGGGGGGTTTGGGACTGCAATCTTTTTAAATCTCCAATTTTTCTTTTATTAGCACAACTTTCTTTAGTGATGAAATGGGGGGAAAAAATTTTTTCTAAATTTTTCTGTTAAAAAAAATTTTCGGAAAGCCTATAAAATGGTTCCATTTAACCCGGGTTTCCCCACAAAAACATCCCCCCAAATTTTAGTGAGAATCTAAAGGGGAATAAAAAACAAACGGGCAAATGGAACAAGCACCACTTCTCTTTGGGTGGGGGACTTCAATATCAACCCTTTGGGCCCACCAAAATGATCAGCCTGCAACTGATTTCATCAAACCCAAAATGAAACCCAAAACACTTAAACGTAAACCCAAAAAACTAAACCAAACCCGGGGTGAATGAGACAAGTGAACTATAAAAAGACCACTTTTGGACCCTTTTTCCTAGCCCCCCTTAAATCAGGGAAATTACAGAAAAACACTTTCTGCCCCCTACCCCAAACCCTTTCCCCTTTAACAAACATTAGTAAACCACCACTCGGGAAAACAACAAAGTTTCATTTTAAAATCCATGACGAGGCCTAAATAAGGAAATTTAAAAGCAGGAAACCCGAGGGCTGTTGATGGTATTGAATTCTCCAATGCCTTGTAATGACGATTGGAACCCGACCCTTTTCCTTTAAAAAAATACTTTGAATACAACGGAAAATTTTCCTTTTAAAAACGAAAAAGATCCCAAAAAAAAGGTTGGTTTCCCAAGGCTAACCCGCCCGCATTCTGAAATCCCTTGAAAGAAACACCAATATGAAAAGCAAAATAGACAGGGCCCTTTAAAAAACAAAGTTATTCTTAAATTTAAAATTCATTAAATTCTCACCAAATTAATAAAGAAACCCCCAAACAAAATGTACTACACCCTCAGATTCCCCTTTACACAAGAGGTGATATAAAAAAAGACCTGGAAAACACTTTCCCGATTTTGGGGGGCCCCCCAAACTGAAAAAAAAAACGAATATTGTCCCCAAACCCAAACCCCAATTTAAACCCCTGCATCCCCCTATACAGCTAAAAAAGATTAAAAAGACTTCTTCTAAACATGGATCTGATTCACCAGTAAAATCCCAAAGTATAACGCCTGGGGTTGGGGGACCCACCTAGATAGGAAATTTTCCCCCTTCCTTCTCTCTTGTACCAAATTTAGCCCACGGGGGTTTACCCCGATTATAAAGTCCCCTCAAAAATAACTCAGGGAATCTGTCTCAAAATCTCCCATTTTGTACAAGCGAGCGGCCCGGGCCTTTTGCCTGTGATTTAATTACTTTTCAAAAAAGTCACTAGAAACTGGGCCCCTTCCCCGAAAAACCCCTCAAGGGCCCGCAAGGGTTTTCACCAAAAAAAAAAGGTGGTGGGCCCTACAGATGTAAAAAACTATAGGCCCCAAAATAAAAATTTCCAAAGCTATCCAAAAAACTTCGGGAAAAATCGTGCACAGGAGACTTATTCATTTTTTAAAGGGCACAAAACATTCTCAAACCCCTTTCCCAATTTGGGTCAGGAAAAAAAAAAAGCACTTTTGCGCCCAAATTTTTAAAAATGCTGAAACTGCTTTACACAGCATTGGAAAAAATAGAATTTTTTGCTAGGAAAATTTTTTTTGACCTTGGGGAAAAACGTTTGACACAGTTTTGACCCCCGACATCCCCTCCCAAAAAAGGGCCTTTGATATAAAAAAGGCCCCCTGCGTTGCAAAATTTCAAATCCTACCTTACTAATAAGGGGATCCAGTATGTCCCATCATACGGGTCAAAAACCTTTAACACGCCCCTTGATACTGGAGTTCAGCAGGGGGGGTTCCTTGGTCCCTGCTCTTCCCCCATTTACTTTTAAAGTTTATCCAAATGTATCCAAAAAATTAAACCCATTCTCTTTTTGTGACCGACTTTTCCCTCACTTTTTACCCCCAATCTTGCCACCTAAACCCATTGTCAACCGGGGGAGCCTTAAAATTCTTTTCTTGGTTTATAGACAATAAACTTACACTTAACAATGACAAAAGTACTACATTTGTTTGGGGAGCTTTAGCAGGGTTTTTGGGGAAACTTTTTATTTTAAAATCGACCCAAAAATTAAAATTTCCAGACATAATGAGGGAAAATTTTTCCCAGGTCTATTTCCCCCGACAACAACCTAAATTTCCGAACCCCTTTTCAAGATATAGCAAAAAAAGTTTTCCCAAAAAGGTGGGGGTCCTCTCTAAGATACGATATTTCGTGCCACAAACCCGCCCTTCTCACCCCTATGCCCAAACACTCTTTACCATACCTCAAACCCCTGCTATTTTTGATTGGGGATCAAAATGCAGCAACACATCTTAAAAAAATTTAAAAAACCCAAAAAAAAAGCCCAGGGAGTAAGAAAAATCACTAAAAACCCATCCCTGGCAAAACCCCCCCCCACCTTCATATACCCAAATTACTCCCCCCGTTCAGAAATCCCCACTTAAATACTGTGCAATCTTTCATCTAAGGACCTTAAAAAACAATATTTTAAACCCTTTTTAAAAAACGTTTTTTTTATAGTTGTGACAGAACCCACAAAAGGTTAACACCCAGACGCCAAAACCCCCCCCCTATGACATTTTTCCCCTTTTTCCGGGCAAAAACCTTTTTCAAAAATTCAGGTGTGTCAAAGGGCCCAAAAATTGGAACCCCTACTTGAAAAACTTTGAAAATGCGACAATTCTTAACCCTTTTAAAACTTTTGTTAGAAAAACTCTTATTCCCTGATTTTTCCTGGTCAACTAAAATACAAAGTTTTAAAAACCTGGTGGTTCACAAAATTAAAATCACCCCAACCCTTGACTAAAAAACACAGGAAAAAAGAATCTTTTCTTTTTAAAAATAAAGAATCTAACTAGTCATAAACTTTTGCCCCTTTATTTTTGTACCCAAAAAAAAATGCTTCACATTGCTAAACTTACAAACTATAAAGTAAATCCAATTAGCCTTTTAAAACCATAATTGTAATTTTTTTAGCGTTAAGAATTAATCTTTGTTGCCCCCCGAAAAAACCTGCCATGCTAGGGGTGCTGTGGCCCCTTCTGTAATTAGTATTTTAAAACATGGGAAAACCCAAAAAATATCCAAAATCGTAAACTCCACCCCTGTAATTTCCCTTTTAGGTATTAAAAATTGATTGATTGATTGATGATAGGAAAAAGCGACCTTTAAGGGGTGTCATCCCTGGGGTTTGGATCCCTAGTTTTATTTTAATTTTTTATTTTTTTTAAAAACCCCGTCATTTTTTTTTGCATTTTTGATTGATTCAAGTTTTGATCTTTGAAGGTGAGAACTTCCGACATTATTGGGTCCCAAAAATCTCTTATATTAGTTTTTTGGGTTTTGTGTTTTTTGGAATTTGTTTTTACTTGACGAGTTTTAATTTCTTCAAGTTTTCCTTCGGGGGTTAATTGAAATTTTAAGGGAAAAAGGGCGGGAGCTAGTACTGTGCCTTGTGGAACAGGCTTTTCACCCCTAGCCCCCTTTTCCGGGCTTTATCGGGTTGACTGTACTCTTTGTGTTCTTTTGTTTGGAAAATTTTTTTTCAGAAACCCTTACCGACCTTTCCTGTTATTCCTTTATCCCCCGCCCTTTTTGTGCGCTATTACCTTTATGGTTTACATTTTTCAAAGAAATTTTTCAAGTCTGTGTATATTAAATCCCCAAATTTTTTTTGTCTTCCCCCATAGCATCCAGGACCTTGTTTAAAAGGGTCGTGGCTGGGGGAAAACAGGGGCGACCTGCCTGAAAACCCTTTCTTTCCCTTGGTTGGTAAATGAAGGGTTAAACTTTTAAATTTTAAAACCCTTTCAAAGATTTTTTTTGAAATGCGATGTTAGTGTATCGTTTTGTAGTTTTTGCCCATTTCTTTTTCTGCCCCCTTTGTGGGTGGGGGTAAAGTCTATTGTTTTTTAGCAGGGTGTGGGGACGAAAACCCCTTTTTTTAAAGGGTTTCCCTTTTCCCATGGGGGGTTTTTGAGCACGGATAGGGGCTTCTTTTGCAGTTCCTTGTTTAACCTGAGTAACCAAATTGTCTTGGTTCTGGTTTCATAGTCTTGGGCATGTCATTTATTGCCTTTTCGAAAGGGCCCCTTTGCCCCAGGATAATTTTCAGATAGGTCTGTGTATTTCCAAATTTTGGGGTTTTCTCATAAAAAATTCATTTTGGTCTTCTGGGTTTTCCTTTTTTTTTTTAGTGGGTCGCTAAAAAAACCCCGGGCCCTTTTAAAGGGACCCTTTAGTAGTTCAACTCATTTCCTTGCTTTCCTTGTGTTTGGGCCCCCTCACGTTTTTAAAATTTTGGGGGGGAATAATGGAATTTTTGTTTTTGGGCTTTGTTTGGCATAAGAAAAAAAAATGCTTTTTGGGGGGTTTTGGTTACATTTATGGGGTTTTTTAAATTTTTCCCGCGGTTTTTTGGGCCCTGGGGAAAATTCCTTTTTGGGTTTTGTTCGTTTTTTTCTTTTTCTCCCCCGGCAGTGTTTTCCCTTTGTATTGGCCCGATATTTTTTCCCTTTTTAGCCCCAAATGTTTTTTCTTTGCCTTTGGCCCATATTTGGAAGTGCCTTTCTAAAATTCTTTTTTACTCTCCTTTTCCTTAGAAGAATATGCCTTGAGATTTTCCCCGAAATTTCCACAGAGTTAATTTTGTTTTTTAGACATAGATTGGGAACTTTGTTGCTTTTGGGTTCCCTTTTCCCGTTTATAAAACCTTAGAAAAGTTTACTTGTTTTCCCCAAATTTATGCTTTTTTTTATTGAAGATGAAAAAATTTTATGGGAAATTCCCTCCGGGGGATGTTCACATTTTTTCTTTTTTTGGGGCCCCGCGCCTTTTTTGTTTGGAAACCAAAACTTTTTTTAGTGAATCGGGGATTTTGTTTTTGATAAAGGGTTTCATTTGTATCAGATTTATCATTTGGGGTTTGTAAAGGGTGAGGTCCAGTTGGGAAATTTCCCCAATCTTGTGGGTTAAATTTAGTGCAGAGATTTTAAAAAGCTCGTGTGTGTGTGAGTTTTCATCTGAGTGCCCCCTGGTGTTATCTCTGCTACAACGTTATTTGCTTTTATTCCCTCCATTTTGGGTTTGCCTCAGGTTTAAATCCCCCATGAAGCAAGATGTTGGCAGCTGGAGCTGGAAGATTTTCCAGACAGTGGTCAATTTCCAAAAGCTGTTCCTGGAATTGTTGGGAAGTTGCATCCTGAGGCTTGTATACAACCACAATTACCAGATTTTGGTTCTCGATCGTTACTATTTAAAACTTCAACTACATCATTTAATAGTTCGGAACATATAAGTGACTCTGTGATATACAGGCCTGTTCACTCTGTCACATCTGTATAGGTTGTAACCTGGATCCATATTTCGTTGTCCAAGTGATCCTTTATGTGGGTCTCTGTGAAAGCCGCGAGCATTGCATGTGCCTCTGCAAGCAGTCCACGGATGAAAGGTATTTCGTTCCTCGATGCTGGCTTTGGACACTGTATATTTGCACAGATGAATATCGTTGGATTGGTGATATTGGTGGTGTGAGGGGGGGGGGGGTTTCCTGGCACTAATATCTGTTAGTCTGAAGTGGAGGCCATCAACTGCGATTCCACTCCAGAAATGATAGGAGTTGGTGTACGATTTCTCTTACTTCCTGCCAGATTTTTTTCCTTCCCGGCGTTAAAGAACCCTCTCTCTCTGGAGTGGCTGTGGCTACCCTAGTTTTCCCATGGTCTTGATATTCTGCATCTTCTCGTCCCTTTAGATCGTGTGTAGAAATTTTTATTCAGGGATCCTAAGGTCGTCCCCGCTGTAGTCTTGTATTCAGGGATCCTTTAAGGGTCGTCCCGGCTGTAGTCTTGTTTCAGGGATCCTAAGGTCGTCCCCCAAATGAAGTCTTGTATTCAGGGATCTTTAGGTCATCCCCGGCTGAAATCTTGTATTTCAGGGATCTTAAGGTCGTCCGGCTGTAGTCTTGCATTCAGGGATCCTAAGGTCGTCCCCGGGTGTAGTCGTTTTACTCAGGGATCTAAGGTCGCCCCGGCTGTAGTCTTGTATATAGGGATCCTAAGGTCGTCCCGGCTGTAGTCTTGTATTCAGGGATCCTAAGGTCGTCCCGGCTGTAGTCTTGTATTCAGGGATCCTAAGGTCGTCCCGGCTTTTTGGTCTTGTTTTAGGGTTTCCTAAGGTCGTCCGGGCTGTAGTGTTGTATTCAGGGACCCTAAGGTCGTCCCGGCTGTAGTCTTGTATTCAGGGATCCTAAGGTCGTCCAGCTGTAGTCTTGTATTCAGGGATCCTAAGGTCGTCCCGGCTGTAGTCTTGTTATTCAGGGATCCTAAGGTCATCCGGTTTGTAGTCTTGTATTCAGGGATCCTAAGGTCGTCCCGGCTGTAGTTTTTGTATTCAGGGATCCTAAGGTCGTCCCGGCTTTTTGTGTTGTATTCGGGATCTAAGGTCGTCGGCTGTAGTCTTGTATTCGGGGGACTCTAAGGTCGTCCCAGTGTAGTCTTGTTTTCCCAAGGTTCTAAGGTCGTCCCGGCCGTAGTCTTGTATTAAGGGATCCAAAGGTCGTCCGGCTGTAGTCTTGCATTCAGGGATCCAAAGGTCGTCCAGTTGTAGTCTTGTATTCAGGGATCCAAGGTCGTCCCGGGCTGTAAGTTTGTATTCAGGGATCCTAAGGTCGCCCCTGCTTTTAGCCCTTTGTATTCAGGGATCCTAAGGTCGTCCCGGCCTGCAGTTTGTATTCAGGTATCCTAGACCGTACCAGCTTTTGTCTTGTTACAGGGTCCTAAGGTGTCCGGCTGTAGTTGTTTTCATGGATCCTGAGGTCGTCCCGGCTGTAGTTTGATTCAGTGATACTAAGGTCGTTCCAGTGTAATCTTGTATTCAGGAATCCAAAGGTCGTTCCCGGCTGTAGTCTTGTATTAGGGATCTAAGGTCTTCCGGCTGTAGTCTTGTATTCAGGGATCCTAAGGTCGTCCCGGCTATAGTCTTGAATTAAGGGATCCTAAGGTCGGTCCGGCGTAGTTGAAATTCAGGGAGCCAAAGGTCGGACCGGCTGTGTCTAGTATTCAGGGATCCTAAGGTGGGTCCCGGATGTAGCTTGTATTCACGGATCCTAAGGGTCCCGTCCCGGCTGAAGTCTTGCATTCAGGGATCCAAGGTCGTCCCGGCTGTAGTTTGGGTATTCAGGGAATCCTAAGGCGTCAAGCTGTAGTTTGTATTCAGGGTTTAAGGTCCTCCGGCTGTAATCTTGTGTTAAGGGTCCTAAGGGCGTCCCACTGTAGTCTATATCAGGGATCCTAAGGTCGTCCCGGCCGTAGTCTGTATTCAGGGTTTCCTAAGGTGTCCCGCGCATTTGTCTTGTGTTCAGTGATCCTGAGGTCATCCCGGCTGTAGTCTTGCATTTCAGGGACCCTAAGTTCTCCCAGCTGTAGTTTGTTATTTCGGGATTCCTAAGGTCGTTCCCAGCTGTAGTCTTGTTATTCAGGGATTCCTAAGGTCGTCCCGGCTGTAGTCTTGTTTTCAGGGATCCTAGGTCGTCCGGCTGTAGTCTTGTATTCAGGGATCCTAAGGTCGTCCCAGCTGTAGTCTTGTATTCAGGGATCCTAAGGTCGTCCCGGCTGTAGTCTTGTATTCAGGGATCCAAAGGTCATCCCTGCTGTAGTTTGTATTCAGGGATCCTAAGGTCGTCCCGGCTGTAGTCTTGTATTCAGGGATCCTAAGGTCCTCCCGGCTGTAGTCTTGTATTCAGGTATCCTAAGATCGTACCAGCTGTAGTCTTATATTCAGGGATCCTAAGGTCGTCCCGGCTGTAGTCTTGTTTTCATGGATCCTGAGGTCGTCCCGGCGGTAGTCTTGTATTCAGTGATCCTAAGGTCGTTCCAGCTGTAATCTTGTATTCAGGGATCCTAAGGTCGTCCCGGCTGTAGTCTTGTATTCAGGGATCCTAAGGTCGTCCCGGCTGTAGTCTTGTATTCAGGGATCCTAAGGTCTTCCCAACTGAAGTCTTGTATTCAGGGATCTTTAGGTCATCCCGGCTGAAGTCTTGTATTCAGGGATCCTAAGGTCGTCCCGGCTGTAGTCTTTGTATCAGGGATCCTAAGGTCGTCCCGGCTGTAGTCTTGTATTTAGGGATCCTAGGTCGTCCGGCTGTAGTCTTGTATTCAGGGATCCTAAGGTCGTCCCGGCTGTAGTCTTGTATTCAGGGTTCCTAAGGTCGCCCCAGCTGTAGTCTTGTATTCAGGGATCCTAAGGTCGTCCCGGCTGTAGTCTTGTATTCAGGGATCCAAAGGGGTCGTCCCGGCTGTAGTCTTGTATTCGGGGATCCTAAGGTCGTCCCGGCTGTGGGTCTTGTTTTTCAGTGATCCTAAGGTCGTCCCAGCTGTAGTTTGTATTAAGGGATCCTAAGGTCGTCCCGGCTGTAGTGTTGTATTCAGGGATCCTAAGGTCGTCCCGGCTGTAGTCTTGTATTCAGGGATCCTAAGGTCGTCCCAGCTGTAGTCTTGTATTCAGGGATCCTAAGGTCGTCCCGGCTGTAGTCTTGTATTCAGGGATCCTAAGGTCATCCCGGCTGTAGTCTTGTATTCAGGGACCCTAAGGTTCGTCCGGCTGTAGTCTGTATTCAGGGCCCTAAGGTCGTCCCTGTGTAGTGTTGTATTCTGGGATCCTAAGGTCGTCCCGGCTGTAGTCTTGTATTCAGGGACCCTAAGGTCGTCCCAGCTGTAGTCTTGTATTCAAGGATCCTAAGGTCGTCCCGGCCGTAGTCTTGTATTTAGTGATCCTAAGGTCGGCCCGGCTGTAGTCTTGTATTCAGGGATCCTAAGGTCGTCCCGGTTGTAATTTTTGTATTCGGGGACCCTTTAAGGTCGTCCAGCTGTAGTTTGTATTCAGGGATGCTAAGGTCGTCCCGGCTGTAGTCTTGTATTCAGGGACCCTAAGGTCGTCCCAGCTGTAGTCTTGTATTCAAGGATCCTAAGGTCGTCCCGGCCGTAGTCTTGTATTCAGTGATCCTAAGGTCGTCCCGGCTGTAGTCTTGTATTCAGGGATCCTAAGGTCGTCCCGGCTGTAGTGTTGTATTCAGGGATCGTAAGGTCGTCCCAGCTGTAGTCTTGTATTCAGGGATCCTAAGGTCGTCGCACCTGTAGTCTTGTATTCAGGGATCCTAAGTAGTCCCGGCTGTAGTCTTGTATTCAGGGATCCTAAGGTCGTCCCGGCTGTAGTTTTGTATTCAGGGATCCTAAGGTCGTCCCGGCTGTAGTCTTGTATTCAGGGATCCTAAGGTCGTCCCGGCTGTAGTCTTGTATTCAAGGATCCTAAGGTCTTCCCGGCTGTAGTCTTGTATCCTGGGATCCTAAGGTCGTCCCGGCTGTAGTGTTGTATTCAGGGATCCTAAGGTCGTCCGGCTGTAGTCTTGTTTTTCAGGGATCCTAAGATCGTCCCAGCTGTTTTCTTGTATTCAGGGATCTAAGGTGTCCGGTTTTGTAGTTGTATTCGCGATCCTAAGGTCGTCCCGGCTGTATGTCTTGTATTCAGGGATCCTAAGGTCTTTCCCGGCTGTAGTGTTGTATTCTGGGATCCTAAGGTCGTCCCGGTGTATTTCTTGTTTTTCGGGGATTTAAGGCCCGTCCGGCAGTAGTCTTGTAATCAGTGATGCTAAGGTCGTCCCGGCTGTAGTCTTGTATACAGGGATCCTAAGGTCGTCCCGGCTGTAGTGTTGTATTCTGGGATCCTAAGGTCTTTCCCGGCTGTAGTTTGTATTCAAGGATCTTAAGGTGTCCCGGCAGTAGTCTTGTATTCAGTGATGCTAAGGTCGTCCCGGCTGTAGTCTTGTATTCAGGGATCCTAAGGTCGTCCCGGCTGTAGTGTTGTATTCAGGGATCCTAAGGTCGTCCCAGCTGTAGTCTTGTATTCAGGGATCCTAAGGTCGTCCCGGCTGTAGTCTTGTATTCAGGGACCCCTAAGGTTTCGTCCCGGCTGTAGTCTTGTATTCAAGTATCCTAAGGTCGTCCCCTGAAAGTCTTGTATTCGGGGATCCTAAGTCGTCCCGGTGTAGTCTTGTATTCAGGGATCCTAAGGTCGTCCCGGCTGTAGTCTTGTATTCAGGGATCCTAAGGTCGTCCTAGCTGTAGTCTTGTATTCAGGGTTTCCTAAGGTCGTCTAGCTGTAGTCTTGTATTCAGGGATCCTAAGGTCGTCCGGCTATAGTCTTGTTTTCGGGATCCTAAGGTCGTCCTTGCTGTAGTCTTGTATTTCAGGGATCCTAAGGTCGTCCCGGCTGTGTCTTGTATTCAGGAACCCTAAGGTCGTCCTAGCTGTAGGTCTTGTATTCAGGGATCCTTAAGGTCGTCCTAGCTGTAGTTTGTATTCAGGGACCCTTTAAAGTCGCCCTTTGCTGTAGTCTTGTATTCAGGGATGCAAAGGTCGTCCCGGCTGTAGTCTTGTTTTCAGGGTTTCCTAAGGTCGTCCGGCTGTAGTCTTGTATTCAGGTATCCTGAGGTCGTCCCGGCTGTAGTCTTGTATTCAGGGATCCTAAGGTCGTCCCGGCTGTAGTCTTGTATTCGGGATCCTAAGGTCGCCCCGGCTGTAGTCTTGTATTCAGGGATCCTAAGGTCGTCCCGGCTGTAGTCTTGTATTCGTTGATTCTAAGGTCGTCCCGGCTGTAGTCTTCTATTCAGGGATTCTAAGGTCGTCCGGCTTGTTTGTATTCAGGATCCTAAGGTCCCCCCGGGCTGTAGTCTTGTATTCGTGGATTCTAAGGTCGTCCCGGCTGTAGTCTTGTATTGAGGGATCCTAAGGTCGTCCCGGCTGTAGTCTTGTATTCAGGGATCCTAAGCTGGAATGATCGTGCTGGTTTTCTAATGTATTTCTTCTCAAACTTCCCACATGATATTACATATGTTCCTGATGTAGTAATAGAATAATTCTTGTTTTACTGGAGGGAGATCTTAATAGAAGTCTAAGATTTGTAACTAAAACAGTTTCTTTTCAGTAGCTTGGAGACATTGGTGCCTGTTGTGACTCGGCAAATCTAAAATATCCCCATTTCGTTTTTAACTATAAAGTTCATTTGTTTCCTAGGTTCTCTTAAATGTTTAACAGCCCTCCATAACTGTTTATTTTTCCTCATTAAAATTTGCTGATGTAACGTAGACACAAAAGCTTAATTTTCAGATCGCCCTTCAGGTCACTATGTTACCTATATATTTTTCGCCATATTTGGGAGCCCCATTTAGAGCTATTTGCAACTCAATAAATTCCACGTTATGGGCTAACTTTATTCTATAAAAATTCACATTTTATTGCATTTGAGTCTTTTTTTTTTTTAGTTGTGTTCGTATTTTATACAATTTATCTTCAAATTTGCAGATGAAGGACTTATATATAATCTCTTATACAACCTTTAATAATCATTCAACCTCTTCTCTCACATACTCTTCCTTCCTTATATGTATTCTGTCAATACCTCTAATTACTTTTATCTTTCCCTTCAGTATTCCAGCAGTCAAAAACTTTTTCCCATCTGCATCACCCTAGAAATCTAGCACTGCATTCTTAAATCTACCACTGATCGCTTCATTATTTATTCTCTCTCTAAACCACTTTTCTTTGATTATTTGCTTGCATTCTCACTGTCATCTTCAATTCATTCATTATCACTTCTATGTTACTCCTTGTACTTCAGCTTCCCTTTTTCATGTAGTGTAGAAACTCTAAATAACGATTTTGTATCCAATCACTTTTCTAAAACACCATATTCAGAAGTCTACTCACCAACCTTTATGTATTTAAACCTAACCTAGCAAACTATAATCTTACCACATCGAATCTCCAGTACTTATTTAATTCTGTCTTATCTTTAAAAAAAGTATTACGATTACTAGAATATTTTCTTTTCTGTAGGCCCACTTAGAGGCCTCCAATTATCATTTGCGCCTGTCATTCCAAACTAACATAGTATGCCCCCCAGCAGCAACAGCCTGCTTGACCAGGCAAGCACCATAGGAGCTAGCCTATGGCCGTGCTCCGAGAGTAGTGAAACTCTCAAAACTCTTCAAAGGTATATCAAAGGTATATCTTCACCTTCACCTTCAACAGCTTCCTTTAGCATTTGGGACACCCACTACAATTATTCTGTCTCTTGGTTAAAAACTCGCTAAACCTTTCTACACTTCTTTCTGTCCCAGGTGTATACAAATTTTCTATAACTCCTTTCATATTTTCCTCATTTCATACTATCATCCCTTTTCATATTCTTCAAATTTTCATCGTCCTCATTAGTCGTGAATTCGAACACTTGACTCCCTGTCCTTTCTTTATATAACTAATAATTTTATATTTCTTCTTCCTTTCTTTTTCCTCTGTAACTTGTGTGGGTAATCTTTCAGATTTTCTTCACAGGTATAAGGAAAACGTGCTGAGGATGTCAGTGCCGCTGCGGGATCAGCCTGTACCACCCACGGAGCTGGCAGTGTTCTGGACGGAGTACGTCATCCGTCACAGAGGTGCGCCCCAGCTGAGGTCACCAGCGGCACAGCTCTCCTGGGTGGAGTTCCTCATGCTGGATGTAATCCTCATACTACAGTTAGCTGTGTTCGGCTTTATATTCGCTCTGCGTCGCTTCTTCAGATGAAAATGGAATAAGGCTCAGAAAATCTTTTCTTTTCGGTAGAATGATTATATTGTATAGCAACTTTTTTGTTTATGTTGGGTTTCGTGCGTTTCTTTGATAGGTTAAGCTGAGTATGAATATATGTGGTGCCGAATTGGTAAAACTTGTGATTTTGGCTTAAATAGCAATGTCTTCTTCCCGAATAACGCAAGCGAAAATTTGTATATGCAGTAATTTCGCAAAAATCATTCTGAATTTAACTGAAAAAAACATATTTCATTATCTTTGTTTACTATTAAATTACTGTAAATTTATCTAAATATATTTAGTTGGATTATGTCTAAATTAAATTGCGCTTGTTATAATAATTATAATAAACGTTAGGTAAGTTTTCTAAGGTTCTATGGTACAAAATTATAAATTTTTACATCAACATAAATGAAAAAAATATATCTTTAAACGTTTAAGATAAAAATTTAGAAAATAATAAATTTTAAATGAGTTGTTGATAATTGACCAATTTTTAACTATTCTGCAGAACACATATATATACCACAGTGTAAATCAATGGAAATTATTCTAAACATAACCAAAAGAAAATATATCATTGATTTGAAGCAATATTCAATAAATGTATTCTGACCTATGCTATACATAACAAAATTTGGTTAAAAAAATTACATTTTTTCATTTAGGTTAGATGAGGTTTCTAAGTTAGGTTTGGCCCCCAAAAACATTTTATAACATACAGTATATCACGTTTTTATTCAGTGTTTGTACATGAGACTGGTTATTAATAAATACTGGAATAAATAAATTTTTTCATGGCTTTTTTTTTTTATCTTGTATTGTGTATTGAAAGAGAAAAATATAAATATTTTTTTTACAGAAGATAAATATAATTTGTTACTAAATAAATGTAATAAGACCAAAATAATGATTTGTGATAACACGATTTATCTTAACAGTGATGAGAAGGCGTGGTGTTGTCTCAGGTTCTGGTCTCTGATACAGGTTGTTTGCCCGGTTAGTATGACTCAAGGCTTTTGTTGTCTCAAGTTCTGGTCTCTGATACAGGTTGTTTGCCCGCCTAGTATGACTCAATCAAGGCTTTTGTTTTCTTTCAGAAATTCACTAATGCAGTGAAGATTTTCTTTCATTACGTGAAACTCTTTGTCATGATGTAAAGTCGTTAGAATATGAACAGCTGACAACATCAGTCCTCTTAAGTAAATATTCTTATGCGATGATCACTCAGAACATTACTTACTTCATTTGGAAGCTTAGATAATGGTGCATCAACTGCACTTGAGAGCCTCTGTTATCACACACTCTTGAGATAAGCGAAGTTGATCACCACAGGTCCAGTTAACCTTTCAGTTACTGTTAAAATCTTAATTACATTAAAAACAAAAAGAGTGCAAATACCTGTAGCAGTGTTGAGTATATAAACATTTATTTTGCACCCAGAAACAAATTCATGAGCTTACACCTGAGTCAAATTTGTTTGTAAGTTCTGAGAATGTTGCTCATAAAACATTAGTGCTTTTACTTTGCATATCTTTATTGGATTTGTTTCGGTTTTAGGACGTTGGTCACTTTAAGTGATACAAGAGACAGAGAAACAACAGCATACACATTTCGTAATCATGTCACTTGCGAATATCAGGTGATGGTGTTAGGTCACCTAATTGCTGTGTTACATGGCAGCAGGGAATCATCGTAGGCCGGAGAAGAACCTGACATGTACAAGAGTAGTTGAGATAACCAGTTTGTTAGCTGTTTGGTCTGTGGTGTAGCTGAGGTAGGATTACTAGTCAATAAGCTACCACAACTACATTTTAAACTCCTTTTAGAAGGAAAAAGCAAACAATCACGAAAAAGTAGTTAAACTGAACATTTGATCTGAAAATAGTTAAATACTGTTATAGACTAATGGTATATGTAATGCCCTTAAGGGAGATGCCAGAATGATAGTGAGGGGCTCTTGATCCAAATTGCAGTACAATGCTATGGGAACGCATGGGAATGGCATTCCTTTAATATATTTGTCAAGTTGAACGACGTTCCTTCACTATTTCATAAATAAAACCGAACCTCAAAAATCTCTCACCTCGTCAAATTTTAAATTCTATGCTTAGAAGAACATGAAAAGAATTAATCACTGTTTTGCTTTTTGGAGGACCTGCCTAGTATAGGTCAGTAGGCCTACTGAAGTGTTCCTCATTCTTATGTTCTTATGGTCCATATTTTCAGCTTTGGGAAATGTTAGTTGGAAACATTTGCATTCCAGATTATGATGCAAATCAACTATTAGTTGCCTATTCCATCCCTATGTTGATGTGTGTGGTGTAAGTGGTGTTAACTTACTGAATAACCATCATCCGGTTAAATTGGCAACACAATGTACCAGTTAACGTATCTTGTTAAATATTTGACTTGTTAGCTTTAAAACTGCCATGATTGGTTGCTTTGATGGGAGTTGAGCACAGCCAAATCTCCACAGCCACGCTTGTGTGGGATTTATCTGAGAAAAACCTGCATGTTAATAACAATGAGACCAATGCTAACCTACCTATGGGGTATCAAAATATTACGTAGCTGGAGGAATCCTTTAGAGTCAGCTGGACGAGTGGTTAACACACTGGCCTCGGAATTTTAAGGCTTTCTTGTCATGGGTTTTAGCCCCTCCCGTCCCGTGATTTATCCCAGCAGCAATCACTAAAAGCTTCGATTTTATTCCCGAGGCATATTGCCTGTGTGTACTTTTAGTTTATAACCCTGACTTCCATTACCATCCACTTTCAACTTCTTTTGTAATTTAATGAAGAAATTGTTGCAGTTAATTAATTTATTCACTATAATTTGACAGTATTTTAATATGGTATATTCATTTTTTCCTAAAAGGGAGAATTTTGCCTGTCCTGTCCTTGACAAGGAAAAATAATGTTTAACTTAAAACTACAATAACAACGGTATGTAATTGTTTTCCTTGGAGTGTTGTGGTGGTTAGTCTTTATATGAACTTTGAATTGTTATTATTTGTTAAGGTTCTGTTCCTTAGTGTGATATTTTTACATATTTTTACGGCAAATATCAAGACATTAAGGTGCCCACTATCTCTCTTACCCAAGATAAGACTATGGTTCTCAATGCTTATTTTCCTTCTATTATGTTAAGCCTAGAAAGGTGCAGTTAAAATAGATCAGCTAATGAACGCGTAGCAACGAAGAAGGAAGATAATGTTTATTTTACTCATGATGATTAGGCTAATCTGCACATTTTATGTAAATTACTTATTGGAAATATTCCTTTATATTATATAAAAATAATATAATGAAACGAACAGATTTTTAAGCTTAATGTTACAGTAAGCAAAGTTTGAGAATAATACATGTGAAGAGCAAGTAATATAAATTATAATAAAACTGTGATGGTTGGCATCTGTGTTGAAGATTACGATGGTTGCCAGGGAGCGCTGCTGTGTTGTTCCTCTCAGAGTCTACCACAGTGTTATACTTTCACTCACAGTGTGAAACAGTAAAGTGTTGAACTTAACTACACCTGAGTGTCTTCCTTCACAGTGTGGCACAGTAACTTGTTGAACTTTATAGTGAGGGAAGGTGACTTGTTGAACTTGACAGTGAGGGAAGGTGAATTGTTGAACTTGATAGTGAGGGAAGGTGACTTGTTGAACTTGACAGTGAGGGAAGGTGAATTATTGAACTTTATAGTGAGGGAAGGTGAATTGCTGAACTTTATAGTGAGGGAAGGTGAATTGTTGAACTTTATAGTGAGAGAATGTGAGTTATTGAACTTGATAGTGAGGGAAGGTGACTTGTTGAACTTGACAGTGAGGGAAGGTGAATTGTTGAACTTTATAGTGAGAGAATGTGAGTTATTGAACTTGATAGTGAGGGAAGGTGACTTGTTGAACTTGACAGTGAGGGAAAGTGAATTGTTGAACTTCATAGTGAGGGAAGGTGACTTGTTGAACTTTATAGTGAGGGAAGGTGAATTGCTGAACTTTATAGGAAGGGAAGGTGACTTGTTGAACTTTATAGTGAGAGAATGTGAGTTATTGAACTTGATAGTGAGGGAAGGTGACTTGTTGAACTTGACAGTGAGGGAAGGTGAATTGTTGAACTTTATAGGGAGGGAAGGTGAGTTGCTGAACTTGATAGTGAGTGAAGGTGAGTTATTGAACTAGATAGTGAGTGAAAATGAATTGTTGAACTTGATAGTGAGCGAAGGTGAGTTGTTGAACTTGATAGTGTGGGAATGTGAGTTGTTGAACTTGATAGTGAAGGAGGTGAGTTGTTGAACTTCATAGTGAGGAAAGGTGAGTTGCTGAACTTGATAGTGAATGAAGGTGAGTTATTGAACTAGGTAGTGAGTGAAAATGAATTGTTGAACTTGATAGTGAGCGAAGGTGAGTTGTTGAACTTGATAGTGAGGGAAGGTGAGTTGTTAAACTTCATAGTGAAGGAAGGTGAGTTACTGAACTTGATAGTGAATGAAAGTGAATTGTTGAACTTGATAGTGAGCGAAGGTGAGTTGTTGAACTTCATAGTGAGGGAAGGTGAGTTATTGAACTTGATAGTGAAGGAAGGTGAGTTATTGAACTTGATAGTGAATGGAAGTGAATTGTTGAACTTGATAGTGAGTGAAGGTGAGTTGTTGAACTTGATAGTTAGGGAAGGTGAGTTGTTAAACTCTCACTTCATCAAACAACCAGAGCAGCATCACTCTGATTTTTCATTATTTAATAAAAGATTGTATTAGGATGATAACAGATCAATATTAACAAAGGATAATGAAGGAACAATATCATCAAAGAATGTACCTGCAAATTTCACAAACAGTTTCCTAACGTAGTTAATAAACTTTGAATTGCTTCATTACCTGTGATAAGTGGAAAATTTTTCTCCTGGTCGACTTCAACCTTTTAATGTTTTTGTTTATCAGTGAAAGCATCACAAAGATTTTGGTTTGTGAAAGTTTTAATTTATCACTTTTATTAAACAAAACGTTTCCTTACATTACCTGGGGAATACCTCTTCCGATCAGCACCAGATTAGCAAATTATGGTGAAGCTTACGTTGATTTTGTACTGATTTTGAGCTTTTTAAAAGCCTATTTGCCAAAATTGTTAAAAATATCACTTGGAAGAAAGGGAATTAATTAAGGGATCACTCTTGGTGAGACCTCATGAAGTTGGTTGAAGTATTGACATAGGTGAGTTACAAAATAATTGAGATGACACATTATCATTATTGTAATATACTGTTTTATTCGGCAATTAATAGAGCTTTCCTTAGACTAATGGGTTAAGCTTATAACCAGCATGAATTATTATGTGGGAAAATTACCTGCATGAGGTTTGCAGGGTATTACCTGAATTATTACATGCAAGTAATTTGGCCGAGGTAAGTGGGACTTAGTCACAGTAGGTCGCCGAACTGTGACTCCCTCGATGCCTACTTCATCGCCTCTCTCATAAAAAGCTAGATCTAATATTTAAATTAATAATTACAATCTTATTCTTCTTTCAACAAACCGGCCGTATCCCACTGAGGCAGGGTGACCCAAAAGGAAAAACATAATCTTCTCTTTTTAAATTTAGTAGTATACGTATAAAAGGAGAAGGGTTACTAGCCTCTTGCTCGTGGCATTTTAGTTATATCTTGCAACACACGTGGTTTACAGAGAAAGAATTTTGTTCCACTTTGCCAGAGAGATAAGCAGCAATAAACAAAAACAAGGACAAGTAAGAAGATAGATGAAAACCCAGAGGGGTATGTATATATATGCTTGTACATGCATGTGTATTGTCCCGTAGCCTGGTGGTTAAAGCTCTCGCTTCACACAACGAGGGTCTGAGATCGATTCCCTGTAAGGGTAGAAACATTAGGCGTGTTTCTTTACACCGGTTGTGTATATTCCCTATCAGTAAAATGGGTACCTGGGTGTTAGTCGACTAGTGTGGGTCGCATCCTGGGGCAAAACTGACTTAATTTTCGCGAAGTGCTCTGCCTAACAAGCGGCTTTCTATATAGTAGTATGTCATTGATGTCAGCTAGGTATATGTACTTGTAGAAATAAAGATTTATTATTATTATATTTTTATTTATGACAAATTTTAAAATAATGTGGATTGTATATAATTAGGCTTGCTGGGTACACAGGATATAATTATTGTACGTAAATTATAATGACATTATCAGAAAAGAAATTTGTATTACCACTTACCATTTAATTACTTTAGATGAATCACACCACAACACCTGCCTGACAAATAAACCCTACATTGGGCAGCTAGAGATATAAATGAAAGGACTTATGGTGCACTTCCCTGTGTCAGTGATAGCGCATTTCTTATTTTTCACCATCGACATGTAATTCTTGAAGTGTGCAAATTTCCTGTCCCAGTTCTTCGTCACGGGACATTAACACCAGTTCCTATTACAAATTCAGGCCAAAACATCCCAATTTGGCCTTGAAGACGCTAGATTATTAGCTGAATTTTCCACGGCAACCAGTGCTCTCTCTGTATCACTCTGCACCTGCTGCACACCCTCCTTCATGCAAAATTTCTCGAATGGTCAAATCAACATAATTTTAATACACAATTATTATACTAATCAAATTTACTCATGCTGAATTTGGGAAAATTCAAAATTTTCCACAGCTAGATTATAATTACACCGGGATTCATTCAAAAGATTTGACTTAAATTTTTCATTTCTGAAACAGTTTACATTGCACAAAATGCTTATATTAAAAATCTGATTTTTTGGATTCCTTCTCTTATGCCTATAAAGAATTATTATAACCTTCAATGAAACATAATCTGCATGAAACAATTATAAAATTAATTTTTCATATGTATCATCGCTTTAATTATGCACGATTGTCTACTGATGGTGTCTGAGAGAAGAAAAATTTACTCATTTAGGAATATTCACTTACCTTATTCCACCGAATATGTTAAGTGAATTTTTTTTTTCAATAACTCTGACTAAGTCAATCTGAACATAATGAACATATATATATATATATATATATATATATATATATATATATATATATATATATATATATATATATATATATATATAATATATATATATATATAATTTTAAGTAATTTTAAATATATTGAATAAAATTTAGAAAAGAAAATTTATTGATTTAGGTGATGTTTCTAAGTTAGATTTTCTCCATATATTTGATAAGCGTTTTCAATGAGAAAATGTGAAATCAAGCTTTTTTTTTTTTTTTTTTTTTGCAAATGTCCATATTAATGGATCTGTCTTATTCAACATGACACCACGATTATTTTGAAACCAACTCGAATGAATAACTAAGATTAGATTAGTTTATCATAATATGTCACAAGAAGCCACAGATTATAATATAAAAATTAATACTTATTACGTACAATCTTTTAAGAAAAAGAAGATAAATAAGTATACAAGATATGATTTAGTGCGATATCATAGTAGTTTGTTGGACTATGTATTGGTAAATAAAGAACTGTTGACTAGACTTCAGGATGGTCAGTAGGCTGAGGTCAGTGGTCACCTGCGGTCATACCTGCCTAAGCTCTTGGGAGTTAGCGTGGGCTGTTACCAAGCACCATGGTTTGTTGTAGTGCTTTAGAATCTCAGGTTCAAGTGTTGAAGAAGGAGATTCTACTTCTTCAGGAGGAAAATAGGAGGCTGAAGCTTCACATAGATAAGTTTGGGAATGAGTGTGAGAAGGATTTAGCTGGTAAGGAGGAAATGGTAACCAGCAGTGATAGTGGCAGCCGCTTTAAGTGGCAAGTGGTTCACAGTTCAGGAAGAAGGAAGATGAGGAGAGTTAATAGAGAAGATGCGAAGGTAGGAAATCGACTCTGTTCTCCAAGACGAGTGTACTTCAGTGGTTAGTGAGGATGAAAGTACCACTGATTCTGCTGCTAATCAAGGTAAGAATATTTTAATAGTAGGCAATTCTCGGGTAAGATATATGGACTGTGCATTTTGTAACAGAGACAGGAAGGTCAGACAGAGAGTGTGTCTTCCTGGAGATGGTGTTGGTGACATAGTCAGCAGGTTGGATAATATTATGGCAGGTAATGAGAACAAGCCCATTATCTGTCTTAGTGCTGTGGGTAATGATATTGGGAAGGGCAGGAGAGAGGAGCTGCTGGATAAGTACAGATCAGCCATAGAAGTAGTTAGGTCTAAGGAAGGGATCCCAGTCTATGTAGCTTTTTGCCCAGAAAGGGAGTGGGCAATGAATGGATGTCTAGGGCAATTGGTATAAATTGCTGGCTAGACAGGTACTGTAAGGAACTTGCAATCCCATTAATTGATAACTGGGACCTATTCTTTGGCAAACATGATATGTATGCAAGGGATGGGGTTCATCTCTCTGGGGATGGGGTGGTTGCATTAGCCAAATCAATTGAGAGTGTAATTGATGACTTGTCTAGGAATTTAAACTGACAGATTATAGAGGTATGGGTGTTTGTGGGAAACAATCAGGCTGCAGCATTAGGGTTAAAAACTCCAGTTATTACCGGGATACCTCAGGGATATATTTAAAAAACAATATTCAAAATAAAGTTGCCAGTAATGGCAAATCAACTGATCAACAAAGAAAGATAGTAGAGGACAACGAGTGACTAGCTCCCTTAAGGTTTACAATACAAACAGTAGGAGTCTAAGAAATAAGATAGATGAGCTTAGATTACTTGCAAGTGCAAGTAATATAGATATTATTGGTATAACAGAGACCTGGTTCAACCTGAAAGATAGAGAAATGCCTTCTGAATGCAACATACAGGGTTATAAACTATTCCAGACTGATAGGGTCAACAGGAACGGTGGTGGAGTGGCAATGGTTGTCAGAGAAAATTTAAATTGTTGTCTTAGAAAAGATATAAGATTAGAAACATTGAACACAGAATCTGTTTGGCTACAGTTTCTCTAGGGATGTGACAAATTAATTTTGGGTGGGATTTATAGGCCCCCAAACCTTGATAGGCAGCGCAGTAAGCTGTTATGGGATGAAATTCATAAGGCATCTAGATATAAAAATGTTGTGACAATGGGAGATTTTAACTTTAGACAAAATGATTGGAACAATATGACAGGAAATCTTGAGTCTAGTGACTTTCTTGATACGGTTCAGGATTGGTTTTTAGAACAGGTTGTGACAAAACCAACTAGAGGAAACAATCTGCTTGACTTGGTTCTTGCCAACAAAGAATCACTAATTAATAATCTTGAGGTTAATGACGAGCTTGGGGAAAGTGATCACAAATCACTTAGTATCAATATATCATGGAATTATCCAGATAACTGCAATCAAATTTCTGTCCCAGATTTTCGCTTGGCCGACTTCAAGGGACTGAAAAATTACCTGGGTGGGCTAAATTGGGATGTCCTGACTATGGGTCAGGTAGGTGATCTTGGTTGCCAATATAACGTTTTTCAGAGCATAGTTCTTGCTGCCCCGACAACTTTTGTTCCGAGTAGGGAAATTAGATCTAATAAAAATGATCCCAGATGGATGAACAATAGATTAAAACATCTCATTGGTCAAAAGAGAGGCATATATAGGCGTATAAAAAAGAGGGGATGGGAAGTTAAGAAATCAATATATTCAATTAAAGAGAGAAATAAAGAAAGGAATAAGAAAAGCAAAAAGGGATTATGAGGCTAAGGTTGCAAGGGATTCAAAGACTAACCCAAAAGGGTTCTTTCAGGTATACAGAAGTAAGATTAGGGACAAAATTGGCCCACTTAAGAGTAACTCTGGTCGGATCACTGACAGTGATAAGGATATGTGTGAAATTCTCAATACCTACTTCCTCTCAGTTTTCACCCAGGAAAATACTAGCGATATTCATTGTAATAATAGATTATGTAGAACATGAAAATAAACAATGTACGATTGTGGTAACTAGTGACATGGTCCTCAGACAAATAGAGAAACTAAAACCTAACAAATCCCCAGGTCCTGATGAACTGTTTGCAAGCGTGTTAAAGATTGTAAAGAGGAACTTAGCATACCTTTGGCTAATCTTTTTAACATATCACTACAAACTGGCATAGTGCCTGATAAGTGGAAAATGGCAAATGTAATACCTATTTACAAGGCAGGTGACAGGTCCTTGGCTTCGAACTATAGACCAATAAGCCTTACCTCTATGGTGGGAAAATTTATGGAATCAATAATTGCCGAAGCAATTCGTAGCCATCTTGACAGGCACAGATTGATTAATGAATCTCAACTCCGTTTTACAAAGGGGCGTTCCTGTCTTAAGAATTTATTAACTTTTTTCACTAAGGTGTTTGAGGAGATAGATTATGGTAATGAATATGATATTGAGTATATGGACTTCAGTAAGGCTTTCGATAGAGTTCCACACCAGAGGCTATTGAGGAAACTTAAGGCACATGGAGTAGGAGGAGAATTTTTTTCCTGGGTAGAGGCATTGCTGACAAATAGGCAGCAGAGAGTTTGCATAAATGGGGAGAAATCAGAATGGGGTCACGTCACTGGCGGTGTTCCTCAGGGGTCAGCGTTGGGTCCATTGTTGTTCACAATTTACATAAACGACATAGATGAGGGAATAAATAGCGACATAAGCAAATTTACTGATGACAAAAAAATAGGCTGTCCAATTCATTCTAATGAGGACACTAGAGCACTCCAGGATGATTTGAATAGACTGATGCAATGGTCAGAGAAGTGGCAGATGCAGTTTAATACAGACAAATGCAAAGTTCTAAATGTTGGACAGTGAAATAACCATGCCACATATAAATTAAATAATGTAGATCTTAATACTACAGTGCATTAGTGTTCGCAATAAAGCTAACAGAATTCCTGGCTTCATATTTAGAAGTATAAATAATAGAAGCCTCAGGTTGTTCTTCAACTCTATATATCCTTGGTTAGGCCTCATTTAGATTATGCTGCTCGGTTCTGGTCACCATATTACAGAATGGACATAAATGGTCTGGAAAACTTACAGAGGAGTATGACAAAGATGATCCCATGTATCAGAAATCTTCCATATGAGGATAGACTGAGGGCCGTGAATCTGCGCTCTCTCGAAAGACGTAGAATTAGGGGGGATATGATCGAGGGGTACAAATGGAAAACAGGTATAAATAAAGGGGATGTAAATAGCGTGCTGAAAATTTCCAGCTAATACAGGACTTGCGGCAATGGTTTCAAGTTGGAAAAATTCAGACACAGGAAGGATATAGGAAAGCACTGGTTTGGTAATAGAGCTGTGGATGAGTGGAACAAACTCCCGAGTACAATTATTGAGGCTAAAACGTTGTGTAGCTAGATAACAGGGATATCTTGCTACTCCTACTTACACTTTGGTCACACTTCACAGACACGCACATGCATATATATATATACACATACATCTAGGTTTTTCTCCTTTTTCTAAATAGCTCTTGTTCTTCTTTATTTCTTCTATTGTCCATGGGGAAGTGGAAAAGAATCTTTCCTCCGTAAGCCATGCGTGTCGTATGAGGCGACTAAAATGCCGGGAGCAATGGGCTAGTAACCCCTTCTCCTGTAGACATTTACTAAAAAAGAGAAGAAGAAAAACTTTATAAAACTGGGATGCTTGAATGTGCGTGGATGAAGTGCAGATGACAAGAAACAGATGATTGCTGATGTTATGAATGAAAAGAAGTTGGATGTCCTGGCCCTAAGCGGAACAAAGCTGAAGGGGGTAGGGGAGTTTCGGTAGGGGAAAATAAATGGGATTAAATCTGGAGTATCTGAGAGAGTTAGAGCAAAGGAAGGGGTAGCAGTAATGTTGAAGGATCGGTTATGGAAGGAGAAAAGAGAATATGAATGTGTAAATTCAAGAATTATGTGGATTAAAGTAAAAGTTGGATGCGAAAAGTGGGTCATAATAAGCGTGTATGCACCTGGAGAAAAGAGGAATGTAGAGGAGAGAGAGAGATTTTGGGAGATGTTAAGTGAATGTATAGGAGCCTTTGAACCAAGTGAGAGGGTAATTGTGGTAGAGGACCTGAATGCTAAAGTAGGAGAAACTTTTAGAGAGGGTGTGGTAGTTAAGTTTGGGGTGCCAGGTGTAAATGAAAATGGGAGCCCTTTGATTGAACTTCGTATAGAAAGGGGTTTAGTTACAGGTAATACATATTTTAAGAAAAAGAGGATAAATAAGTATACAAGATATGATGTAGGGCGAAATGACAGTAGATTGTTAGATTATGTATTGGTAGATAAAAGACTGTTGAGTAGACTTCAGGATGTACATGTTTATAGAGGGGCCACAGATATATCAGATCACTTTCTAGTTGTAGCTACACTGAGAGTAAAAAGTAGATGGGATACAAGGAGAATAGAAGCATCATGGAAGAGAGAGGTGAAGGTTTATAAACAAAAAGAGGAGGCAGTTAGGGTAAGATATAAACAGCTATTGGAGGATAGATGGGCTAATGAGAGCATAGGCAATGGGGTCGAAGAGGTATGGGGTAGGTTTAAAAATGTAGTGTTGGAGTGTTCAGCAGAAGTTTGTGGTTACAGGAAGGTGGGTGCGGGAGGGAAGAGGAGCGATTGGTGGAATGATGATGTAAAGACAGTAGTAAGGGAGAAAAAGTTAGCATTTGAGAAGTTTTTACAAAGTAGAAGTGATGCAAGGAGGGAAGAGTATATGGAGAAAAAGAGAGAGGTTAAGAGAGTGGTGAAGCAATGTAAAAAGAGAGCAAATGAGAGAGTGGGTGAGATGTTATCAACAAATTTTGTTGAAAATAAGAAAAAGTTTTGGAGTGAGATTAACAAGTTAAGGAAGCCTAGAGAAAAAATGGATTTGTCAGTTAAAATATAGGAGAGGAGAGTTATTAAATGGAGAGTTAGAGGTATTGGGAAGATGGAGGGAATATTTCGAGGAATTGTTAAACGTTGATGAAGATAGGGAAGCTGTGATATCGTGTATAGGGCAAGGAGAAATAACATCTTGTAGGAGTGAGGAAGAGCCAGTTGTGAGTGTGGGGAAAGTTCGTGAGGCAGTAGGTAAAATGAAAGGGGGTAAGGCAGCCGGGATTGAGGGGATAAAGATAGAAATGTTAAAAGCAGGTGGGGATATAGTTTTGGAGTTGTTGGTGCAATTATTTAATAAATGTATGGAAGAAGGTAAGGTACCTAGGGATTGGCAGAGAGCATGCATAGTTCCTCTGTATAAATTCAAAGGGGACAAAAGAGAGTGCAAAATTATAGGGGGATAAGTCTGCTGAGTATACCTGGTAAAGTGTATGGTAGAGTTATTATTGAAAGAATTAAGAGTAAGACGGAGAATAAGATAGCAGATGAACAAGGAGGCTTTAGGAAAGGTAGGGGGTGTGTGGACCAGGTGTTTACAGTGAAACACATAAGTGAACAGTATTTAGATAAGGCTAAAGAGGTCTTTGTGGCATTTATGGATTTGAAAAAGGCGTATGACAGGGTGGATAGGGGGGCAATGTGGCAGATGTTGCAGGTGTATGGTGTAGGGGTTAGGTTACTGAAAGCAGTGAAGAGTTTTTACGAGGATAGTGAGGCTTAAGTTAGAGTATGTAGGAAAGAGGGAAATTATTTCCCAGTAAAAGTAGGCCTTAGACAAGGATGTGTGAAGTCACCGTGGTTGTTTAATATATTTATAGATGGGGTTGTAAGAGAAGTAAATGCGAGGGTCTTGGCAAGAGGCGTGGAGCTAAAAGATAAAGAATCACACATAAAATGGGAGTTGTCACAGTTGCTCTTTGCTGATGACACTGTGCTCTTGGGAGATTCTGAAGAGAAGTTGCAGAGATTGGTGGATGAATTTGGTAGGGTATGCAAAAGAAGAAAATTAAAAGTGAATACAGGAAAGAGTAAGGTTATGAGGATAACAAAAAGATTAGGTGATGAAAGATTGGATATCAGATTGGAGGGAAAGAGTATGGAGGAGGTGAATGTATTCAGATATTTGGGAGTGGACGTGTCAGCGGATGAGTCTATGAAAGATGAGGTGAATCATAGAATTGACGAGGGAAAAAGGGTGAGTGGTGCACTTAGGAGTCTGTGGAGACAAAGAGCTTTGTCCTTTGAGGCAAAGAGGGGAATGTATGAGAGTATAGTTTTACCAACGCTCTTATATGGGTGTGAAGCATGGGTGATGAATGTTGCAGCGAGGAGAAGGCTGGAGGCAGTGGAGATGTCATGTCTGAGGGCAATGTGTGGTGTGAATATAATGCAGAGAATTCGTAGTTTGGAAGTTAGGAGGAGGTGCGGGATTACCAAAAATGTTGTCCAGAGGGCTGAGGAAGGGTTTGGAGGTGGTTCGGACATGTAGAGAGAATGGAGCGAAACAGAATGACTTCAAGAGTGTATCAGTCTGTAGTGGAAGGAAGGCGGGGTAGGGGTCGGCCTAGGAAAGGTTGGAGAGAGGGGGTAAAGGAGGTTTTGTGCGCGAGGGGCTTGGACTTCCAGCAGGCATGCGTGAACGTGTTTGATAGGAGTGAATGTAGAAAAATGGTTTTTAATACTTGACGTGCTGTTGGAGTGTGAGCAAAGTAACATTTATGAAGGGGTTCAGGGAAATCGGCAGGCCGGACTTGAGTCCTGGAGATGGGAAGTACAGTGCCTGCACTCTGAAGGAGGGGTGTTAATGTTGCAGTTTAAAAACTGTAGTGTAAAGCACCCTTCTGGCAAGACAGTGATGGAGTGAATGATGGTGAAAGTTTTTCTTTTTCGGGCCACCCTGCCTTGGTGGGAATCATCCAGTGTGATAAGAATAATAATAATAAAAAGATGCATGACTCACGAAATCGTAATGGCACGATTGCAAACAAACCATACCACGGGCGGGATCTGAACCCGCGGTCATAGAGTCTCAAAACTCCAGCCCGTCGCGTTAGCCACTAGACCAGCTAGCCACAATAAGATTCATCCAACTAGGTATATTTCTACACCATAGGAAGGTTAGCACAGGCACCTCTGTGACCACAAATGCAAGTTTTTACAGACGAATCTCCAGCTAGCGTGGCCGTGACGAACTCTAGCTCAAGTCCCCTCACTGCCGTCAACATGACTCACGAAATCGTAATCACACGATTGCAAACAAACCATACAACGGGCGGGATCTGAACCCACGGTCAGAGAGTCTCAAAACTCCAGACCGTCGCATTAGCCACTGGACCAGCAAGCCACAATAAAAACTAGCATTTGTGATCACAGTGGTGCCTATGCTAACCTTCCTATGGTGTAGAAATATACCTAGTTGGACGAATCTTATTGTGGCTAGCTGGTCCAGTGGCTAACGCGACGGTCTGGAATTTTGAGACTCTCTGACCGCGGGTTCAGGTCCCTCCCGTGGTATGGTTAGGTAAATTCATGAGTGAGTGCGGGTGGGTGTGAGTTGGACCTGGCTAGCTTGTGCTGCTGGACCTGGTGCTGTGCTCCATCCTTGAGTGGAGGTGACCAGACTGGGTGGGTCATTGTGCTAATCCGGGTGGGGGGTCATTGGGGGGGGCATGGACCTGCTCTGCATGGGTCAGTAGGCCTGTTGCAGTGTTCCTCCTTTCTTATGTTCTTATGTACATGTTTATAGAGGTGCCACAGATATATCAGATCACTTTTTAGTTGTAGCTACAGGGAGAGTAAAAGGTAGATGGGATACAGGAAAACTGAAACAGAAAGTAAGCGAGAGATGAAGGTGAATAAACTAAAAGATGAGGCAGTTAGGGTAAGATATAAGCAACTATTGGAAGATAGAGGGCTAGTGAGAGTATAGGCAATGGGGTCGAAGATGTATGGGGTAGATTTAAGAATGTAGTGTTAGAGTGTTCAGCAGAAGTTTGTGGTTACAGGAAAGTGGGTGCGGGAGGGAAGAAGAGCGATTGGAGGAATGATTATGTAAAGAGAGTAGTAAAGGAGAAAAAATTAGCAAATGAGAGGTTTTTACAAAGTAGAAGTGGTGCAAGGAGGGAAGAGAAAAAGAGAGGTTAAGAGAATGGAGAAACAATGTAAAAAGAGAGCAAATGAGATAGTGGGTGAGATGTTTAAAAAAAATATAAAAAAAATAAGAAAAGGGAGGAGTAATATAGAGGAAAGGTGGCATTAAAAAAGGGGAGGTTTTAAAAGTGGGTAGGGGGAAATAGGAAAACAAAATTTAATTGGTTAAAAAAAGGGAAAGGTTTTTGTTGGCAAAAAATTTATTTGGGAGGAGAAGCCCGGTTTGGATGGGGGGGGGAATGGGGGAAAATGGGGGCAAGGGGGGGGTTTAGGAAAAGTGTTTAAAGGGGTGGGATTTTTTTGGAGGGTTGGGCTTATTTAAAATGTAGGAAAGGGGGAGGAAATTTTCCCGGGAGAATTTTTCCTTTTTAAAAGGAAAAGGGGTGAAAAAAAAGGGGGGATGTCTTTTATAAAATTGGGTGAAAGGAGTTATGGAAAGTTGAATTAAAGAAAAGGGGGAAATCAACACATTTTTGGGGGATTGTCCCAAGTTCGTAAACTTAGGTGCAATTTAGATTAGTTAAGGGGTTTTGTGCAATTATGGTTTGGAAAGATTGACGGGGGATAGGGGGGAATTGGCGTTTGGAGGTGATTTGTAAGGGGGGTAGTTCAAAAGAAAAATTAGGATAATAAGGGTTTTTAGAGTATGTGGAGAGGGAAAATTAGGTAAAAGTGGGCCCTTAGAAAGGGATGTGGATATCACTGTGGAAATTATGAGGGAATGAAGGAATGATCGAGTTTGTTAGAAAAAGAATAAACACAAATGGAGTTACAGCCTTCTTTGAAAGGTTTTATGAGGAAGGGAATCATATTGATGAATTGGTAGGGAGGAAAGAGAATTAAAAGGGGATTGGGAGAGTAGGATTATGAGGATAAAAATTTCGTGCGAAAAATGGATAAGATGGGGGGAAGTTGAGGTGTATGACAGATATTTTAGGAGGCATACAAGAGAGGCTATGAAGTTAGGGGAATCTTGAATTGAGAGAGAAAAGGGGTGGGCACGGGGGGGGAGTTTGGAGAAAATCAATTTGGAAAAGAAAAGGGGGATTGATATGGGTGTACGGGTTGAATGATCTAACAGAGGGCTGGAAGAGTGGAGTCCTTCGGGAAGTTGGTGTGAAGAAGCAGAATTCGTATTTAAACAGGAAAGGGTGCGGATTGCAAAAATAATATTCCAGAGGCTGAGAAGGGTTTGGGTGAGTATTCGGCCTGTAAGAGAAAGGAAAAAACAGATGCTTTGGAGTAAATAAATCTTTGGGGCGGGAGGGGGGGAAAGGATCGCCTAAAAAGGTGGAAAGGGAAAAGGGGTTTTGTGTTCGAAGCTTGGACTTAAAGAAGGCATGTGTGTGAGCGTATTTTATAGGGGAAAGGTACAAAATAGTTTTTAATACTTTATGTGCGGTTGGAGTGTGAGCAAAGTAACATTTATGAAGGGATTCAGGGGAACCGGCAGGCCGAACCTGAGTCCTGGAGATGGGAAGTACAGTGTCTGCACTCTGAAGGAGGGGGGGTTTAATTTTGTAGTTTTATAACTGTAGTGTAAGAAACCCCTCTCGGGCAAACAGTGATGGAGTGAATGATGAAGAAAGTTTTCTTTTCGGGCCACGCTGCCTTGGTGGGCATCGGCCGATGTGTTAATAAATAAAAAAAATGTACAATCTGAGACAGGCAACATGGACACATGTACTTCACCATTATATTGTCGAATGTGTATTACAAAATTCATCACACTTAGCATGTCACCCGGGAACACGGGGTGTATTTAAGAATATACCCCGATGTTTCCGGGGAGCAAGCAGACTTTAGAACGTAATATATAATAAGTAAATTTGCAAGATTAGAATGCTTTTCGAAAGTAATCAACTTTCATCTTCCAATGTCATGTACAGATTAATATAACCAATGTGGGTACATGAACCACTGTGTAGCTAAGTTTGTTATACAACATCTTTTTATTAAGTTTACATTTCCCATGCCTGAGAGAACTTGTCTCTTTATATTGTCCTCTTTCATGCTCGGGAACGAGTGTACCCAATGAATTAATTGAGAA
Organism: Cherax quadricarinatus; assembly: GCF_026875155.1. Classification (NCBI taxonomy): domain Eukaryota; kingdom Metazoa; phylum Arthropoda; class Malacostraca; order Decapoda; family Parastacidae; genus Cherax; species Cherax quadricarinatus. Next base: position 5,391,941 of record NC_069484.1, on the reverse strand, counting down.
GTTTTGACTATGATTATATTAGCTAATCTTACATCAGGGGAATTACGTAGAAAAACATTTTTCTGACATGACTATACCCTCTATTGAGTAAAAGTTGGTTTAATGAAACAATTTATATAACAAATATCGTCCAAAAATTATTTAAATATAATTGTCATCCTTTCTGAATGTACTTTGGAATAATTTAGAATTTACAGATATGTGATAGGTTTTATTTTAGAATAATGTATAAACTGTAATATCTATTGATCTTTCTTGATCGTAGTTTCTCTCACTCCTGATTCGGATCAACTTAATCTCCGTTGTCACCCTCATTGTCAACAAATTAATTATTACGTTTATAAATCTTTGCCTGCTTACTGTTTCAGCATTTAGCGGGTGTTTGTCGCGGGTTTGTGGGTCGCATCCTGGACATTTGACTAAGGAGCTGGTCACAGACGGGCCGCGGGGGTTGACCCCGGAACTCCCTCTTCCAGATAATCAGATAATGCTGAAATGTACTACATGTTAAAAGTGTAATTAATGCTGTCTGCAGATGAAGTCAACGATTATGTGTGTACTGGTGGTGATGCTAGTGGGAAGCATCATGGGGAAGTTGTCTCCACCTGAGAGGTCCTATAAGATCCTTATGCTTCTACCCATCTCCTCCAAGAGTCACAGAAATATCTTCATGCCTCTCGCTGTGGCTCTGGCCGACCGTGGACACAAGGTAATACCATAATATGTTATGTTTGTATTTCATAATTAGCATAAATAAATTCACGAATAATTTTATTGAGTTCTGAGTATACTGAGCATAACTAAGAGAATATCTTAACAAATGTTGCTTAAGTAATAGTAAACAGTGACGTAAATAAATTGAAAGATATGTGATGAATGTTTTGAAAAACCGACAAGTTGAAGATTGAGACACTTATGCAGCATATGGGAATCTTTATTCAGGAAACGTTTCGCCACACAGTGGCTTCATCAGTCCAATACAAAGAGGAAGGCGTAAGGAGAGGAGGAGTATGAGGTAATCAGTCCCTCAGCCTGGAGTCGATGTGTTCAGTCCATCTATCTTGTAGAATGTATAGCATAGGGCCGTAGATTGATGGACTGAACACATCGACTCCAGGCTGAGGGACTGATTACCTCATACTCCTCCTCTCCTTATCTCAGTAGTAGTAACCAGTTACCAGTAACCAGTGTACCAGTAGATGACTCACTACCAACCATCTCTGCCTGAGTCACTGTCTGTATTTATATTGTGCTGACCACAGCAGTATTCAAAGACCCCCTCACATATGGGTACTGTGGGCAGTCAGTCATACGAGAGTGAGCAAGGAGGCAAGGTTATGGCTGTTTGGGCACTCCCCACATTATCCATAATTATACGTACTTCCAGCCTACGTGAGTATTACTTTACCCTATCCACGTGTTCGAACTCCCACATGATAAATGGTGGCAGCGGTGGGATAGCGTGGAAATTAAGCTTTTGAAGGGTATTTCAAGATGTTAGAAGACTGTTTGTGAGTAGCCGGCGGGTCAAAGGTGAACCATCTCACCCATGTCAAGCTACTTGCTCCCCTCACAACCTCCACCTCCAGCCTGCAAGCCTGTTGCAGCCGTTTCAAGCTTCCTGGCTTAGTTCGTGTGCTAATTGCTTCAATCTCCGAGGGGTTGACCCGGATTTTGCAATTAAGCCAGTCAGTAAGCCAGACTGTGGAAGTGAATGCCAGTCAGCCTGTCATCCAGCCTGTCTCCTGTCATCCACCTGCTCCTCCGTGCTGTGTGCATCGTTACCCGTCTTCCAGTCAGCCATTCTCGTGGGTTAAGCCAGTCAGCCAATCCAGCTTCTAACCCAGCTGAGAGAGAGAAGTAAGCCATGCATCCTCTGAAGTATTATTTCATATATCGCTTTGTGCTCCCAGTTGGATGCCAGTTGGATGCTAAGCGTGGTCTTCACCATCCCTGTGGCATGGGTGGTTATCAAGCCACCTTCGTGGGTAGTGAGTGGAGTGCGCGCCAGTGAGCGCCAGCGAGAGTCACCACCTCACCCACCGCTATACACTCTCCCTTCACCCACCCACCACCAACCACCACCACCAGCCATCCACCTCATCTACCTGTGGTTGTTTGCACCCTTGTACCGGGTCCTAATACTGTTTTGGCTCACATAATTGGTCAAGAGATGTAGCTGAGCGCCACCGATAAAGCCAGTTATGTGAGTTCACCGAGAAAGCGCATTTCTTCACGACGACAGTGTGAGTGTCGGCGTCATCACCACGCAGGACAACCTTCCTCATCACCAGTCACCACCCGACTACTACAGACTTCAGTGATAATTTTCTGTTTAGAGACAATTTTCTTGCATTTAAAGACATTGCGTGTGTGAGACATTTATAGTGAATTTCTTGTGAAACTCTAAGCCTTGTGTTTTCAGTGTAGACTCAGTGTTTCTTTGACTCTTTTATTTTTGCAAAAATTTTTCAGTGTTTTCGTTTCATCTTATATTTTTTTTTATCTGTGTTTTTATTTTATGCTACTCTCTGTCCGTAGTAAGTATTATTGTGTAGTGTACCAGTCAGTCACTCTGTGTGAAGTGATTCATTTTTTTTTTTGGTATTCTTTCAGCATTGTATTCTCCAGTAATTGGCATTGTATTTCATGCAGTGATATTCACCCCAGTTTACCAAATTATCCATTTATTTCTATGTGTGTCTTTTTCGTATGCCAGCAGTGTCTCATTCCTCTAATTTTTTCGCAGACTTGTGTACCATTATTATTGCCAGCAAATTTTTGTCGTATCAGTCACAGCAAGATTTTGTTGTAAGAATATACTAAAATAATGAATACGTGATTAAGTGTTGTGTGCCCTGCCACTTGTAAGTGTTAAACTTCCCGTTTTGTTCCTTGTTTTAATTTTTATTCATACTTTTTCATATTTCTTTGAACAAATTCACTCTTGATGTAATTTCAATTACTTTTAACGTAAAGTGTTTTCTTTACTCTGTTTGAGTAAATTGTTTTGGTCTAATTTTACAATTAAGAGTTAAAGTGTTCAATCAAATTTTTCTTCATATTTTTTTTTTATTATTTAACCTGAGTTTTCCAGTGAGACTTTATTATTGCAGTGATTATTTTACACCTTATTTTTTTTTCACTTGTTCTGCAGTGAATTATTTTGTTGAACTTGTTCTGCAGTGAATTTTTTTCTTTTATTGATATTTTTATGTATTATTATTCTCAGTTCATTATTGCATCTTGTTTTTCATTTTATTAATTTTCCTGATGTTATTTGGCATTATATTTTAAATTTTTTTTTATGCATTCTTAGAAAATATTTAATTTCCCAGTTATCTCTCGTTGCATACAATTTAGTAATTTTATTTTATATTTTTTTCATTGATTTAAATTTTTTTTAATTAATTTTTTTTATTAGCAAGAGTAAAGACAGCTCATTTTGCATTTAATTCAGTCTCCAGTAATATTTTTACTTGTATATTTCAATGTAATTTTTTTTTTCTTGGCCAATAGTCCTTTACATTGAGTTGTCCTTCCTTTGCAGTGTTCTTAGACATTTTTTTATTAAATTATGCAGAATCGTTTAAGCATTTTCTTCCCCTTTAAGCTTATTGTGTCATTCTCTCCATTTTTCTTGTCTTTATGTCCTTCAGTAAGTTCACTGGATTCCAGTCACTTCTGAACGTCACTTTAGTGTATCATTCCAGTCAAAGTCAATATGAATCAGTCCACAGTACCAACATTTCCCCTTTCTGACTGAAAGACAATATCTAGCCCTTGAGAAATGTGTTTTTTTCTCACAGCTTGTATTTTGAGATTTGTTAAAGTGCTGCGAAATGTTTAAGTTCAGATTAAGTTCCTATAGATCCGTGAATTACTTATTAACGTAGCCGAGCGGGCAGGCACTAGTAATTTTGTCCTCCCATCTGTGTTCCACCTACACCTTCAGACTTGCAGGATAGTGTTCCGTTGCCTCAAAATGTCCGAGGACACTCGCTGCCTTGAGTGCACAGCCTATCCCTGCAATGACTGCTAGTTCGAGTAGTAGTTTCTCCACAGGGGATGCCTTGTCAGAAAACGATTACTTGAAACTAGTAATGCCATCTCTTGTTGATGTGACATGCTGTCTGCAGAAAGACGTCTCTGTTACAGCTAGTGTTCTCACTAGAGTGTCTGTTGTTGTTCTTGTGTTTCAGATGGTGATCCCATCCTAGTTGACAGTAATCAGTGCATTGTTAGAAGTTATTTCTCGAGTAACTTTCACATGTTAACGCTTGTAAGTGTAGTTTCTTTATAGTTGATACCTCGTGTCACTGTGTGCGACTCAGAATATCAGCATTGTTGACCGTGTTCATTTATTTTCTCCTGTGCTTGCAGTTTGAGATAGTAGATTCGTTCTCCCTTGCTCATATTGCGTGTTATAGCGTTATTTTTTTCAACCAGGGGGAGTCATCCACTCCACCGAGTTTGTTCATTCCTCCAGTAAGAACAAACAACCTACTGGAAGGTTAGCCAGATGGACCTTGACTATCCAAGAGTTCAATCCCACCTTTGAACACTTACCTGGCAAGTCAAATGTAGTCGCAGATGCCTTATCGCGACATGTTAGTATAGTAACTGCAGACCCTCCATTTAGTGCTGAAGATGTAAAGAATGCTCAACGAACAGATCCCATGTGGTCTGGTGTGATTCGATTCCTGCTCCAGGAAGATCTTATTCTGACTGTGAAGCCACCAGCACCCATCAGTGACTTTGTCATGAACCAAGAATTACAGTATCGAACAGCCGAGTTGGGTACTCCTAGCGAAGAGTATACCAGTTAGTATTCCACAGTCACTAGTGAATGTAGCCTTACAGCTAGTTCACGATGTACCAGGTGTTGCACACCCTGTAAGGATCGTTCAGTAAAACAGCCAGATTGAAATACTTTTTGGGCCCCGTATGGCAACTGATATTTCTGAGTATGTTAAGAAATTAGTGTCTGCATGCAACATAAAGGTAATGCTAATGGCCCTAATCCAATCCAGGTGGGATCCAAACTACTAGCGAACCGAGGGAAAAAGTTGCGCTAGATCTGTTAACTAATTTCCAATGTTCCCTCCAAGGGAACAAAAATCTCTGTGTTATGGAAGACCATTTCACCAGATATTGTGAGTTAGTTCCTATTGCAGATAAGACTGCGAGACAGTAGCTAAAGCGTTTAAAGAAGCATTATCTGCAGGCATACCACCCCTAAATCCCTAGTAACAGATTTAATGGAGGTGAATTCTGTAATGAGATTCTTGAAAATTTTGTGTACCTTGTACAAGATCTCTAAATCCACCATTGTTCCTCATCATCCCGCCAGCAATGGTTAGCAGAACGAACCAATAAGAAAGTACTTGATGTCTTGAGAGCCACTATCAATCCCAACAGTGAAACTTGGGATGAAGTTATACCTGATGTGCAGTGTGCTATAAATTCTGCTTACAATGTTTCTATAGGGGACACTCCACATTATGCATTGTACGGTGTAGATAAACGTTTGCCTTATGAGTTGTTATATTCTAATCCGAAACCAAATTACAACCCTGATGATTTCATAGCAACTCGTACCCGTTAGCTCCAAAGTGTTTTTTTGAAGAATCCGTGAAACACTTCATAAATCAACAGCAGAATTTACAAGAGTCGCAAACACTCGAGCAAAGCCATCCAAAATTAAGTAAAGGGTTTGAGAGTTATGCTGACTAAAATTTAAACAAAACGTCTGCAATGCCAAAGCTTGATCAAAAGTTTGTTGGTCCTTATCGAGTAGTTGAACACATCACTGGTAATAAGTATAAAGTTAGAGAAATTAGTACTGGTCATTTTTAAAGAATCGCATTTAGATATATGAAGTTTTGCATGTGATGATAATGATGTTTCCCACCCAGACTAATGTGACAGACTCTGACAATCCTCCTGATCCTGTACTCTCTTCCTCGATACTCAGTCAGACGATCAACCTGAATGTCGTTATTCC
>NC_069484.1:5343434-5380934 GCF_026875155.1 Cherax quadricarinatus | reverse complement strand
AAAAAAAGTCAAGAAAAAAAAAAGGGATTAAAAATCGAGATCTAAGTGATATTCATGTGAGCTTGCTGTTGACAGTAACCCCCGGGGACCTGTGGTGACATATAATGACCCTTTGCCTTCCATTCTACAATTTAATATAGAATACTGTTCTTTCCAGGAATTCAGAATGTGGGACTTGAAAATTTTATCCCTTTTGCAATGTGTCATTGTAGCAATTTGGTTTCTTTTTATATTTTTCTAATACCTAAAAAGGTTTGGATACAAGTTTCATTGATGTTTTTGATATTGTCCCGTTTGAATAATAAATTAAAAAAAATAGTTATTTGCTTTTTTATTAAACATTTCAAATTTGGGCTCCAATTTTTACTCCCTTAAATGGGGAGACCATAATAAAATTAGGGCTTTGCAGATTAGCAAATTGCTGGAAAACTAAAACCATCAGAATCCATTTATAGGGCTCATTGACCTTATATTTTAGTTACTCTATCTACTAAAGGGAGTTCAGTTCGAATTTCCTAATTTTATGGCCATTTGCCCCCCTGACGGGGAGGACGAATTATTGTATCAACTGTGGGGTTGCCTGCCATCACAATTATAGGTGGGGATTTGGATTGTGTGAACGTGGCTGGGATGTGGAACCGAGGGGGAAAAGTTCATGTTTTAATGTTTCCCGAGAGATGCGTTGAGGGACGTGGAGTCGTAGATGTTGCGTGGGGGGGAGGTTTTATGTGGAGCACACGTTCGTTCGTCAGGGGTATGCGGTGAGATTAGACAGAATTTAAAGTCATGCAGGGGTTGGAGGTGGGGAGGTGCAGACATTCGACGTAGGTTCTCGGGTCCATAAAGGGGGGTGATAGTAGATCTGTCATGGGAGAGTGCTCTGCATATTTACCCTAGTTACTGGAAATTGAACATGCGGCTGCTTAGGGGGAGGGTGGGGGTAAGGGTTTTGGGAGTGGTGGTTAAGGTTTTGGAGGCAGAGATGTGCAATGGGTTATGACTGGTGGGATTGGGGCGAAGCGGGGATTGCGGTTTTTTGTGGGGTTTAAAGGGGACATGTGGAACAAGATGGGAATAAATTGCAGAAATTATTTGGAGGACGTTGCAGGCTTGTTAGGGAGAGTGGGTGGGGGGGAGGATATGTCTTCTTCGAGGTAGGAATGCGGACATTCAAACGAACGTTTTGATGCAGTACGTTTTGATGGGGTTTGGGAGGAGTTTTGGGGGGGATAATGAGGGTTGTCTTGCGAATTTTTGGGAATGTGGGAAAGGACCATATTATTGAATTTTGGTAGCAGGGGGGTGGGGGTACCTGAAAGGGTGCGGCCCTGGTCCCAGGAGAGTTGGTGTTTTGTGATGAGTGGTTCGGGGGAAAATGGGGAAGGTGTGAAGACGAGGCCCCTGGCAGGAGTTTTTAGAAGGTGATTATGTGTTATAGGAGAACAGGATAGGGTGGGGTTGGGGGTTTACATTAGTGAAGTGGGGGGGGCAGATGCAGTCTTTGGAATGAGCAAGGTAATGTCAGGGATTGATGTTCTGCCTATTGATTTTTAAAGGCTCATTGGGGGGGCATGAGGATTGCATTGTTGGGGGTTTTGAACAATATGCTGTGGGGGGAAAGGGGGCGGTCACACTGTTGGATATAGTAGTTTAGTACCAAAAAAGGAGGGGGCGCAATGCTGGTGCTTTCCGGCAATTTTCCCTTTATGTGCGTGGATTTAAGGGTTTTTTCAAAGTTTTAGGTAATAGGTTGAAGGGGGTTTGGGAGGTTTTACACTGGGGTCGTTTGGTTCCGGGGGAGTATGCGGGGGAAAGGGCCCTGGAGCTCAGGGATTTCTTTGAGGATTGTGGGGGGGGGTTCTTGGGTTGGATTGGGGGGAATGCGTATAAATGTGGGGAAAGGGGTTTTTTCGTGAGAGCTTGAGAGGTTTGGGTTTTGGTGCCAAGATGGTAGGGTGGGTGGGTGCCTTGTATGCGGTAGCAAAGATGCGGGTGTAGGTGAATGGTAGGTTGGGTTGTAAGATTAGTATGAAGAGGGGTTTGTGGCAGGGAAGCCCACTTTCCCAACTTTTGTTTGCATGTGTACAGAATCCGTTTTATGAGCTTGTAGACCGAGAGTTGAGTGGTGAGGGGGCTGAGGGGAATGGGGGGGGTTTTGGGTTACGTTGATGATACGACGATCTTAGTGGAAAGGAGGTTTTTTCAAGGGTGAGTGGAGTCATTGAGAGGTTTGGGGCTGTAACGGGGATGAGGGTTAACAAAAGCAAGTCGATGTTGTTAGAGGTGGGCACTTGGGTGGGCGGGAGATTGGGTTGGGGGTTTGAATGGAATATTGTGCAGAGGATCAAGATTTGTGGGATATGGTATACGGCGGACATGCAGGGTAGTAGAAAGGTTAATTCAGAGATGGTTAGGGACAGGGCAGTGGGCAGGCTATGTGGTCTAAGGGTCAGAGATGTTACAATGCACCAAAGGGCAGTGGTTGTGAATTCGCTGGTATACAGTAACGTTTGGGGGGTGGCGGCAGTATACCCCTTGAAGAACTGTGATGTAATAGAAATCCAGAGGAGGGTGTTAAGGTATCTTTGGGGTTATGGGAGGGCGTGGTTGGGACAAGGCGTGGTAATGACTGGGGTGCGTCAGGGGGGGAAATGGGCTTGTTGGCATTGGGGCCCATGGCGAGGGTGATTTATGTTAAGAAGCAATATCTCAGAGGGGGGTTCAGGGGTCATCGTGTGGGGAAGGTGATGAGGGATGTTCGTTGTTGGTGGAGTGGGCAGGACCTGGAGGTGTGTGAGGACATGTTGAGGTACATGTTGAGTTTGTGATGTACATCGTCTGAGAATAGGGAGGCTAGTGGGAGTGGAGCATCATCTGGACACGCTGCAAGGGGTGGCTGTCTTCCCCACATATGAATGGAAGGTAATATGGGAGGAATTTCGAAAGCTAAGAATTCCTGCCAAGGTGGTGAGAGAAGTAGTGTGCAGATTCATCATGGGAACATTGGCATCTAAAGAGGTGTTGAGGCAGATGGGATATGTGAGAGATGTGTCTTGTGTGCATTGTGGGAATGTGGAAACGGCCTTTCATGTGGAGTATTTTTGTCCTTTTTTGGAAAATGTATGATTGTGATTGTGGGGTGTTTTTGGGATATTGAGGAGGAGGGTGGAGGTTCTCAGGTCTTTACTTTTAGACGTGGGAGGGGTGTCATGTGAGGTAGCAAGGGCATGAAGGTATATTATGGTGGATTTTTTTGTATGTTTCTTGGGGTATGAGGGAGGTGGGGGGTAATGTCAGAATCAAGGCATTAGCGGTGAGTTTTTATACGTTGGCGGGTAGGAATAGAAGCTTATATGGGGGTCAGTGGGTTACTTCTTTTCCGGAGAGTTATAGGGGTCTGACGGTGGCACGACTGCTATGGTTGGTGCCGGTTCGGATGGCAAGGGGTTGATATCCTGTGGTGAGCGACGGAGTGCTTGGGGAATGGATGTAGTAGGGTAGTGTGGCGATGGTGGCTTATAAAGTGATGTGGCAATGTGAGATAACATTTGTTTTTGTGTTTCTTGTGTGAGGTTTTGGAATACCTCAGGGATTGCTTGAAATCTGTCTCGGGAGTGTGCATCATGTTCCAGGATGAGGCCGAGGCCAGATGTCCTCGAGGCTAGTATACTGGTGTAGGAGATGGAGGCTTGTATTCCTCCATAGTTTTAAGAGGGTTCTAGTTTTCTCCTGCTTTAGTTGTACCTTGCCTGGTAATCGATATATGTATGAACGGGCATTTATTCATAGTGTGGGAAGTGTGTGGCCTCTAGTGTTTCGTGGCTGTTCACTTTTGGTACAAGCATGCACATGATTATAGTGTGGTGGTTTTTAGTTGGTTTTGGGGTATTGCCTTGAGGCGGATTATTTAGAATCTTGTATGCTCAGGCAAAGGAACCCGGTGTATTGCTCCTGTTGGTGGCTACAGAGTCAGTCCAGAGTGTATGGTCCTGGGTTCAGGCTGTGGTAATATCGAGTTTGTCATTCAATGTACCATGATTTAACATGGTGAGATGCTGTCTGTATGAAGCCCTTTGTGTGTGTACTCACCTAGTTGAGGTTGCAGGGGTCGAGTCCAAGTGTGAGTGTGTGTGTGTGTGTGTGTGTGTGTGTGTGTGCGCGTGTGTGTGCGTGTGTGTGCGTGTGTGCACGTGTGTGTGTGTGTGTGTGTGGGCGCGTGTGTGTGTGCGTGTGTGTGCGTGTGTGCGCGCGCGCGTGTGTGTGTGTGCGCGTGTGTGTGTGTGTGTCCAGTTATGGTAATGTGGTTTTCTGTAAGTGAGGTGGAGGTTATCATTAGTACGTGTATTCTACGCAACTGGAGGCTCTGCCAAGGTTTCCCCTTAGATGATTTTCACAGAGGGGCCAAATGGAAGACACTTTTGTAATAATGTTCACGAAATCTTCTTTGTGTTATACAAGAACCTGGGAATTTGTTCTGTCGCTCCAGACATTAATATATTGTATTGGTTCTGATCCTACAATAATGTTAATAAGCACTCCTACTGTGGTGTGGGTGAGACACCTACATGCGCTGGGGTCATGTACTCTCTGTATTGGTATAAACCTTGGTAATAAATACCGACAAGTTGGTTTAGAAAGACACGTAAGCAAACACTATAACATATTTATTAGAAAACGTTTCGGTCCTGGGACCTTGATCACTTCTAACATACAGAGGTAGGAAGACATTATATATAGGCGGAGAGTGAGGTGTGACGCACGTGACCTGAGGAATGTCATAAGAACATAAGAATGGAGGAACACTGTAGAAGGCCTACTGGCCCATGCAAGGCAGGTCCTTATCAAAAACAACCCGTCCTCATCATAGGCAGAGGTTGTTTTTGATAAGGACCTGCCTTGCATGGGCCAGTAGGCCTTCTACAGTGTTCCTCCATTCTTATGTTCTTATGACATTCCTCAGGTCACGTGCGTCACACCTCACTCTCCGCCTATATATAATGTCTTCCTACCTCTGTATGTTAGAAGTGATCAAGGTCCCAGGACCGAAACGTTTTCTAATAAATATGTTATAGTGTTTGCTTACGTGTCTTTCTAAACCAACTCTCTGTATTATATTTACTTTTTCAATGTTAGGATGTTCTATGTGATAGGAGACTGTAATGCATGTTGCCTCAAGTGCTCCCCCCTGATGGGACGGTTGTCGTGGTATTAATGTATATATACCTACCGATTACGGGGATATGTTAATTGTTCATACTGTGCATCCTGTATGTTTGGGAGGAGAAGGGGGGTCCAATTAGAGGGGGGGGGGTTCTTGTCTCTATCCGTTGATATAACTTTTATGTATTGGTTAGGTTAGCAGTATTCAACATTGTTCACAATGTTTATAGCTACGTTTTCGGCTTATTTACTGTACTATATAAGTGTCTTTTAAATAAAAATATTTATATTGTATAATGTAGGTTTTTTGAGGTAATATGGTAATTAGGATTGATGTATTATTTTCTGTAAAAGGGGATGTTTTATTTGAGTTTCTTGGCACATATCATAGACATTTTTTATAATTTATCATCACTTGTATTGTAGCAATGTTTTAAATAAGATATAAAAAAATATGACTCATAAGACGTATAAATTTTTTTTTGTATTTTTTTTTATATTTTATTGAGAGCATATCTTGTACAGACATAATACATATATATAGTATAACACTGTTGAGAACAATAAGTATATACATAAATTATCACACGCACACACGTTGTTGGACACAGGAGAAGAAACCCGTCACAGACAAAACAAAAAAGAAAGACCATCAAGCACACTATACATCACTCAAGTTAACTATCAGTATATATAAGAAAAACACTTGAAATTATCACACCATGCTCATGTAGGTGTAAGTACAAAATACATCACACATATATATAATTGCGATGTGGTGCGATGTGGAGATTGTTATTTTGTCTCCTTTATTTTCTTGTAATTTGGGGATGTATAGTCTTAGAATGTCTTTGTATATAAAATGTTAATATACAATACAATTGAGTGTGCAATGCATTAGTTTATATGAGATTGTTTTTGTTTATAAAGTTTCATACACGATATGAATAAGAGTGTCATCATACTTTGTATTATATAGATATTTTGTGTTTAAGGTATGTTCAGATGTGGGTTGTCCTCTGTTTAGTTATATGTGTGTTGTTTTCTTATATAATGCTTCACGTTTCTTGCATATTGACCATTCTGCTCTCGGGCTGAGTGGTTGTTTTGCGCACACACTCCTGGTTGTGAGGCCTTCCTGCGCAGTTTGATTTTCTCAAGATGGCGCAGACTACAAGAAGGCGTGTCAACACTGTGTGCTTTGATTTAGTGTGGGGTGTAGTTACACCTTAGTCCGCGCAAGTGATTCTACCTATGATTATCTGCGACACATACGACATTGCTGATCAAGACCTGTATGGTGTATCACTCAATGGGGCTTACCAGATGTTCGTCAAGCTGCGATCGACGGCAGTGTATGAACGCCTGGTGGAGAAGTATCAAGATGGTTGTGTAGACGTTAACTCGGCAATACGAATTTGTCTCATTGAAGTGTCGAGACACTACACCTGGGTGATGGTACGTAATGTGTCTTTCGAAGCTGACGAGGCAGATCTAAGGAACGTTTTAGAACGCTACGGCACTGTGCACCTGGCAACAGCAGGTACTTGGGCGGATGGGGCGTATGCCGGCTTGCCGGAGGGTACGTTCAACCTGAAGATGATGCTGAGGCATTCAATCCCATTGTCATCCTAGAAGGCTTCCGGACACAAGTGATGGTGTATTATGCATGGCAGCACAAGACTTGCAGGCTATGTGGTGCTTATGACCATATGGCAGCCCAGTGTGGGAGACAGCAGCGACGACAGAATGTAGACAGAGGAACGGAGCGAGGGCCTGACCCGATGGCGGGGCCTGTCAGCGGGATACCTGTAAATGGCCATAGTTCTTCCTGGAGCGAGGAGGTGGAGAGAGAGTTCCCGATGGTGAGGTCGAGCCCGTCAATACCTGTAGGCTCTATGGTCTCCGCTTTGGTGAAAGGGGAGACCAAGCTGAGTGGCGAGGAACGAGCAGAGGATATGGCTTTAGAGCAGCTGACGGACAAGTTTTTGGAGATAATGAGAGCTGGGGATGATGTACAGTCCGTGGAAGGGCCAGAGGAGCGTGATGACGAGAGGAGAGGCAGTCAGCTTCCTGCGGGTTCCGCTTTAACGGGAGTGGTGACCGTGGTCGAGGTGGCGGCGGAGGTACATTGTGAGGCATCTCCCGAGCAGGACATGGAGTGTTCGGCATAAAAGAGCGGCAACACAATCTGATTCCGATGATGTCCTGACCCTGGCGCAGAGGCCGGGAAAGAAACCGTGGGCTGATGTGGTGAGTGGAGGCGCCACAGGTGTGTCCGGTCAGGTGTTCGACCGGGGGGGAATCGCACTCACAGTGGAGAGCGAGGTGGGAAAAGTAGGAAGGCTGGTAATGCGCCTATGAAGGGAGTTCCAGGGCAGTGTGTAAAACCCTTCACGAAGGTTTCAGGTGTATGACTGTAAATGTAAATGAGATGTGTGCGGATGTGAAGCGTTTGTTGCTCTAGGGGTTTTTGAGGCATTATGCCATAGATATTGTGTTTGTGCAGGAGCATAATTTTAAGGTTGGTCAGGATTTGAATGTTGCTGGATATCGTGTGTTTGTGGCATATTCGGAATGTCTGAAGGGTGGGGTTGGGATCCTGATTCGGAAGACGAGCCCATTTGCTGTAATTAGATGTGAGGGAGGGGAGGAGGGTAGGGTACTCCGGGTAGATGGATGGTGGAGGGGTGAGCGACTGGCAGTAGTTTGTGTGTATGTGCCGGCGGAGCATGATGTACGGGTGAAGAATGAGTTTGTGCATGATATTTTAATTTATTATTTGATATCTCTTCCCTCGGTAACAATCGTAGGCGGTGATTGGAATTGTGTAGTACGTAGAAAGGATGTGGAGCCACGGGGGGCAGGGTGTTTTTTGGTTAGCCTAAGGGATCTTTTGCTGGGCGTGGGGTTAAGGGATATTGTTGGAGGTGGGGACCTGATGGTTGAGCATATGTTTCATAGACGGGAATACGCGGCCAGGCTAGATAGGTTATATGTAACGAGGACTGTGCAGGTGATGAGCGTGCATATGGTAGATGCTGTATACACGGATCATAGAGCTGTTTATGCGGACTTGACTTGGGCCAGCTTGCCTAAGAGGTATCCAGGGTATTGGAAGTTAAATGTGAGACTTCTTGGGGTGGAGGAGGCGGGGCTAGATTTTGGGACAATGTGGGAGAATTTGTGGGGAGAGGGTAGGGATGTGGGTGTCTTACTGGGGTGGTGGGATGGGGTACGTAAGGAGAGGGTCCGGCAGTTTTATGTGCGATGGGGAAAGTACCAGGGTTGGATGACATGCAGGCTGCAACAGTATTTCAAGGGTAGGTTGCAGGGTTGTTATGAGAGGGGCGTGCAGGCAGGGCAGTATCCCATGGAGGAAATTGAGTTGTTAATAGGGAGGATTCGAGATTTGCAGAATGACAGATTTGATGCGGTGAGAGTGCAGGGTGGATTTGAAGAGGCGGTGTGGGGTGATCGCCCATCGGCCTGTGTGTTACGGGGACAGATGCAGTACCGTATGGCTATGGAGATTGATAGGCTGGTGGTACATGAGGATTTAGGTGGATATAGGGTGGGACAGGAGTTAAGAACAACGGAGGCGATGAGTGATTACGTGGATAGGTGGTTTGGAAGAAATTTACTGAGTGCAGGGGTGGATGTGAGGGTTTTCGGGGGGTTGGGGGAGAATGTATCTTGTATGCTAAGTGGCAGTGATCGCATGGTGTTGGGGGGGGATATTGAAGAAGGGGAGGTGTGGAGGGCTTTAGAGGGGATACCACGAGGTAAGGCACCAGGTTTGGATGGCTTGCCCTGCGAGTTTTATGTGAGCCATTGGAGTGTGTTGAAGTCCTTCTTAGTGGAGCTGATGAATACGATGAAAAGGGAGGGGAGGATGGGCGGGTTGCAAGGGACTGCGGTTGTGGTTTTAGTGCCAAAAGGTGAGCGACAAGACACGGTGCAGGACTTTAGGGTGATATCACTGTTGTGTGCAGATTATAAGATTTTTGCAAAAAATTTAGGAATTAGGCTGAAGTGTGTGGTGGATAGAGTGGTTGCGAGAGGACAATATGGAGTGTCTGGGAGGACGATGTATGACGGGCATAGTATTATAAAGAATTTTGTAGAAGTGTCGGGAGGGGAGCGGGGGGGGTGTCTTAGAATTAGATTGGCAGGTGGCATATGATAGTGTAGAACGTGAGGTGTTGTGGTACATATTACGGAGACGGGGTTTTGGGGAGGAGGTGGTGTGTTGGCCAGAGACATTGTATAAAGTTGTGGGAGTGTGTGTACAAGTAAATGGGAAGTTGGGGGAGTGGGTATCCATGGGTCCGGGTATTAGGCAGGGTTGTCCCATGTCTCAATTGTTGTTTGCCTGTTTAACAGACCCATTCTATAGAGCGGTGAGAGCGTGTACGGATGTGGATTGGAGAGTAGGAAGTGGAGAGCAGCGAATAATATTGTACGTAGATGACACGACAATACTAGTGTGAACGCTGAGGAGTTTAAGTGCGGTAGAGGATGTTATTGATAATTTCGCGGGGGTTACCGGTTTAAGAGTTAATGTGGGGAAATCAAAATTACTGGTCTTAGGAGATTGGATGGGGAGAGAGAGTTGAGGATGGAATGTACGTTGGAATATGGTGGACAGGATAAAAGTGTGTGGGATAGTGTATATGTGTAGTGCGAGAGAGGCGAGGATGGTTAATTCTGGACTTGTTGTGGATCGAGTGGTGGGGCGATTGGATGGGTTGAGGCCAACTCATTTGACAGTACATCAATGTGCGATTGTTGTGAATGTGTTGTTATATAGTAAAGTCTGGCATGTGGCAGCAGTATATCCGTTAGCTGGTCTGGATGTTACGAGGCTGTTAAGGAGGGTTTTGACTTAAGAAATCGTAATGACACGATTGCAAATAAACCATACCCCCGGCCGGGATTGAACCCGCGGTCATAGAGTCTCAAAACTCCAGCCCGTCGCGCTAACCACTAGACCAGCTAGCCACAATAAGATTCATCCAACTAGGTATATTTCTACACCATAGGAAAGTTAGCACAGGCACCTCTGTGACCACAAATGCAAGTTTTTACAGACGAATCTCCAGCTAGCGTGGCCGTGACGAACTCTAGCTCAAGTCCCTTCACTGCCGTCAACATGACTTAAGAAATCGTAATGACACGATTGCAAATAAACCATACCCCCGGCCGGGATTGAACCCGCGGTCATAGAGTCTCAAAACTCAAAACTAGTTCGATGAATCTTATTGTGGCTAGCTGGTCTAGTGGTTAGCGCGACGGGCTGGAGTTTTGAGACTCTATGACCGCGGGTTCAATCCCGGCCGGGGGTATGGTTTATTTGCAATCGTGTCATTACGATTTCTTAAGTCATGTTGACGGCAGTGAAGGGACTTGAGCTAGAGTTCGTCACGGCCACGCTAGCTGGAGATTCGTCTGTAAAAACTTGCATTTGTGGTCACAGAGGTGCCTGTGCTAACTTTCCTATGGTGTAGAAATATACCTAGTTGGATGAATCTTATTGTGGCTAGCTGGTCTAGTGGTTAGCGCGACGGGCTGGAGTTTTGAGACTCTATGACCGCGGGTTCAATCCCGGCCGGGGGTATGGTTTAAGGAGGGTTTTCTATTTTCTTTGGGGTTCCGGATGTGAATGGTTGACTAGGGGTGTGGCTACCCTACCGGTCAACAGAGGCGGATTGGGGTTGATTGATTTACAGTTAAGAGTCAAGTGTATTTATTTAAAGTGGGGGTTAGGCCGTGTGCGGGGACAAGCAGGGAGGGGTGTGCATGACTTACATGAAGAAGTGCAAATGTGGTGGGGAGGGTCGGAGATGAGGGTGTGTGAAATGCTGCGGGGGTTGCTGCATGTCTGGGACCTTAATAAAGTTCGGGTGGGTGTTTTAGAGTGTGCCGTAGGGGCGAAGGTAGTAGCGAAGGCTGAGGGTATCTACCTTATGTATGCGTGGGAGGATATATGGGAGAGGTTACAGTTGATGCGCCTGTGACCAAATGTGCGATAGGTATTGTTCCGTTTTCTCCATGGTATATTGTCGTCGGGTGCTGCACTTAGGGAAAGAAGGTTGATGGCGGAGGGAGCATGTCGGGTGTGCAGGGATGAAGAGACAGCGCTTCATGTAGTGTATTTTTGTGATAATTTACGGGGTATCAGGGAATGGATGGGTAAGGTTCTGAGGACAGTGGGAGGGGGAGGGATATCAGGATTGAGGGCGTAAAGTTTGGACGTGGGAGGCGTAGAGGCGCCTGTGCAACGTGCAATCACGTATAGATTTGCGGATTTTGCTTTTGTATCCTGAGCGATGAGAGGGAATGGGGATTGGGAAGTACGCAAAAGGGTGTTGGCGGTGACCATTTATAGAATGTTGTGTTGTAATCGGGGAATATATGGAAGTCGCTGGGACCAGGCTTTTTCAGAGGGGTATCGTAGTATGAGTGTGAGAGCATTGTTAGCATTGTGAAAGGGGGGGGTTTGAAGTTCAGGGGATGGAACGGGCTCGTCTCCGGGGTTGGGTATGCACTAAGGCTGTGTTGCTGTGTGTATCAGTGTAATGTGTGGTTGTGTGATTGTGGCTGTGTGAGAGGATGTGGTGGTGCAGTTATATACTGTGTTATAGCTGTCTTATGTTAGAGTATACTGCCTTCTTTGTTTGTTGAAGTACTTGATTTACCTTTAGGCATTGCCCTGGCAAATAGGGTTTTGTTTGATTGTACCGAGCATTTTCTTGCTATATTATATAATGTGTACAGCCTGTAGATGAGTGCATAATGCTTATGGCTTTTCTAGTTTTATGACTGACTCGTAACACTTGTGGTGAGGTGAGTATGTGTGACTGTACATAAGAACATAACATAAGAATGAAGGAACATTGCAGAAGGCCTACTGGCCCATGCGAGGCAGGTCCTTATCAAAACGACCTCTACCCAAAGCTACCCAAGAAATAACTCCCATACCCAATGACACCAATCAAACCCAGCCCCTCCCACTCATATATTTGTCCAGTCTCTTCTTAAAGCTATCCAAGGTCCTAGCCTCTACCACCCCACTGGGAAGACTGTTCCATGCATCTACAACTCTGTTAGAAAACCATTACTTACCTATGTCCTTTCTAAATCTAAATTTATCCAATTTAAATCCATTATTTCTGGTTCTTACCTGATTCGACACCCTCAGTACTTTATTAATATCTCCCTTGTTTATGCCTGTCATCCACTTATACACTATAATGATATCTCTCCTCATTCTACGCCTCTCCAGAGAGTGGAGATTTAAGGCTTTAAGTCTATCTTCATACGGAAAGTTCCTTACACAGTAAATCATTTTGGTCATTCTTCTCTGTATGTTCTCTAATGAGTCTATATCCATCCTGTAGTAAGGGGACCAAAACTGAGCAGCATAATCTAAATGAGGCCTCACTAGTGATGTATAGAGCTGTAAAATAACTTTCGGACTTCTGTTACTTATACTTCTTGAGATAAATCCAAGTAATCTGTTGGCCTTGTTGCGCACACTAAGGCACTGCTGTCTTGGCTTTAGATTTCTGCTTACCATGACTCCCAAGTCTTTTTCACATTCTGTATGATCAAGCTCTACTTCACCTAGATTATAGCTTCGAGGGTTATTTTCATTACCAAGGGCAAGTACCTAACACTTATCCACATTGAACTTCGTGTGCCATTTTTCAGACCAAGACATTAATTTGTCCAAATCCTCATGTAGTTCATTGATATCCTCCTCAGAGTGAATTATACAGCCTGTCTTAGTATCATCAGCAAACTTACTCATGACACTCGTAATCCCTTCATCAAGGTCATTAATGTAAATTATGAACAAGAGAGGGCCTAAAACTGATCCTTGTGGAACGCCACTAGTAACTAAGCCTCATTCTGATTTGAACCCATTAATGGTAACTCTCTGCTTTCTATTGGTAAGCTATGCCTCTATCCATGCTAGAACTTTACCTCCTATTCCATGAGGTGCCACTTTTCTCAAGAGACTCTTGTGAGGTACTCTATCGAAGGCTTTACTAAAATCCAAATAAACAATATCATATTGTTTATCACTGTCTACTGCCTCAAATGTTCTATTGAAGAACGTCAGTAAGTTTGTCAGGCAGGATCGACCTCTCGTAAACCCATGCTGAGAATCATTTATCAAGTTATGCTCTTCAAGGTGACTTCTGATAATGTCAGCTATAATTGATTCTAGTAATTTGCCAACTATAGATATCAGGCTTATTGGACGGAATTTGAAGGAGTGGACTTATCCCCTGATTTGAATATAGGAACCACATTGGCCATCTTCCACAACTCTGGCACAACACCATTAAGGATGGATGCATTGAACACACTCGTTAATGGCTGACTAAGTTCCATCTTGCATTCCTTAAGTACCCTGGAAAATAACTCGTCGTGCCCCAGGGACTTATTTTGCTTCAGTTTGTCTGTCTGTTTGATAACCATGTCCCTCGTGACAGTAATATTAGTCAATTTGAATTCGCCAGGGACTGAATAATTGTTAATTTCTGGAATCTCATTTATGTCTTCCTGTGTAAAAACTGACAAAAAATAGTCATTAAACATGGAACACATTTCCAGTTCGTTATCCGTCAGCTGTCCATTCCCAATTTTCAGAGGTCCTACTTTTTCCTTAACCTTCGTCCTATACACTTGAAAGAACCCCTTTGGATTGGTCTTTGATTCATTAGCAACTCTAATTTCATAGTCACGTTTAGCCTTTCTAATCCCATTTTTTACTTCTCTTTTAAGCTGAACATATTAGTCAGTAAGGTTAACCTCTCCTCTTCTGATGCGCCTATATATTCCCCTTTTCTCCCCTAATATATGCTTTAGTCTCCTGGTAACCCATTTGGGATCGTTGTTATCAGATCAAATTTCTCTCTGGGGAATGTATATACTCTGAGCACGGTGTACATTATTAAGAAAAGAATCATAAACGCAGATCCCTTCGTAATCATAAGTATGATCATCGTCAATAGAATCATTAGCTAGATAACCCCAATCAAGATTTGACAAGTGTTCCCTAAGTCCATTATAATCGGCAGAACGAAAATCAGGGATTTTTAGTGTATAATAATTATTCCTGTATTCCCAGTTAATGCTAAAAGTGATGGATTTTTGATCACTTGCGCCAAGCTCTTCAATGATTTCCAGATTATTTACGAGTGTTTCCATATTTGACAAGACTAGGTCTAGCAAATTATTACCCCTGGTAGGCTCTGTTACATACTGCTTCAGAAAACAGTCTTGAACTGTTTCCATAAAGTCACTGTTCTCCAGATTACCGGTCAAAGAATTCCAGTCTAAAGTTAAAATCCCTTACAATCACTATGTTATTGTGTCTAGAAGCCCTAACAATTTCGTCCCAAAGAAGTCTCCCTCTATCGTGATCCAAGCCTAGAGGTCGGCATATTACACCTAGAATTAGCTTTTCTTGACCTTCTACAAACTCTACCCAAACAGATTCTGTTGCTGTTCCATCTATTTTTATACTTGTTTTTATGCAACAGTTAATATTTTTCTCGAACATATAATGCAACTCCTCCCCCTTTCCCACAACTTCTATCCACATGGAAAAACTTAAACCCTTGAATATTACACTCAGCAATCACATCCCGAGTCTTTAAATTATACCCCGTTTCAGTTAATGCAATGACATAGAAGTTCCCAGCACATGCTATCAAACGTAGTTCATTAATCTTATTTCTTGCGCTTCAACTGTTAGCATAAAATACCATTATATGTTTTTTTCTTCTGCACATTTTTCCTATTCATCTTTGTTTTTACACATTTCTGAAATTATCATTACCCAGAGTTACTCCATGACGGTTACTATTAAGATTCTTAATATCAGAGCATAAGTCAATATATCCATACTCATTATTTATCATTTCTAAACCCATACCTCTAACTAATCCTAGTTTAAAGTCCTAACAACCCCCTCAACTGAGCTAGCAAGAAAACCCACACCTGCCCTGGATAAGTGAATCCCATCCCTGGCATACATGTCATTTCGGCCATAGAAGTTGTCCCAGTTGTCAATGAATGGTACTGCATTATCCTTACAGTGTTTATCCAGCCAGCAATTAACACCAATTGCTCTGGACAACCATTCATTTCCAACACCCCTCCTTGGCAAAATGCCACATATAACAGGCCCCCCCCCTTCTTCCTAATTATGACTATTGCTGTCTTGAACCTTCTGAGTCCTCACTTCTGCACTTGCCTACATCATTGCCTCCAGCACTGAGGCAGATGATGGGATTGATCCCATTACCGTTCATGATGCTGTCAAGTGGGCAAACAATGTCCTCCATCCCAGCCCCAGGAAAGCAAACTCTCTGTCTCCTAGTCCTGTCCTTCAAACAGAATGCCCTATCCATATATCTAACCTGGCTATCCCCAACAACAACAATATTCTTACCTTCCCTGGTGTCGTTTGTAGTGGCGTTCCCAGTAGTCGACTCACATTCGTCGGGTAGCACCGAGAATGCATTGGATGTTTCCACAACAGTTTCCACAGCAGTCTCTTTCTTCTTCGTCGTTTCTACCTTTCCATTCGTCTTCTTGATCGTCAACTTCGTCTCATGCTGTCCAGCCACTGTCCACGTTCCCTTCTTGATCTGATGGACTCGAAACAGGGGGACTACTACGAATCCTCTTGTTTTCCTCAGTCAATCGCCGTATTTCCATCTTCGCTACCCTCAATTCTTCCTTAAGCTGCTGGTAAAGTTGCTCGATTGAGGGCATCTTGGTTCAGTCCACGGGGAGCACACAAGACACTTCTTCACAGAGATAAGTACAGGCCACCATTGTAGGGAACTTAATGTACTGGGGGATTAGTTGGGTAAAAGTATATATTTTGTTTTATAATGAGATTGTGATGTGGGTCATTACATTTATTGATTAATGTGCAGGTTGTGAGTAACCGATATATTTATCGTAATATTCTTCTTTTCGTATTGTGCCTTGATGATATGCCACAGTAATATTATGTGAATAGTGTATACCTGATGGGATTATGGCTTTAACTGTGTTTTTTTTTTACATTATATTATTGACCCTGTTACAGGGGTCACCTGCATGTTATGTCCTTGTTGTGTTCTTGTATAAATAGGGTTAAGATTACCCATCTTTCTTAATGTTATGTTCTGTCATCAGCGATATTTTCTAGTGTATTTGTGTAACCTCTTTGTGTCTGTTAATATTGTGTTTGTTATTTTGCTATTGTACGTCCTGAGGGATTGTGATTCAAAATGAATTTATATTAAATGTAAAATGTATATCAACCCTTGTTTAAGGGGTTTTTAAATAATATATATATATATATATATATATATATATATATATATATATATATATATATATATATATATATATATATATATATATATATATATATATAAAAATAATTATAATATATATATATATATATATATATATAGTAATATATATATATATATATATATATATATATATATATATATATATATATATATATATATGCAATAAGATCACAGTAAACAGGTGATTTCAAAATATGCAAAACAACCACTCTGAAAGAATAGAGAAATTCCAAGCGCTACTACTCACATAATGTGAGTAGTCACAAAAGCGATTGGAATTTCTCTATTCTTTCAGAGTGGTTGTTTTGCATATATATATATATATATATATATATATATATATATATATATATATATATATATATATATATATATATATATATATATATATATATATATTATATATATATATATTATATATATATATATATATTATATATATATATATTATATAGTATATATATATATATATATATATATATACGTCGTGCCGAATAGGCAGAACTTGCGATCTTGGCTTAAATAGTAACGCTCATGTTGTCATATAGGACAAGTGAAAATTTGTGTTTGCAATAATTTCGCCAAAATCATTCTGAACCTAAAGAAAAAAATATATTTCACTGTGTTTGTTTAGTATTAAATTATTGTAAACAGATCTAAAATATATTTAGTTGGGTTAGGCTAAAATAAATTGCACTTGTTATAATAAGGTTAGGTAAGTTAGGTAGTCGCGCTTTCGTGACAACTCACATTATCAAGGAACTATGAAAGTAAAGCATCCAAGGAAGCTATACAAGGGGTCTGGCCAACACCTCACTATCAGATCCCACAAAGGTTAAACACCTGACGCACGCAGACCCAACTTGGATAGGTCCTTTGCACAACTCACCCACAAACTATTCTACCCAAGAAAATTTAAAAATTATTATTTGTCCAGTGTATTATTAAATTCTTCCCAAATTCTATTAATTATAAATGGATCTAATTTATTTAAACCAAAGGAAATATTCATATTATTGTCAAAACTGCTTTTTATGAAACAAGATTCAATTATATTCCTTTCGACCATGGACTTGCTTGATACTACTTTCTCAACTTTTTGAAAATCAATTGGATGGTTAAAATCTCTTACATGAATAAATAGAGCATTGAGATCTTGTCCAGTTCTAATGCTATATTTATGTTGTTTTAATCTTAGTTCGAGATTTTTACCAGTTTGACCGTAATAAACTTTATCGCAAATTTTACAAGGAATCTTATAGACACATCCATCAGCATTTTTGGGGGGAATTCTTTATCAAAAGTTTTTTTACTGTATCAAGATTTTTGAATACAACTTTAATATTAAAAGTCTTAAGAAGAGAAGGCATATCAACCAAGTTTTCATGGTAAGGGAGAACCAACATATTTTTAGTTGAATAAGGCTGGTTGTCCCTTTTTGGATTGTAAAAAGTATTTCTAGCAACTTTAAAAGATTTATCAATTACATTTCTTGGGTATTTTAAATCATTACCTATTTCATAAATTTTGGATATTTCCTCATCTATGAACTCAGGACTACAAATTCGTAAAGCTCTCAAAAACATTGATGAGAAAACAGACAGTTTGACTCTATCTTGATGCGAGGAATAATAGTGGACATAGGAACAGTTATTTGTAGGTTTTCTGTAAATTTTAAATTTGAATTCATTATTACCCTTAATAATTAAAACATCTAGGAAAGGCAATTATTAATTATTAAGGGTAATAATGAATTCAAATTTAAAATTTACAGAAAACCTACAAATAACTGTTCCTATGTCCACTATTATTCCTCGCATCAAACTGTCTGTTTTCTCATCAATGTTTTTGAGAGCTTTACGTATTTGTAGTCCTGAATTCATAGACGAGGAAATATCCAAAATTTATGAAATAGGTAATGATTTAAAATACTCAAGAAATGTAATTGATAAATCTTTTAAAGTTGCTAGAAATACTTTTTACAATCCAAAAAGGGACAACCAGCCTTATTCAACTAAAAATATGTTGGTTCTCCCTTACCATGAAAACTTGGTTGATATGCCTTCTCTTCTTAAGACTTTTAATATTAAAGTTGTATTCAAAAATCTTGATACAGTAAAAAAACTTTTGATAAAGAATTCCCCCCAAAATGCTGATGGATGTGTCTATAAGATTCCTTGTAAAATTTGCGATAAAGTTTATTACTGTCAAACTGGTAAAAATCTCGAACTAAGATTAAAACAACATAATATAGCATTAGAACTGGACAAGATTCCAATGCTCTATTTATTCATGTAAGAGATTTTAACCATTCAATTGATTTTCAAAAAGTTGAGAAAGTAGTATCAAGCAAGTCCATGGTCGACAGGAATATAATTGAACCTTGTTTCATAAAAAGCAGTTTTGACAATAATATGAATATTTCCTTTGGTTTAAATAAATTAGATCCATTTATAATTAATAGAATTTGGGAAGAATTTAATAATACACTGGACAAATAATAATTTTTAAATTTTCTTGGGTAGAATAGTTTGTGGGTGAGTTGTGCAAAGGACCTATCCAAGTTGGGTCGACGCGCGTCAGGTGTTAATCGTTGTGGGATCTGATAATGAGGTGTTGGCTAGACCCCTTATATAGCTTCCTTGGATGATTTACTTTCATAGTTCCTTGGTAATGTGAGTAGTCACGAATGCGCTGTGGTGGAGCATCTTTGCAGTTGCTGGGTCTATCAGACCGTCGGAAAACCCGCTCATACCCCGCCTCCGGCTCCTCTCTGTCCTATTGCCTCAGATGGCGAGCCTTTTTCCCGTCTAATCATCGATTGCGTAGGTCCACTCTCCAGGACAAAGGCGGGAAATCAGTACCTATTCACTATAATGGATTCTGCCACCCGTTACCCCGAGGCCATCCCCATGAGGAAAATAAATGCTCGCGCAATAGTCCGCGCTTTGATAAAGTTTTTCTCACAGGTAGGGCTGCCTCGTGAGATCCAATCTGATCAAGGATCAAACTTTACTTCAAAAATCTTCAAGGAGGCCATGTCACGCCTTGGTATAAGATCTATCCTCGCTACCTTTGTTACGAACATGGCCAGTTGGTCCCTGGGTTACAGTGCTTTTCGTAACAAACTAACAAACTTAACACGTCTAGGGGTCTTCATTCGTAGAGGAAAAGGAATTTCCTTGGTTTCTGTTTAATTTATTAATAACCATAATAAACACTTAGACGTGCTAAGTTTGCTAGTTTGTTATGAAAAGCACCATAACCCAGATACCAACTGGCCATGTTCGTAACATCGTGTTTCTTATATAATTCTGAAAAGCATGTGACACTTGTGATAATAAAATTGCCAATAATAGCATGAAATATAGGATTTATAGAGGCCCAGAGCGACAAATTTCATATACGTCACGGCGTGTCTGCACATTTTGGGCGCCTCTTTATATAATGGAATAAGGTTATTTTATTACATTAAGTAATCAATATTAATATTATTTGACAGATGTAATTAATGAATATATGATTATTAATATTTACAATATTATGATTATTATTGTATTATTAATTTCTTGAGAAACATCGCACGGAAAACGAAAATTTACAACAAAATTTTGACAGGTTGACACATTTGTGGTAAGCATAATTAATTTTCAAATTTTGTAATGGTTGTCGTAGCCGCAGCCCAAGTGCGGCTTCTTTCACCTTAATTGAAACAATATCTTAACCTGTTGTTTATATACATACCTATGATAAATTTTAATTGATAAATTATGCATAATAAAACAATAACAACATGAAATATTGATAAATTCACACCACCCACTAACCACCATCACACCACCACCAACCAACCACATTATCAACACCAACCACCACTAACCACTACAACAACTCACCAACTACCATCAATCACCCAACACCATGTCATAACAACACCACTAAACAAAACCTCACCTGCACTAACCACCGTCAACAACACCAACAACAACAATCACCAACAAAACCACAATCACCAAACACAACAATCACCATCAACAACAAAAACAATCACCAACACCTAACAACAACAATCACATCACCAAACACAACTATCAACATCACCAAACAACAACAAACCCATCACCAAACAAACAACAATCACCATCACAAAACATAAACCACCACCACACCAAACAACAACCACCACCAATCCACCACCACCAACAAATACACCACCAAACACCTCCAAGAACTACCGCCAACTACTCCAAAACAACCACCGCCACTACTCCCAACACCAACCACGCCAATCTACAATCAACAGCCACGCCTACCATTATCAACAACCACCGCCAACCTTGCCAACAACAACCACCGCCCAAACCCATTGCCAAAAACTTCCACCGCAACCATTATCAACAACAACCGCACCAAACACCTCGACCCACCACACCACCAACCCTATAACACCACAAAACACATCCATCACCAACCACATCCACCAAACCACCACCACCACAATCACCATTAACATTATCAAGGAAACTATTAGTTCCTGATAATATGCCTTTGATTGTTGGTGATTGTTCTTGTTGTTTATAATTGTTGACCGGAACATGGGTTAGAACACTAACTTCAATCGGCTGATGTCTTTTCTGCATGTTGTGGTTTTATAAGAATAGTGAGATAATTCTGAATTTTTCATGAAAGTTTTGGTTTTTTTAAATTCAGTATTTGCGGCTCAGAACTGGATCTCCTTAAGATTGCATATCCTTCCTGCACGAAATTCCCTTCATTACCCTTTCAACTCAGGGTGGAACACGTAAGAGCTCCTTTCTGGGCAACGTTCTCAACCCAGCCTACGTTCTAATTTCTTGGAGGATAACCAAGACCCATGACGGTCTGTGGCATCGACTCTACAATATTTAGTACACATTGGGGTTTTCGCGCTCTGTACTGGAGGAAATTGGCGTTTGTGCCACTGCTACAAAAGAAGTGTGAGCAATATACCATCATGACAATGAAAGCGGTGATGGAGCCTATGATTGGTCAAATTAATGAGTTAAAAACTATATGTTATGATTATTCAGTTATCATGAATTGTGATTTTATATTTCTACTATAATGTGTGGAAGATAATGTTACTTTGAGGAACAAAATCATGTGTATATTGATGCAATTGTACCAGACCCGCCCCATCAACATGTGTAAAGTATTGGTGCGTATTCCCTCAGATCTCAGCCTCAGTTCCCGGAGCTGCCCGTTGTTGGACCTGGAGAGGAACGTTGTTTTATGTGCTCAACTGTCACTTTTCTACAGCACACCACTGCTATCCTGCCTTAAAGGTGGAGGTGGGCGCCATGAACTGTAGTCCTCACGCAAACCTTTGCCTCAGGTAAGTTGTCCGACTTACCTGACATTTGGTTTGACATCGGTTATGTCTCTGGTAAACATTGTCACTGTCCCTGTCAGTGAGCCATAATTCTGTTTTCACAGACTCAGGTCTGTTTGTCTTGCACTTTCTGGACCTAGCTTTCATTGATGTTTTTCTTTGCCCTATACATGTATATAAACACATTTTTAAGGAATTAGAATCGTGGATCGCTGTGGAGCAGGATCAGGAGTAATTTACTCAGTTTGGGATCTATTGCGCGCAGTACCTCCGATGCCCGTCCATACGCCGACCTCTTCATCAATGCTTTCGCAGGCTGCCTACAATCGAGTATTATGGAATTACGGGAAGAGCTGAGGACGTCCCTGACAAAGCGTGATGATCAGCTAGTGGCTTCCCCACAGGTTTATTCTTGGTGAGTCTTAGTTTATGGGGCAGCTCAAATCACGTAGTTTTTTTGTTTATAAATTTTCAGGTTATTTATTTATAGATGGAAATCATTTTTTTTTGAGCAAGGCAGTATACATAATGTAGGAATGTTGTGAAAAACACTTTTTGAAACATTCTTCGGACGTATAGGGACGACCTCCAGCAAAATCAGATTAGTTTAATGTCTTAAGTTTCAATAAGCTTAAGTATGTGGGTGTATTTACTTCTTAGGTAATTTTATTCAATATGTCATAGATTAGTTGATGCTGACTAAAAGGAAGCTTTGAGCTCTGAGTACGACTATGATTATTTCGTTTACTAGTTCGTAAAGTGTGAAGTTCCTCACCTCCCGTCCTGTAAAGGAAGAGAATGGACGGGTGGAGGAGGTGGAAAGAATAGCTGGACGACAGTCTCTCATTGTAATGTGACACGCCAACAGTTTACACTTCTGAGAAACCTCAGAGCGAAGTTTTCTCCTCTCTGTTGGAGCCTTGCAAAGTAAATAAGCTTATGACTCGGCGCAAGAGGTGCAAAAGCTTTGTGCTAAAATTTCATCCACATTTGGGATTGTTCCACAACCACACAACACACACAATACCTATATATATATATATTTATATTTATATTTATATATATATTATAGATATATATATATATATATATATTATATATATAATATAAATTTTATATATATATGTGGGAGTTGTGTGTATACATATAAGGCAAAACAAACACTAGTGATTGTAAAAATTTTTTTAAGTATGGAAATAAAAATTCCAAGCACTTCTCTAGGTTTTTGGCTAGTTTTGCAACTCAAAATAACTTTGAAAATTTTTCTGATTGATCCACTTAGAAATTAATATTAGTAAGGGAATGGTATATAGCTCTGTTAAAAAAAAACCTTCAATTGCTTATTAGATTCTTTAAGTCTTATGATACACATAATATTAATAAAAATGTGCCACCTTAATAAAGACAGAATAAAACAAAATAAATGTAATAGTAATTATGAAAGAAAATGATGGCAATGAAAAAATGAGTAATTCTCTTAGATGAACTGATAACTTTTTCTAAAATTAGAAAAAAATTCCCTAGAAACAGTTACACAGCAATTTTAAAGAAACCAATAAAACTACTGAACAAGGATGAGTTGAATTAATCAATACAATTACTTCCGCTAATCAATTTTACCTTACATCGAATGGACCTAATTTAAAAACCACACAAAACCAGGGACTCCAGTCAGACCAATTAATAGCTCCATAGGATCGTTTAGTATAAATTATCCAAATGGTATTATTGACATTTTGTGGCTTAATGTTGGAAAATTTCTAACTTTAATGTTAAAAAAAACATAGTTTTAGTTGATCAAATAAGTCTCCTTGACTGGTTAAATGATTTTAACATGGTTAGTTTTGATGTTACCTTCCTTGTTTAGAAAGAGTTCTGTTGATGATTTATTAAGTTTCTTATATGAGACTCGTTAATTATGATTTACCATTTGCCAGTTCCTCTATCATTAAACTTATTAAATTTGCATTTTGATGCAAAATTTGTATTTAATGATATGTTTTACAATCAGATGTTGGTAATATTAAGGCAATGGGAAATCCTCTTTCACTGTTCTATTTGTAACTATACATGGAATTTTTTGAAACAAGGCTGCTTAACACAATCCTCCCTTATAGACCTAAATGGTTCAGGTATGTTGATGATATTTTGTCTTATGCCCAAGAATGTAGATATAAACCATTTCCTTGGTAAATTAAATAGCTTAGCCCATTCTATAAACTTTACTGTTGAGTTTGAAGAAAATAACTCATTGCCTTTTTCTAGATGTTTTCTAGATGAATTCAAATATAAAATTTGCAGAAAACCTACAAATAACTGTTCCTATGTATGCTATTATTCTTCATATCAAGATAGTTAAAATGTCTGTGTCCTCATCAATGTTTTTGAGAGCTTAACGTATTTGTAGTCCAGAGTTCATAGACGAGGAAATATCCAAAATTTATGAAATAGGTAATGATTTGAAATACCCAAGAAATGTAATTGATAAACCTTTAAAATTGCTAGATTATTATTATAATCAAAAAGAAGCGCTAAGCCACAAGGGCTATACAGCGCTGCAGGGTAGGGAAGGAAGCAAGGGAATTGGATGGCCAGAAGGGAGGGGGATGATATGATCAGCAGGTTACATGTAAAACAGAGGCGGGACAGGGGATAGTAAGGGGGTCGAAGGTAGCAGGAATGAAAGTAGAAAGGGCTGTGAAGGTATCAGAATTTGTGGAGTAAGTCAGTCGTTGTTAAAAAGTCAATGAGAGAGTCCGGAGGAAAGAGTGGGTCCATCAGCGAGAAGGAAGGTAAGAGAGAGCAGCGGTGTTAAAATTGTAGAAATCACTTGTTACAATGCAAAAAAGGGAAAAACAGCCTTATTCAACTAAAAATATGTTGGTTCTCCTTACCATGAAAACTTGGTTGATATGTCTTTTTTTCTTCTTAAGACCGACTAATATCAAAGTGGTATTTAAAATCTTGAAACAGTAAAAAACTTTTGAAAAAGAATTCCCAAAATGCAGACAGAAGTGTTATACGATTCCTTGTAAATTTGGATAAAAGCTTATTACGGTCAAATTGGGGTAAAAGTTTCGAACTAAGTTAAAACAAACATATATATAGCATAGAACTGGACAAGATTCAAGGCTCTATTTATTAATGTGACGAGATTATTACCCATCCAATTGATTTCAAAAAAGTGAGATAGTTGAATATAGCAAGTCCATGGTCGACAGGAACTATAATTGACATCTTGTTTCATAAAAAGCAGTTTGGGACTATAATAAGACTATTTCCTTTGGTTTATATAAATTAGATAATTTATATTTTATGAATTGGGGGAAGAATTTAATAATACATAGGACAAATAATAAATGTTATATTCTTAAAATGTTGGGTAGAATAGTTGTTATGTGGGTAGTGTGAAAGACCTTGTCTAGTTGGGCCAGTGGCCTGCTGCAGTGTTCTTTTTTATGAGTCGCGTGTCAGGTGGGTGTTGCTTTGTTGTGGGATAGTGATAGTTAGGTGTGGTCTAGACCACATAATGACACCCATTTGAAGTTGGAGAGGAAACAGATCGGCATTGACTACTGGATCCCCAGCCATGCTGGCATCGGGGAATGAGGCGGCAAGATTGCAGCCAAGGCAGCAAACAGGACAATCACCACATGTTAGGATTACTGTCCTCATAAGCCTACGACAGACCTAACTGGTGGCGCCAGAGCCATGAAACTTATGGGGGAGGGTCCTTAGGTGACTACACCATCTCAACAGAGGTACCAAGCAGCGAATTCAGGGGAGAACCCCTCACCTATGACTGAAGCTCAGTCCAGAGCGCAGTTGTACCGCCATCCAACGGCTTCGTTTGGCTTTCCCACAGCCAAGATGATGGTAGACAAAGGCTGAGGAGTTTGCCAGTCCTGTCAGCACGTGGTGTCCAGCTGCCCCTTACACACTATCTTCTGGAGTGCGAAGAAATAGAGGAAAAGTAAAAGCAGCCAAGGAAGCTATATAAGGGTCTGGCAAGCTCCTCACTTCTGTTTCCCAACAACGGTTAAACACCTGAGCGCGCCGTCCCAACTTGATAGGTCCTTTGCACAACCCACCCCACAAAACTATTTTACACAGAAAATTTAAAAAATTATTTTGTTCCAGTGTATTAATTAAATTCTTCCCAGAAATTCTATTAAGTATAAATGGTTCTAATTTATTTAAACAATGGAAATATCTTATTATTGTCATAACTGCATTTTATGAAACAAGATTCAATTATATTCCTGTCGACATGGAGCTTGCTTGATATTACTTTTCTCAACTTTTGAAATTCAATTGGTTGTGGTAAAATTATTACTGAATAAATAGTGCATTGAATCTTGTCCAGTTCTAATGCTATTTATGTTTGTTTTAATCTTAGTTCGAGATTTTTACGATAAAGTTTATTAGGTTCAAACTGGTAAAAATCGTCGAACTAAGATTAAAACTACATAAATATAGCATTAGAACTGGACAAGATTCCAATGCTCTATTTCCTATTCATGTAAGAGACTTTTAAACCATCCAATTGATTTTCTAAAAGTTGGAAAAGTAGTATCATGCAAAGTCCATGTCGACAGGGAATATAATTGAATCTTGTTTCATAAAAAGCAGAGTTTGACATCATCATGAATATTTTCTGTGGTTCTTATATAAATTAGATCCATTTATAATTAATAGAATTTGGGAAGAATTAATAATACACTGGACAAATAAATTAAATTTTCTTGGGTATAATAGTTTGTGGGGGGGGGTTGTGCAAAGGACCTATCCAAGTTGGTTCGGCGACGCGTCAGGTGTGTAACCGTTGTGGGATTGATAGTGAGGTGAATGGCCAGACCCTATAGCTCCTTGTATGCGGTACTTACATAGTTCTTGATAAATGGAGTGTAGTCCACGAGAAAGCGCATGGAATTTCGCTATTCTTTCAGAGATGGTTGTTTTGCATATATATATATATATTTAATATTATATATATATAATTTATAGATATATATATCTATATATATATTATAGTATATATATATTATATATAATATATTATTTTTATATATATATATATATTAATATATAAATTAATATATAATATATATATATATATTAATATATATTATAATATATATAGATATTTATAAATATATAATATATTTATTATATTATATATATATATTATTTATTTGAATTATATATATATATTAATATATATATAAATATTAATTTTTTAATATATTTATATATATACATATATATTTACTTTAATAAAATATTTATATATATATATATATATATATATATATATATATATTATTTATTTATATTTAGATATATTTATATATATATATATATGTCGTGCGATAATAGCAGGAACTTGCGTCTTGGCTTAAATAGCAACGCTCATCTTGCCATATAGGACAAGGAAAATCTGTGTATGCAATAATTTCGCCAAAATCATTCTTAACCTATACGAAAAAAATATCTTTCACTGTGTTTGTTTAGTATTTAATTACTGTATACAAATCTTAAATTATATTTTGTTGGTTAGGCTAAAACAAAGTGCGCTTGTTATAATATGTTAGGGTAAGTTTTCTAAGTTCCTTTGTGGTGAAAATTATAAATTTTAACATCAAACATTTTAATGAAAACATATACTATCTTTAAAGTTAATAAAGAGAAAATTTTAGAAAGGAAAGGACTTAATTTTAAATGAGCTTTCTTCTAATTGACCAGATTTACATATTAGGCACACATACATAATTATTTTTTATAACAAAAAGATACAATATATATATATTTTATTTATATTTATTATATATGTCGATGGAGACTCTAACTATGAAGTTAGGACAATGTACACAGTTGTTCTAAACCTCCGTACTCCACACTGGACCAATACCTCGGCGTCCAGCCAAATCGCCTAGACGGTGTAAATCCCGAACAAAGATATCACTTTTCAATCTTTTTCATCTTTGAAATGAAACTTGGGTTTGTCAGAAGTTATTGTTCTGTGTAACGTCGTTCGATTTTCTTGTCCTTGAAACAAAGCTACTTCTCTTTTACTCTTTAATCGTGCAAACAAGCTGCTTTCTTTTCCCAATAGGTTAGAAAAGTACAATTAGTCGGCTTCCTTATGCCATAGTCATCTATAAACTGGTCCTTTCGTTTCCAAAACAATTTATCCTTTTTTAAACGGCCACCAATGCTCCTCTAGCAATCTCGCTTGAAAATATTTTACCTTTGCCTTTATTTCGTAGGTGCTTGCCGTCCCATTGCATAATAAATCTTTAGAAACTACTATAACCGTCTATAACGGTCTGAGCCGCCCATAGACGTTCTCCTAACCTCGAGTTACCGTTTAATAAAGGGGGCCCCCCCCGTCTCTTAACATCCCGTCTGCCATAGCCTCATTCTAGGGTTTCTTTTATGTTCCAATTAAAACTTAAAAGCGTCAACGAAGAACCGTGCATGAACATCTTTAAGTTTTTCATTACTAATGTACAATCCTCTTCTTGTTTTCTACTAAAATGTACACAGCTCACACAACGTGAGGTGTCATCACACACGGTGGTCTCCTCAGTATGCTAGAAAGCCCATCTCACGCCAGCACTCCTCGCTCTACCTCTCTACGGTGACCAACCAAAAGAACAGCATGTTATTATGAACTACTGGACTAGGAGACTTGTTGATATGGCGAAGGACTTTTACTGTGGACATGATCGTTGACGCTATTCACCAAAATCTAAACGAACCCTAGTATGTATATATGGTAAAATATATACCAATTTAAAAACAAATATTATCTTTTAACGTGTAAGGGAATTATTCTTTATGGAAGTTATTCTCTTCAGTTTTGTAACAAAGTTTTTTAAGCTCAGTTCACTCTTATCAAGAAAACTTATGAATTTCGACGTCGTTATTTTTCTGTTTTTCATTTTAAGAAAAAATGTAATGACCTTCTTTGATTAGATAAAATAAATAAATAAATAAAAGCTTCATCATTTATTCAATAACTTCTTTGTCATGCAGGTAGATATCAAAATTCATGTATTTTGAACTGTAACATCCACACTACTCCTGAGTGTAGGGCACTGTACTTTCCACCTCTTCAAGGCGGCCATCGTTGGCATGGTGAGAGGATCTTGGTCTGGGAATTAGGTCCTGTTGGTCCCCTTCTCAGACGAAAATTTAATTACCCTCAATCCCCCTTCCCTATCCCATCCTCCAGCTCCCTTTTTCCTTTCTCCTCTCATCCTCCCTCCCCACCTCCTTTACGCTCTTCCTTTTTGGCCTTAGGGATTTTTTCCACAGGCGCGCTATCGTTCATAGGTAGGGGAAAGGATACCGGGGGACCATCCCATTCCATTGAGTCTTGCGGTGGCGTAGTTTGCGTGGAATCTGGATTACCCGTCGGGATTCCGGGGGTGGTGGCAGAAGGAGGTATGTTAGTGGAGATATCGGCCGCTCTCTTCTTTTGTCCACTGAGGTAGACTCGGCAGATGTGAGGTTGCTATCCCAGATGCTGGTTTACTGGCATGAAATGGGTAGGGTATGGCACGGGTTCCATGCTGCAATCTGTGCTTACTTGCTGTGCTGAGGTCCTCTTGGGGCGGAGAGGGAGATTTTGGCTAGTTCAGTCTCCATGGATACTATCCATCCCGGTTCCATTTTTTATTTTTTTTTTTATTTTTTATTTTATTTTCTTATTCTTGTTTTTTTCTCTAAAAACAAAAAGAAAGAAGTACCTAAACATGGAGAAGTACCCGATCCATGACCCCGCTACCCTGGGCCCCTTATTGTTACCGCACCCCGTTCTGACCTTCACCTCGTCTTTTGACATTCTTCGGGCCATTCCTAAGGCCCTTTACATCTTTCTGGTGTGGTTTCCTCATCTGATTCAGGTACGGGGCTTCTCTGACTCCTTCGATTTGTCTGTTTCTGCTTTCCTTTGACTATGCTTCAGGCCTTTTCCCTCTTCCGTGAGGCGATTTTCGAAATGCCAGCCTGTCACCACCGTAGGACGACTATGGTCCCACTTCTAAGTCAACGATAATCTCCTAATGATGCTACTTCCTTTACTTCCATTTTCTATCGGATAGGAAAAGACCGACACGTCATGCACCCCCTCTCCACACTCAGTTTCGGACCACACAATGGACTAATTCTTTACATTAAGACCGATTTCTATTCCCTATTTTTCCCAAACCATGTATTGGCAAAGCGCTCTTCCCACCACGTTGGTAGAGATATTTCTTTCATTCTCTTAAGGTGGTACGCAGATCATCACAGTCCAGAATTTACCCAAGCTTATGATCTTTCTTTCTTTCACATATCAATACTATTCCTATCACTATTGTAAAACATCATTCCCTCAATTCTTTTTAGTGGTTACTGTTATTCTGCCCCATTCCATAGTCAACAGAATTTCCAATGTGGAAATGACATTCTCGAACAGCTGGAACTCCAAGATCTACCAATTCTCAAGGTAGAAGACGATACCCTTGCAATGCGGCTCATTTAACTTTTGACAGCCTTTAAATCCCATCCTTGTTTATGTAGCAGGACATCGGTTAAAAGTTCGGAAGGTGATCCTACACCGCAACAGTGCAGGAATTGCTGGCGATTTGGCCACCAGCAAAATATTGCAGATCTATAGCCGAATGCCCAGTCTGGGGTTTGCCGATGACCATTCTAGTACGTCTTGCAGCCGAATTTCCCTCTTCCCTTTAAATTTGTCATGAGGCTCACCCTTCGTACCTCACCGTTGCCAAGTCTACTTAAATGAGCGGAGAAATTCGTTGCCTCAAAGAGGCAGAAGGTCTCCTTATGCTATGGCGGTTTCTCTTTCTCCGCCTCAAGGGGACTGCCCTGTGTTTCTTATTCTAGTGTTTCAAAGCGTCCCCCCACTTCTGGGGTCACATCTTCTGCAGCCGCCCCCTGCAGTTGCCCGTTCATAGTCACTCCTGTATCTAATTATTTTGTGTCCTGGGCTCAGACATCCCTACTTCAACTCCTCAGTCTGTCCTCACTTCTTCGTGTCCTCCCTCACAAAACCCCGGTATCGACAAGACCTCATTTCGACACCTCCTCCCAATCGTCCCCCTACTTCTCAGAGGCCCAAAAATCTCCTTTAACCCCTCCTTCCCTTCATCCACCTCCCCATTTTACCTTCCGGTTTTGTACCTGGGTCTTCCCTTCACTGGCTCTGTTACAAGTGTGGAGGTTCATCCTCCTCCTCGTACTGTGCCTTCTTCCCTGTCCCCTCCCAAATTTCTTCCTCTTCTGCCACCTCCAGGTTTCTGCCTCTTCTGGGACCCCCACATTTCTCCAGTTCCCTCCACCCTTTCGCCCCACCCTACCTTGGTACAGTCCATTACAGCTCCAATCTTTACTCAAACTCCTCCTCCTTCCATCTCCAATATTGCCTCCCATACTACGTCTCTGAACTCTGAAACACTTGAAGCAATCTGTGAATATATTGCAGAGACCCAAACCCTCAATGGACAAGATCCACCCTTGTTCCCTTTTCTTTCTCTTCTCCATCTGCACAATCCCTTTTTTCACAAACGCACCGTTCCTTCGTACTTGAACGTTTTCCTTTGCCACCGCATGTGGACTTTTCTAACCCCCCCCGTCCGTAGGTACCCCCTTAAACCGCGGATTTCAGGTATCTTTATCGTTGCCAAACATGGCCCATTTACAGTTTTCCACTGTTGGTGTTTGCTTACAGGAACCAAAATTACACTCTTCCCTTATCTATCCTATCTCAGGCTATAATTTATTGTATTCTTCAGATCCTTTTCCTGATGGGACCTTTAATGAAAGTGCCTTTTTATGCACTGATATTTAGTTACACCAGTTCGTACTTCGTGCATTACACAGCAGCCGTATCCACTTGCATAGGTAGTATACACTCTGTTCTTTGCATCTCTCGCCTTCTCGGGCATTATCTATCCCCGATATTCCCTTTCTTTTTTTAAATCTTTACCGCCACCTTCTGTTTAATTTGGCGTTTTTTAATGCCCTTTTCCTCTGAAAGGGGTCCCCACTGTGTTTTCCCGGGGGCTTTCCCAGTTAGAGGGCTTTTCTTGTCCCAAACCCCCTCCATGTTTTTATACAGGTACTCACCCCCATTTTGATCCTTCTGCTCATACTATCTCTTGCATCGATTTTTTTGTCTACTCTTCCCCCGAAGCTTTAGACTTCCCCCTGGTTGTTTTCTCGGATTTAAATGTTAGTGATCACCCCCCCAATCATTCTTATTCCCCTTCCTTTCACCACCTCTTGGGTTAACCCACACTGGAAATTTGATCAGGAAAATTTGGGAAAACCTTTATCACAATAATTTTTTTTTTAATGAGGTTCCTTCTTTTTTCCCCCCAAATTTGATGAGCCTTTTACACCTTTTCCGTCCTCCTTTTTTAACCCCCAGTTTCATTTTTATACCCCAAACTTCGGGCAGGCATTTCAGAAATGGGGTTGCCTTGGTGGTTTTTCTGTTTGTGCTCGTGCAGTACGTTTAAAAACGATGCAGGGGGCAGGTACCAGTAAAAAAGAACCACGGAGAAAACTTCTTGTTTTTAAAGCAAAAGCTTTTCAATTACTCGCCGTGTCATCCTTTGATGCAAAACGAAAGGCTGGCGAGATTATGTCTCCACCATCACCCTCTGTTTTCCCTTATGAGTTTTAGGTCGGGAAAAAAAAGTAAAAAAACTGAGTGGGAAAATTTCCCCTGACCCGGCCCCTTTTCGGGCGGGTTCCCCGGTGTTGATACAGAAAAACCACTAGATGTTCCCAATGAAATTGGCAACCATCTGGTCCGTATTTCTCAGGGGCTCCCTAATGCCCCCGTTTCTTTCCCTTAAAAAGGTTTCCCAGGGGAGGTTAGACCCTTTAAATTTTCTTCTCTCAAAAAGGGAAGAAAAGTATAATGGGGCCTTTTACACTTCGGGAAAACGGGAAAGGGAAACCACTCTCAGCTTCCCTAAATCTTGGGGAGCGGGGCCCCCGACGACATTCTTTTTTATTATGCTACAACTTTTTAAAATCAGCCCAACCCCTTTCAGTCCTTTTAATCCTTTTTCATTCTTATTTGGTACAGGGAGTTCTTCCCGGGTTTTAAAATTCTCCATTGTTCCCCCTTTTTCGGGTAAACCGGGAAATACGGGGACATGAAGCCTCCCATTTAATCGTCCCATCCCATTGCTTTCCCAGTGCTTTTTTGAAAAAGGTGAGGGAAAACCCCGGGGTAAATAGACATTTTAGTTTGGTTTTTTAAGGGGACACAAACAAGTCTCTCCACTCGTCTTTATGGTTTTCCTTTAAGGGCGTTCTTTATGGGGACCCCTTACTACCCCTTGAAAAGTATGTTCGAAATTTCCTTTGGGGAAAAAACACTCAGTTATTCCCCATACTTTTTGACCTTGAGAAGGCATTAAAACCACAACTTGGAGGTAAATATTTTGGCCAAACCCCATTTCCTTGGGCTTCGAGGCAATAAACCATCCTTCCTTAAGAACTTTTTAAGGGACAGAATTTCCGTGTTCGGGTTAATAATGTGCTTTTCCCCGGACTTTATCCAAGCTAAAGGTTTGTCCCCGGGATGTTTTCTGAGACAACATTTTTTCTCCTTGTTTTAAAAATGTTTGGCCCCTTAGTCTTCCATCCAATATTTGGTCCCATCTATGTTCATGACTTCTCTATAGCCTGTGCGGGGCGCGGGCCTGTCCCTCTTACAGTTTTTCTCCCAAAACATGCGACCCGACCGTGTTTCAATTGGGCCACCACAATGGGTTTTAAATTTTTCCCCGGTACCAAAACTCACCAAATTACTTTCACTAGACCCCTTTTTTTTTCCCCGATCATACTTTGCACCTCTATGGCTCCCTTATCCCTGAACGTGATAGTCAGGTTTCTGGCCTCCTTTTTTGACCGTTGGTTATCCTGGAAACCCCCACATTACCTCTTGAAGGCCTTGTCACAGCCAGCTCCCAACCCTTTTAAAACCTTTGCTCATCTTTCTTGGGGAGTGGGGGGCTGTGAACTCTCTTTGCCTCATTCAGCCCCCAATTTTTTTTAACTTGTTATGGTGCCCCGATCTATTTTAGCGGCCCCCCCCCTGCTATTTCTCTGCCCTTTTCCCCCTTCATCACCAAGGGGTTACGTTTATGCCCTTTGGGGCTTTTCGCTCTTCCCCTGTTGAGAAACCTCTTTTGCAAAAATCGAACATTCTCCTTATCCGATCGCCGTGATCCCCAAATTTCCCTTTGCTACTTTGTTTCGCTTAGGGTTACGCAATCCTTTCCAAATTTATAGAAAAGGTTTGCCGATATAGTAGCATTCTTTTTTTTGTTTGCCGCCCCCGTTTGCCCCCGTCCCCTTTTCCCCTTTGTTACATTCGCTCTTTGGTTTTTCCTTCAATTACTACCTTTCCCCATGCTTTGTAGCATCTCCTTTTCCCTACCTTTTTTCATGCCATTTTCAGTGCACCCCAGATGGCTTAAGGGCTTTGTGGCGTAGGTTTTTAAACAGTGTTTCCTTGGCAGCGTCGTACGAGGGCATTTTAAATATCTTCGGGGTAGGTTTTTTTATTGCGGAATTGTATGCCATTCTTGCAGCATTATTGTTTTGCATCTATGTCTTGTCTTTATTTGTGGTTGTTCAAGGGCTCCCCTTGTGCTTTACAGGCTATACAGAAATTTGATTCACTTCACCCCTTAGTCGTCCGTATCCAAATTTTTGGGTAGCCGCATTCTTCTAAGATAAAAATATTGTTTTTGTTGGGGGTCCCTTTTGGTCATGTTGGGGCGTACGGGCCCAAAGAACAGGCCCGGGCCTGCCCGCGCGGTCGCAGTACATGACCTACCAGTTTATAAGAAGTGTTCCATTTCCCGGAATTTTGATAAATTAGGAAATGTGCAACCCCTTGGGGTTTTTTTTATTGGGGAAATTTTTCCCACAAAGTGGCTTTTATCAGTCCATTTCGTAGGGAGAAAAACTTGAAGGGAAAAGGAGGAGAATGAGGTAATTCAGGTCCCCCAACCCTTTAGTCGAGTGTTAAATTTCATCAATGTTGAGGGACGGGTTCCTCATTCTCCTCCTGTTTCTTCAAGTTTCTCCTGCGTATGGCTGATGAAGCCAATGTGTGGCGAAAAAGTTTCCCCAATTAAAATAACCCCCGAGTTGCACATGGTTAATTTATCAAATGTCGGTTTCTTTGGAACCATTCATCTACAAACCTGTCAGACACTGCAAATTTTGGGATCTTTTTTTTAGGAAATTTTTTCGCTTTTCCTTTAAATTTTTAGGGACCCCCTAACCCTTTCCCCATTGAACAAAATGTGCACCACCTTTGACTGTTTCCCTTTTCCTGCCTTTCGGTTTTTAAGCGCTTCTCCCCTCATATGCCGTATTTATTCAAAATTTTTGGACCCGAAACTCGCTCAAGGTTGAGGGACTGTTTCCCCATTTCCTCCTGTTTTTCAAGTTTCTCCCAGTTTGGAAATGATGAAAAACCCTGTGTGGCGAAACGTTCCCAATTAAAAATTTCCCAAAAGTTGCCATGTGTCTAATTTAAACAACATTTTCGGTTCTCCCGAACCATTCCCCCACGGGCTTTTTTCTGCAAAAGCTACCCACCCTTTCAACCCGTTTGGGGAAAAACGTTGGTCTACTCTGCCCGGTAACCCAAAAATTTTAAACTATTAAACCAATATGGGGAAATGTCCGTCTTTTTTTTCACCCGTGTCGGGTTGGGGGAAAAATAAACCCCAAAAATCAGTTTAATGGATCCTTTTATTGATAAGTTTCCGCCCACACAGTGGGGTTTTTTAAGTCACAAAAAAGAATGTTTTTTGACTTGGAAAAAAAACCCAAATTTTTTTTTGGGGGGGGCGAAAAAAAAAAAAATAAAAAAAAAGGGGGTTCAAAAATCCTTTTTTATGCCCTTGTGTTTATATTTCCTTTTGTCGGTTTTTTTAATTTTCCAAATTTTTTTCCGTGTCGAGGTTGGGGGATTCTCTCTCCCCCCTTCCGCATTGGCCAACTCGTTTACTCATGGTTATCTCATGGGAGGACCCCCCCTGCACCTCTCTGTAAGAATTGTAGGGTTCCATTTTCGGTTTGCCACATTCTATTTTGGGCGGCCCACCTTTTTTCCCCCGGAGCACGCAGAATTTTTTTCAAGTCGTTTCACTCCCCCTGCCCCTCTCTTTACCTTTTTCCCTTCTCCCTGATGGACCCCCCTTTAAACCCGGGTCTATTGGAATTTTTTTACAACTGAAACCTTTTCTTCACAAACTTGATGATACCTTCGCCCTTTTTACCCCAATTTTTCTTTCTATCCTTTCCCCCGCACTATCCCTGCCCTGCTGTTTTCTGTTTTCCTACTGTCATCCCCCCCCCCCTTCTACCTCCCCAAAACCCCCGCTTTTCCTTCCCCCACCCTGCCCGTTTGTTAAGCCCTTGTGGTTTTTGCGCTTTCCTTTTTTTATTTTAAAAAATTAAAAATAATTGGAATTCCCCCAAAAATTGAATTCCGCCTGGCCCAATTGCCCTTTAAATTTAAACATTTAAAAATGTTACCTTATGCTTTCTTAATTTTTGCCTTTAAATTTTTTCCCTTTTTATTACACTTTGGAAACCCTTTTTGTTCCTGGCCAAAAAAAGTTTTATTTTTAAATCCTTTTATTGGGAAAAAAAATTTGGGAAATACCCCTTTTTCCCTTTTTAAACCCTTTCTTTTGTGGTTTTCAGGGTTTAAATTTTTACCCAAATAATCCCCCCAAATTTCAATATTTTTTGTGGTTTTGGAAGTAAACAAAAATGTAATAAAAAAAAAAAACTGACAAAAAAAATTTAAAAACAAATTTTTTTTTTTAAACTTTCTGCACATTTAAAAAGTTTTAAAAATGGGCAGCTTTTCAAAAATTTGGGGAACATGCAAAAAAAACACTTTAGCGCTGTCTACCATCAGGTTTTCTTTTAAGATTCTTGTATCTGTGTTTTAAAGTCCATTATATTTGGTGGAAGTGCTCCCCTTGCTCCTCTTGAGTATTTCTCCAAAATTCTTTCCCTTTTAAAAAGTCAAGATGAGCATGAAGGTTTTTGGACCTTAAGGGAATCCTAAAAAACCCCTCTGACCATATTATTATTATAATAAAAAAGAAGCGCTAAACCACAAAGGGTTTTTAAGGGGCTGCCATTTTGACCATAGCCTTTTACCAAAAATCTCAACAAGGTTTTCCCCAAAATTTTTCAGCCTTTTTGGGTTTCCCAAAAAAAGGCCCGTGGCACGGCAACAAAAATCTCCCAGGGTTCCTTTTCCTTCTCTGTGAGCTTCTTTGGGGAAAATTTTGAGCACTCCATTTTTTTTCCCGACTTGTGGTCCAGTAAAAATGCCAGCCCTTAACCCTTTTCCTTGATTGCTTGGGGAAAGAAAATCTTGAAGTCTTAAGAAATGGGGTGACGTTTTCCCTTTGGGCTTGTCACCCGCCCACTTTCATCCACCCGTCCCACTCTTATATTACATTTTTAAAATTTTAAGGTTTACAAGTCTTTAAT
>NC_069484.1:5290900-5342934 GCF_026875155.1 Cherax quadricarinatus | reverse complement strand
AGGGGATTAAAAAAGAGGAGGGGGACGTTCCCCCGAGACTATGGTTCGAAACCCTAGTCAACCTAGGTAAATCTTTACTAAGTTTTGCGACATTGCTCTCAGGAAAATAGCTTGAGCAATTATCTTTAACTGCACTGAATTATTGTTCCTCTCAGAGGCAAATTTCCTGCCTGTTTTCTCTTATTTGCTTCCTCATAAAAATTCCTTAACTCTTCCTAACTCTTGGCTGCTCTTTGGAAATTTTCAATATAAAATTATTTGCTCATAAACCCATAATATGGACTTTCCGAGTTCTTTAACTGAGTATCAGTTGTAACCGGGAGACGAAAAGGACTGGAAATACAGCCAAACTGAACTTTTTTCAGTCTGTATATCCTGACATGATTGTTCGGATCTCAAAGATCTAACGGTTATGAACAACCTAATAGTCTCGGTTTATCTCTTGTAACCCTTACGCAAGAAAAGTTTTAATAAAATCAGCCGTAAAAGCATGTATTTTTGTTCTATAACTGAGAAGTACATCACTTATCTTCTAAGGTAATGATGGGTGAATTAGGCTAGGGTCATTTGACTTGGAGATCCCACACAATTAAACTCTTTATACATTTTTTGGACTTTTAACTTCATGGTGAGGTACATAATGTCCATAAATTCTACTCTGATTGGAGGTACTTCTTCAGTATATTCGTCTCTCGACCTGCGGGGAGAGAGGACGCTTCTACAGGTTCTCTTGCACACCACCTGGTGAGGAAAACATAGCATTAGCACCAAGATGGCGGACCGACTGTACCGGCGCATAAATACTGTCTGCATTCAGCTGGTTAGAGGATCTTTAAGCAACGACACGATGAACGTTCTCCTGCCAAGCATTATCAGGGACTGTTATGGCATCCCCAATGAAGAGCTGTATGGTGTGGCACTGAATGGAATGTCAAGGGTCTTCGTGAAGTTCATGAGGGCTGACTTCTACTCTACCATCGTAGACGAATTTCAAGAAAGACGGATGAGTATCAATTCGGCAGTGGAAGTATGCTTACATGATGTGTCTAAGTATTTTACTTGGGTGAAGGTAAGGAATGTACCTTTTGAGGCAACAGCATACAGCCTACAAGATGTGTTCAGTGGTTATGGAAATGTACACTCGACGAGCATGGGATGTGGAGGGACGGCCCATTATGAGGGGATGCCGGAAGGATCCTTCACACTGAAAATGACCCTGAGGAGGCCGATACCATATGTTACTTTGCATAACCATAGAACACAGGTTTTTGTACACTATGCGGGACAGAGGAAGACGTGCCGTTTATGTGACTCTTATGAGCATATGGTGGCACAATGCCCCAGGAGACAGGGCCCTAGGCGTCAGGAGACAGCTTCTGTGGATACGCCATTAGAAGCCGCGGACG
Source organism: Cherax quadricarinatus (assembly GCF_026875155.1). Taxonomy (NCBI): domain Eukaryota; kingdom Metazoa; phylum Arthropoda; class Malacostraca; order Decapoda; family Parastacidae; genus Cherax; species Cherax quadricarinatus. The sequence continues at coordinate 5,341,528 of NC_069484.1, read as the reverse complement.
TTATGACGGGTGAAGTGGAAAGCCGGGGTACAGGTCTATGGAGTGAGGAGGTCGACAGGGCAGAGGTGGTTTTGGAGACGTGTGCTACACTACCAGTGGAAACGGGGGGGGGAGGGAATATCGCTGTCAGACAGACCGTTAGGTACTGCAGAGTCAGCTCAGGACGGGATTTTGGAGGCTGTGCTGAAGGATTTTTTGGAAGAGTCGGAGCATGGTGTGGAAAGTGATGTGAGGTTAGGTGATGACAAGGTGATGGATGAACAGAAGCAGGGTAAGGAAGACTTGAGTGAGGTTCGAAAGGAGAGCAATGTGGTGGTGAAGGTCCATCAAGAAGATGTGGTTGCAGAAGAAATGTGTGTAGAGGGTAGCTCCCGCAAGAGATCAGCGGGGGCATCAGACATGGACGAAGTCCTCACACCAGCGCAGAGGCCTGGGAAGAAGATGTGGGCAGCTGTGGTAGCAAAGGCAAGTCCGGGAGGAGGGGGGGGCAGTGGAAAGCTAGGCGGGAAGGGACAGGGAGGGGTTGGAGGGCAGGAACGAGGGATTGATAGAGAAGAACCGAAACCTATGAAAGGAGGACCAAGTAAGCCTCAGCGGCATAGGGGTAAGCCGCCATTCTTGTAAGATTCAGGTGTGTAACTTTCAATGTAAACGGTCTTAAAACCGAGGTCAAGAGGGTATGGTTAGAGTGGGTTTTGAGGAGATTTAGTATTGATGTCTGTTTTTTGCAGGAACATAACCATAGGTTAGGATGTGAGCTGTTGTTGAAAGGTTATAGGTTGTTTACATGTGATGCTTTGAGGTTGAAAGGAGGTGTGGCTGTGGCGGTTAAGGAGACCAGTCCTTTGCGTATCCTGGGTTGGGAGGAGGAGGGGGGTGGGAGGGTTGTGAGGGTGGATGGGTTTTGGGGGGACAGGAGGGTTAGTTTTGTAGGTGTGTACATGCCAGCAACTGTAACGCTAGGGTTGAAGGTGGATTTTGTACGCGAGGTTCTAGTATATCACTTGCGAGGTTACCTGCTTTTACGGTGATTGGTGGGATTGGAATTGTGTCATTAGGAATGGTGATGTGGATTCCGAGGGGGGCGGGTTGTGTTTTGGGGGTTCTACGGATGTTTTGCGAGATGTTGGAGTGGTAGATGTGGTGGGAAGTAGGGGATATGGAGTGGAGCACACTTTTATTCGTAGGGGATATGAGGCACGGTTAGATAGGATTTATGTTAGGCAGGGCATAGGTGTGGAGAGGGTGAGGACTATCGATGTGGGTTTTTTGATCATCGTGCTGTTATAGCAGATTTGAGGGTTGATGGCATAGTGAGAGTTTATGCAGGATACTGGAAATTAAATGTGAGGCTACTTAGGGGCGAGGGTGACCCTACAGGGTTTGAAGATTGGTGGAAATCATTTTGGGAGACTGGGAAATATGGAAATGGATTTGCTGGATTGGTGGGAAATGAGGGCTAAAGTTGAAATCGCGAAATTTTTTAAAGTACGGGGTAAGGAGATGGCTAGGTGGAGCTATGGCCTACAAAATTATCTTGAGGGTCAGTTAAATGACTGTTATGCAGAGGAACGGGTGGGGCGGAATGGATGGACATGGAACGTTTGCGAAATAGGTTGACGGAAATTCACAATGAAAAATTTAAAGGCAAATTCGAGTTAGGGCAGGGTTGGAGGATGTTTTAAGGGGGATAGGCCATCGGGTTTTGTATTAAGGAGGTTTAAGGAACGGCAGGCGAAGACCACCTTGGCGTATATTGAGGCAGGTACAGGGGGGGGTGGCTTTGAGGAGGGTCAAGGCCTATCCACCACGGAAAATATTAGTTTGTATGCAGATTTTTGGTTTAGGGAGAAGTGGAGGAGGGTTGGCGGGGGAGTGGGTGAGAGTCGGTTTGGGGATGAAGGGTTTAATAGGGTATTAAGTGAGCAGGACAGTGACAGAATCGAGGGTAGTATTACTGTAGAGGAGGTAGAGGAGGCAGTTTTTGGGATGTGCCAGGGTAAAACCCCAGGCATAGACGGAATACCAAACGATTTTTATAGGTATCATTGGGGGAGTGTACGGCATTGTCTGGTGGGGGTTTTGAGTTGTATGTTAAGTAGTGGGAGGATGGGGAAATCACAAGAAGAACGGGGTGTCACGGTTTTAGTGCCCAAAAAGAAGGAATGCCGAGTTTTGAATGATTACCGTGCGATTACGTTAATGTGCTCGGATTACAAGATTTTTGCTAAGGTTTTGGGCAACAGAATGAGGAAAGTGTTGGGTTTAGTGTTACATAGGGGACAGTTGGGAATTCCGGGAAGAAGGATGAGGGATGGACATGGTTTGATTAGGGATTTTCTAGAGAGATGTACGGGAGGGGGAATACTAGGTTTAGATTGGGTGAATGCTTATGATTGCGTGGACAGAGTTTTCTTAGGGGTTTGCTTAGAGAGGTTGGGGTTTCGGGAGGGGGTAGTGAGGTGGGTGAACACTCTGTATGATGGGGCAGAGGTGAGGGTACAGGTCAATGGGAGGTTGGGTGAAAGTGTACCAATGGAGAGAGGTTTGAGGCAGGGGCTGTCCGATGTCACAGCTGCTCTTTGCGTGTGTGCAGAATCCTTTTTATGAGTCTGTTGAGAGGGGTGATGAACAATCAGGAGATCGAAGGGGGGTGCAAAAGGGGGGCATCGTTTGGGTATGTGGATGATACTACTGTTTTGCTAAGGGGTAAGGAGGAGTTAAGGAGGGTGGGTAGAGTGATTCAGATGTTTGGTATGAATACCGGAATGAGAGTTAATACGGTGAAATCAAGGTTACTAGAGGTAGGTAATTGGATAGGGGGGGGGCTTGGGGATGGGGTTAGGATGGACAGTGGTTGACAGAATCAAGGTATGTGGGATATGGTATTTGGCGGAAGAGCAGGCATGCAGAAGGGTAAATTCGGAGTCTGTCATGGGTAAGGTTTTAAGTAGACTAGGAGGTTTAAGTGCGAGGGACTTAGCTTTACATCAGAGGGTAGTGGTGGTAAATTCACTTGTCTATAGCAAGGTATGGGGGGTGGCAGAGGTTTTTCCCTTAGAGGTACGAGATATTGTGGAAATGCAGAGGAGGGTGCTGAAATTTGTGTGGGGATTTGGGAGGGCTGGTTAAGTAAGGAGGTAGTTATGACGGATGTTCGGAGGGGGGTTTAGGTTTGTTTGGCCTTTAGGACTGAGAGTAATGGCTGTATATATCAAGTGGAGGTATATGAGGGAAGGGGGTGTGAGGGGCGCTAAAGTAGGAAGAGTTATGGAGGAGGCACGTAAATGGTGGAGTGGGAAGGACTTGAGGGTTTGTGAAGATATGTTGAGATTTTTATTGACAGTGCAACAGGTGGATAAAATCAAGTGAACGGTTGGTGAGGGTTAGTGAAAGGTCAAGGAATTATGCAAGGGGTAGCCGTGTATCCAACGTATGATTGGGGGGTTATTTGGAAAGATTTTAGTAAGCTTCGGATACCGGCTAGAGTAAGAGAATTAGTATATAGGTTTATCATGGGATTCTGGCTTCCAAGGAGGTGTTACGTAGTATGGGGTTTGTGGAGAGGCTTTTTGTCAGTTTTGTGGTGATGTTGAAACGGCGTTTCATGTGGTCTTCTTTGTACTCCTTGGAGGGGGTGAGATTATGGATGGTGGGGTTATCAGACTGTTGGGGGGGGTCGTTTGCCGCTTTTAAGGGCTTTACTACTAGATGTAAGGGGAGTGCCTAGGGATGTTGGAAGGGCTATAATGTATATCAATGGTTACTGGAAATGAGGGGATTTAAGGTGATATGAGGATAAAAGCATTGGCGGCTAGATTATATAGGACGAAGTGTAGGAATAGTGGTTTATGGGGGCGTCCTGGGAAAAAAGTTCCCGGAAGGTTATAGGAACCTCACTGTGGGTTCCCTTAGGCGGGGGTCCCTGAGGATGGACAAAGGAGTGATCTCCTTATGGGGGGATGTAAAGGTGGGGGGGGTTGTTTTTTGGTTTTCTGGAACTGATGTAGTGTGTAAGAGGAAGGTAGTTGAGAATTAGGTATGGATGGTACGCCATGTTTCACGAGAATGTTTGTCCATAGTGAGATATAAGTGTGGTTTCCAGGGTTACATTTCTAAGCCTGATGGTTATGTTCACTTGGGTTTAAAATTTCTTGAAAGCCAGGATACCGAGCCCTTAGGATCTCGTTTTTAAGTAATTAGATTGGCACATTGGTATCAACACAAAATTTAAAAAAAAAAAAAAAAAAAAAAAAAAAATAAAAAAAAAAAAAAAAAAAATAATTTTTTTTTTTTTTTTAGTTCATGTGATGTTCAAGGTTTTTGTATGTTAAGATGTATTATAGAGTCAGCACCCATGATGTTGGTTTTTCGTTATGCTATGTTCTTGACTTAAGTTTTGTGTATGGTTAACAATATTTCTAGCCATTTATAGACGCATTTCCTTTTGTGTTTTTTTTTATACGTGGTTTATTGTAATGTAATGAGTGGTTTTAGATCTAAAGCTGTATTTTTGTATGGTTTTTTGTATTTTGGTATTGTAAGCTGATATGTTAGGGATAAGTATGTAGATGTTCTAGTAGGATTATGGATGTTGGTTTTAGTTTTTATTGATTAATGAGTAAGGTGGAAGAAGCTGTTACATTTTTTGTTATATTGTTTTTCAATTGTATGAGCCTTTTGTCAGTATGTAATGTTTAAGTAAATTATTTTATGTTTTGGTTAGATTTGAGAGGTGAGTGAATGTTTAATATGTTTAGTTCATATCCTTGTTATCTGAGTTTTATTGTAGTTATGTTTTCCGTAAGTTAGTTTTGGTTGTATGTTATACAGTCATATCTTACGTGTACTAGGTGAATCATTTGTGTTAGTTATTTTGGTGTTTGGTTCCTATAGGTCAATGGCCGATACTTCAGGATGAAATAACCATAAACCGTTTCCTTTTATTTTATTTTATGTATACTGTATTGGTTTTAAATAAAATATAAAAAAAAACTTCTTCAGTAAAGTTATTTGTAACAATTAATTGTATACAGTGGACCCCCGGTTAACGATATTTTTTCACTCCAGAAGTATGTTCAGGTGCCAGTACTGACCGAATTTGTTCCCATAAGGAATATTGTGAAGTAGATTAGTCCATTTCAGACCCCCAAACATTTCACGTACAACGCACTTACATAATACACTTACATAATTGGTCGCATTCGGAGGTGATCGTTATGCGGGGGTCCACTGTAATTTAGTTATGTGATAATAAGTCTGGTTGCTTACTAACATCATGATTTGTTACTAATTTGGTTACAGACCCTTCTATAATTTTTTTGTATTATATTTAAAAAACATTACATGGTGCACAAACTATGTTCAACACAGTTCCAATGACTTGAACAAATAGAAAAGATAACATACACTAAACCCCATGTTCCTAACCCCACCAAAAAAAAAAATACAATTATGAAAACTCAAAACAATGTCTGTTGGATACTCCCCCCACCCCTACCCGTGCTAGATAAAATAAAATAAAACAGCCCACACCCGACCATACAGTTGGCTGCCATTATGAAGCAGAAACTTCCTATATGTGTAGAAACACACAAAATGAAGACACACTACACTGTGCACTTATGTAACATAATGAATACTGGTGAATATAAGAAAAGAAGTTTCTTACAGAAACCACCTAAAGTAACAATAATGGCCGTGTATTTGCACACCAAAGGCTCATCCTGTACAGTTTGATGCCGCAAACACCAGGAAGGCCTGGCAGGACCCCAAGAAAATAGTAAGTACCTTCACCCATCATACTGGCTCACCTTAGCACACAGGGGCCTGTGGCCACCACACATTCTTTGTCACGATCACTCACGCCAGTGACATCCACTCACTCACGCTTTTCTCGTTACTTGCCACCGCACGTGTGATTGTTACACACACCACCATGAAGCCACGTATATACAATTACATCAACTCCCAAAATGGTCCCAGCACACATTCTATGCAAACAGGAGGTATCCCCAGCACCCCACCCCCCCATAACGCCCACCCTCACCAGCAGGCAAGCCTGACTACGTCCATCCCCTGAGCAATGTCTTGCTCCTACAAACTGAGCAGAGTGATCACCGTTAATTAATTCGCGGTAACCCAAAGATAATTAAAATTCCCCCCCCTATGCCCGTATATACTCCTTTTTCTACACAATGTCTGATTACATCGTTTTCAGCCATTACGTGCTTGCGCACCTCCCCTTTCTTTGACCCCCATGCTCCAGGCTATGTGCACATAATCTACCGTCACGTAAGCCAGTGCATGCGTCGCCCCGTCTTCCGCGCCGCCACATCCAAACTTAGCGCCCGCAAAACCAACACACCCCTCCCCCCACTATCTCCACAACCCAACCCACCCATGCAGAGGCGAATGTTCCATCCTTGTCCGATCGCCATGATGGTTATTGCCTTCGTTATTATGTTCGCTCTCATGACCTCTATAATCCTTCCATATATAGGATAGTCACTGTTTACTCTGTCCCTTTTCTCTTTGCCGACATTCACTCCTGTCTTCTCTTCAGTTACCATTTTTCTATGTTTATGTAGCATCTCATCTGTCTTTTCTTTCCCAATTCCATGTGCGAAAGCCCAACTGCGTGTGGTGGCTTCTCGCTCTCTTTTTCTTAACCACTTCCGATCTCATTCTCATGTCATCGCAGTGTACACTGATGGTTCCAAGTCTTCTGACAGCATCGGATTCGCAGCGGTGTTTCCGGACAGCATAGTGCGAGGGCATTTATTATCTCCGGCTAGCAATTTTACGGCTGAATTGTATCCATTCTCACAGCACTTATCCGTATTGCATCTATGCTGGTCTCACCATTTGTGGTCGTTTCAGACTCCCTTAGTGCTTTAAAGGTTATACGACAATTTGATACACCTCACCCCTAGGTTTCTCGTATCCAACTCTAGCAAGCACAAAGATATTGTTTTTTGTTGGGACCCCGGTCATGTTGACATACAGGGCAATGAACAAGCAGACACTGCTGCATGGTTAGCAGTGCATGACCTAGTTGCATACAGAGGTGTTTCATTCACAGACTATTTTGCTGTATTTGCTACCCACTTTCGCACCCGTTGGCAACAACGTTGGTCTGATCTGCTCTATAATAAATTATATCCTATTAAACCGAGTATAGGTTTCTGGCCGTCTTTTTATCATCTTTGTCGAGGTTGGGAGACTACTCTCTCCATTCTTCGCATCGGCCCCACTCCTTAGTCATGGATATCTCATGAAGAGGCGCCCTGTTCCACTCTTAGAGAAGAGTCAGGTTCCAGTATCTGTTAGCCACATTCTGTTGGACTGCCCACTCTATTAACGAGCACGCAGAATTTACCTCCAACGTCGTCACTGCTCTACTGCCCTTACTTTACCTTCCCTTCATGCTGATGGACCCTTCTTAACCCAATCTCTCACTGACTTTTTCGCAGCAATCGATTTACTGCACAACCATTGATGATGATGCCTCTAGTACTCCTCATGGCCCTTTCTACTTCAATTTCTTGCTCTGCTCTACCCTGGCACTGTCCACTGCCCCCTGCACTCAGTGACCTAATAATCATCCTTCTCCCTCTTGTTACCCATCACCCCCGCATCCTTGCCTGTCCGGCGGTGCTGTATGAGCCTTGTAAGTTTAGTGCTTCTTTTTTTATTATAATAACAATCAAACTCCCTAGTTGATGAAATAGTGTGGCCAGTTTACAAATTATGGGAACTAGATATAAAAATAAATAAAAGTGAAGGTGATTCTGATGATAAACTCGTAAGAGAAACTTGTCTCCATGAGATGAAATACCATCAAGAGTGCAGCACCACAGCACTGATAAGATTGCCATGGAGGGCAGGATTGGTAAGGTTGCCATGGAGGTCAGCACTGGTAAGATTGCCATGGAATCTGAACAAGCTCAATTTCCCCACTAATTATAGAATTGTCATTTCTCGCCTAGCTGTCTGGGTGAGCAGTTGCTCCTTGCACCTCTCTGCCAACAGACAAACAAACAACCCAGTGCTCGCCATGGTCTTCAACGTTCATTAAAGGGTGAACACAGTGGGTATTGAATTCGTGCGTGGGTCCATCACGCCTATGACGGCCCAAGATTTGTTACCCTTGATTCTGCGGGAAATTTACGGCATCGACGACAGAGATCCGTATTGCGTGGCATTAAATGGATTGTTTCGCATATTCGTGAAACTGCTACATGCTCAGACATACGAGGGTCTTGTTGCTTAGTTAAGATCTCAGTATGGAAGTGTCCTCGGAAGTGAGCACACGGCTTGTGGATGTCTCTCGACAGTATACGTGGGTGAGGGTGAGGAATGTGCCTTTTGAGGCGACTGAGGTGGACATTTGCAAAGTGTTTGATGGGTACAGTGTTATACATGTTGCCCAACAGGAAAAATGGGTGGCGGGGGCATATACCGGGTACCCAGAGGGGAGTAACACCATCAAAATGATTCTCTGGCAACCCCTCCCGTCGTACGTCATACTGCATGATTTTAGAACTCAAGTCATGGTGATATACACTGAGCAGAGGCGGACGTGTCGAATTTGCAGTGACTATGATTATGTTGCAGCCGAGTGAAGCCAGCGCGGGCGACCTTGGAGGCCAGCTGGTGTTGCGCCCACCGGAGCTGGGCGGGTGGTATCTGAGCCCATCCAGGAGGAAGAGGACAGGCGTGGTCGACTATGGAGCGAGATCGTGGAGGCTAAGGGGGCGAGCCTACCCTGGATGAGTTGATTCCAGAGCAGCCAGCGCCGTCATTGTTGCAGTCGCCCAAGGAGGTTACAGTTGTGGGAACTGTGAGTGAAAATAATTTGGCAAATTTTAGTTCTAGAAAATTTAAACCCATGTGTGGTGGCCCAATTGGAAACACGGTTGACCGTATGCTGCAGTGAAACTGCACCAGTTACACTGAAGTCATCAACATAGAGTGTTGTGCTCAGAACACACCCCTGGGAGACACCTTCAGCTTAGACAAAGTCCGTAGAAAGCATATTATTAACCTGAAATGTTTTTCAGTTATGAAGTTCTTAGGGAAAAATGGTAGATTGCCTCAGAGGCCTAAAAAGTAGGCATGGGCCAAGATATTATACCTCGAGGTAGTGTCATGTGTCTTCTCAAGGTTAAAAAAGATGGCGATAACTGAGTAGTTATCAACAGAGGCATTACGGACATGCATATATACGCGTAGTAAGGGGTCAATGGTAGAACGGCCCTTAAGAAAGCCATATTGACTAGTGGAGAGACTGTCTAAATACTACATCAAACTTCTATTTACAACACATTCCATCACCTTGCAAACTGCACTAGTAAGAGCAATGGGACGATAGTGGAAGGCATCGCGTCCCGTAGTACCAGTTTGTGGAAAGGGAGAACAATGGCAGATTTCCACAGCTGAGGAAGAACTTGTGAGCAAATAAGATTAAAGAGTTGTAAGAGAACTGCAAGGGCTGACTAATGTAAATTTTGTAACATCCGAATATGAATGCCGTCAGGCCCAGGTGCCGATGATTGGCAAGCTGTGAGTGTTGCCTCCAGCTCCAGAAATGTAAAAGTCACATATTAAGATTCTTCTCCGATAGAAGAAAAGTTTAAGGGCTCTAACTCTCTGGCAGACTTTGAGGAATGTAACGAGGGGCATAGATGAAGCCCCTGAGAGATACAGACAAGATGATTACCAATTTTGGTAGCAACGTCAAGAGGGTTTGTGATATTAACACCGGCAACCCGAAGAACAGGAGCTTGTCGAGAGAATATTTACCACTCAGTTTCTTTACTTTTTTTCCAGACTGCACTCATAGAGGAAGCAGAGGTAATGGTAGAAACAATCCCGCCAGCAAGTGCGCTTAGCGTCACGGATGACACTGCGAACAATCACTCACTTCTGTTTAAAATCAAGGAGTCTGTGGGTCTGTTGTAATGGTACCTGCCCCATGTAGCGCATTTCAAACATACTACCCGAGCACAAGCAGGAGCCCATCATAGCATGCACTTCTGAGAATGTCTGCCTTAGGTATGGATGTAGAATGTAAAGCTGTGGTTAAAACTGAGGTCGAGAAGAGGTGTAAATGCTCATCAATGGAGGATGAAGAAAGAACTTCAATAAAAGCAGTTAGTTGCGAGTAAAGGTCCAAATTTGCTCGGTCAAATTGCCAGCATGGGCTATGGGGGGGTGATGAATAGGATGGAAAGTAACGATGATTGAAAAATGATCGCAGTCATGCAAGTCCGGGAGGACAGACCAGGTCAAATCTAATACAGCTGAGGAAGAGCAGACCGAGAGGTCGATGCAAGACAGAGAATGAGTACGAGGATCAAAATGGTTGGGAGTACCTGTATTTAAAACATGGATGGGAAGAGAAGCGAAAAAAGCCTCCAACATAATGCCGCAGGACTCACAGTGATACCTCCTCAGATGAAATAGTGGCCATTAAAATCGCCAAGTAACAGAAGTGGTGACGGTAACGAGGAAACCAGAATTGCAACATTTGGAATAGATTAGGACCGTATCCACTTATTCAAGTAGATACGGGCTGCAGTGTAATGCAGTGAAGTATGAGCAAGGAGCTGATGGTATGGAATAGTGTTGTGTATAAGAAGTGCACTCTCATTAAAGGTTCCATCGGGAAAAGTATCCGAAGAATATAAATCATAGCCCGAGTTGGGATGGATAACAGCAGAGCATAATCTGGGTTCTTGCAAACAAACACAAACAGGGGAAAACTGGAAGAGCAACACCTGGAGCTTACCCCGGTTACCTCTGAGGCCGAGGATATTCCACTGTATATAAGCCATGGTTTGTGAAGAGGAAGATACAAGGAAATTGACGGAAGAGGTATCTATGGACTAATAGGGTTAGAAAAGTCCACATTTGGAGATAGTGGAAAACTTTTAAGCAGTGGAGGATTGGGATGCTGTGAGGAAAGAAGCTGTGAGGACGTAGAAGAGTGAAGAGGAGGAACAGGAAGTGGATCGGCGTCCATCAATGGTCTAGTCTCCTCAATATATTGAAATAGCTTCAGGTGATTCAAAAGAAAAGGACGTTGTATGTGGTACAATATCGGAGATGGAAAATGGAGGGTGAGTGAAGATCAGGATGACGATGAACTGTACCAAATTAGGGGAGGACGAAAGGGTAAAGGCAACTAGAGAAGAAGCTTGGGAGGGGACAGGAGAGGAAGCGACGTGGGAGGGGGCCATAGAGAAAAAAACTTGAAGGGACAGGGTACGAAGGTACTGTATAAATAGAAGGATGAACCTCCACACTCATAACAAAGCCAGTCAGAGGTGAAGAACCGGGTACAGAGACTGGGAAGGAAAAATGAGTAGATTGTAGAAGGGAAGGAGGGGTGAAAGGAGATTGTAACAATGGGAATGTTTTGGACATCGGAGAAGTAGAGGGCCGATAGGAATTAAGTGCTGTACGATGTCTTGTAGACAAACTTGCGAGTGAGAAAAGGAAGAGGTGAGAGCAGAATGAGGTGCCGAGGTAGGGGCCTCCAAGTCCAGGACAGCAAAAGAAGTGGAGACAGGGGTGACTGTGGAAGGGGTGACCACAGAGGAGACTGCAGAAGTTGGGACCCTAGAGGTGGGGGGACATTTAGTAACTCGAGAATAAGTAATGTAGGGAAGTCACCTTCGGAGGCGTAGATGAGAGACTGCCATAGTTTATAGGAAGCCCTCTGCCCTTGAGACAACGGATTTTATGTTCATTTAAGTAAACTTGGCAATGGCAAAAGTAAGATGGGTGAACCTCATAACAATTAAAGCAAGAGGGAGGTAGACTACAAGACGTATTGGTATGGTCATTGGCACCACAGACTGGACATTCAGCCATGGACCTACAATATTTTGCTGGATGACTAAAACACCAGCAATTTCTACACTGCTGTGGTGCAGGGATCACCTTTCGAACTTGTAAATGGTGTATTGCAATATATGAAGAGGAGGGAAGCTCACAGCAGTCAAAAGTTAAACGAGCTACATTGCAAGGGTATCGTCTCTGCCTGTGGGCAGGAAAGACATAAGTGTCTACTCTAAAGGATTGGGAGGTCTTGGAGTTCTAGCTGTTCCAGAATGTCATCGCCACACGTCTGGAAATTCTGTTGGACAATCTTATGGGGGAGAATGACGTAGGTGTTTGGCCAATACAGAGTTGTGATGGTGCATTTTCCCGTTTATGTTTTAGAGTACGGCTATAAAGCATGACTGTGGGCTCATTTGGCGTTAAACCTGATAAATTTTACATCAAACGAGTTTCACAGGTCTGCAGATTAACAGTGTTCATTGTATAGATAAACTTTAATGCGATAAACGTTTGTTTTTCTATGCGCAAATAAATTGCACAAAAACAATGCTCGATGCAGTTTTCTTCCTTTTGGAGAATTTGATTTCCCCAGACTTAAGGTTAGTTTCTTTTTTTCCTTGACTAACTGCACCCAACTGGTTCCAGCTAGCTGAGAGACCGTTGGTCTAGGACAAGGGATATTATGAAGTAATATTTTGGGGGAAAAACCACCACTCCATGCACAGTAATTTTCGGAGATTTCTTCTGAAACCAGATGTATATTATTCCTGGTCAGAGTAGCCAGGACACGACCAAGAAAGACGTGTATTAAACCAAGAAGAGCGGCGGTGGGGTGACGTCATGGTTAAGCATTGATGAAAGTAGATGAGAGATTTTTTTTTTTTTTTTGGTACGTTTATACATTAGATTATTTTATTAGTTTAAGTGCTAATGTCTACCCGTAAGACCCTAGTGTGCAGAGGACTAAGTTTTGGGAGACTACTCGTGTGGTGTTTTTGCCTGCTGGTAGACAGACCGGCAGAAAGAGGGGGGGGATCATGGAGCCTCACTGTGCATAATTTTTCCATATTGAATGTGGTTTATTTTCTATTTTAAATAATATAAGATGCCTTTAGACTATGCAGGTCGTTTGCCTTTAGGAGCCAATATTATTACATTTTTGCCCTTTTACCCTCCTTTTTCTCTTTAAGGATGTCGAGTACAATAAGTTCATTTTTATAATTCTTTTAAAAGATAGTAAAAAAATTTTAAATATTTTTCCCTTAGAAATAAAAAAATATAAAGTGTTCTCTCTTTTTTAAAGAGAGTGCAATTATTTTTAAAAATAGTTTGTAAGGACTTTAATTGGGTTTCCTTTTCCAATCACACAATAAATTTACTTTATTACCAGGAGTTTTGATACCGGTGAAATATCAGAGTTGAAAGGAAATGCTCAAAGGGTTGCCCCCCACGAGCCCCTTTAAAAAATGTCAAAGGGGAATACGACTCCTTACAAAAAGATTTCGGAAAATGACCTTGAGCTGTAATCAGTGTACTGAGGTAGGGGGGGAGGGGTGACCGACATAAGGTAGGTCACGAAAACACACTTAGAGGGGGGTTTAACCAGAAAGGCGTTGCCAAGTGCTTACAATGCATGCACATCTAACCTAAATAATTTTACATGTCAAAAATTTTACAGATTCCATTTGGAAATTTTATATGGGCCACAAAATTTTATAGTCAGACTTGCTATTTTAGCTATTAAAAAAGAAAAATTCTCAATATGATATTAATTAATACTTTTTCAAGTAATGCAAAACGCCGGGATAACAATATAATATATAAAATATATTATATATATTATATTATATATATATAATAATATTTTATATATATATTATATATATATTTAATTTTTAAATGTGTGTATATATATATAATACAATATATATATAATATATAAATATATATAATATTATATATATATATATTTAATTATAAAAATTATATATATATATTTGTTATATATATTATATAATAATATTTATTTTATTATTGAATCACACGGGCCCGTTTCCCCATAAAGGGCGGGTGGCCCGAAAAAAAAAAACTTTCACCATCATTACTGCATCACTGTTTGCCAGAAGGGTGTTCAACTCAGTTTTTTAACGAAAATTTTAACCCCTCCTTATGCGGGCACTGTTTCCTCTCAGAACTCGCCCGCTGCCGGTTTCCTGCCCCCTTTAAAAATGTTTTTTGTCACACCCAACAACGTACTATTAAAAACCATTTCGTTCCATCATCCTATCAAAACGTCCGCCCCCTCTGAAGCCCAAGCCCCTCCACAACAAAACCCCCTTTCCCCCCTCCCCCAAACCCTTTTCCCTGGGCCCGCCCCCTACCCCCCCTTTCCTTCACTCAAGATACACTCTGAATTCTTTTGTTTGCCCCATTCTCTCTACTGTCCGAACCACCCAAAACCTTCCCAGCCCTTTGGACAACTTTTTTGGTAATCCTGCCTTCCCCCTAATTCCAATACGAATTCTTGCATTTATTCACACACAAAATTGCCCTAACATAAAATCTCCCTGCCCCCACCCTTCTCCCCTTGCAACATTCTCACCATGCTTCACACATATAAGAGCGTTGGTAAAAATACCCATCTTTCCCCTCTTTGCCTCCAAGGACAAAGTTTTTTGTCCCCACAGACTCTAAGGCCCATAAAACCCTTTTTCCCCCTCATCAATTCATGACCCCTCACCCTTCATACCCCCTCCGTGACACGCCCACCCCCCAAATATTGAATCTTTCCCTCCTAAAACTCCCCCCTCCAATTGAACCAATTTTCATCCCCTAAATTTTTGTTATCCTCATAACCTTACTCTTTCCTGTATTCATTTTAATTTTCTTTTTTTTGCACACCCCCAAATTATCCCCCAATCTCTTAATTCTCTTCAAACCCCCAAGAGCACAGTGTCATCAGCAAAGAGCAACTGTGACAACCCCACTTTATGTGTGATTCTTTATCTTTTAACTCCACCCCTTTTGTCAAGCCCCTCGCTTTTTTACTTCTTTAAAACCCCCATCATAAAAAAATTTAAAACACCCCGGTGCATCCACATCCTGTTAAGGCTATTTTAGGGGGAAAAATTTCCCCTTTTTCCCTATGTACTCAAATTGACCCTCACTATCCCGTAAAAACCTTCACTGCTTTCGTAACCTACCTCCTAATCAAACCCCTCAAATCTCCCACATTGTCCCCCTATCCCCCTTATACCCCTTTTTCCCAATCAAAATCCACAAGACTTTTTAGCCTTATCTAAATATTTTCATTATATGTTTCCTGAAAAACCCTGGTCCACACCCCCCCTATTTTCCTAAAGCCTCTTTGTTACGCTATCCTATTCTCAGTCTTTTTTTTAAATTTCTTTCAATAAAAATTTAAACATACACTTTACCGGTATATCAAAGACTACCCCTCTATAATTTTTTTGCACTTTTTTTGCCCCTTTCCCTTTTTAAAAAGGAAATGCATGGTCTCTGCCAAATCCCTAGGTACCTTACCCTCTTCCCATACATTTATTAATAATTCACCAACCACCCCAAAACATTCCCCACTTTTAACATTTTACTTTACCCAAACAATCCGGCCCCTTACCCCTTTCATTTTACACCCTCACGAATTTCCCCCACACCCAACGGCTTTCTCACCCTACAAGGTTTTTCCTCCTTGCCCTATACCAAACACGCTTCCCTATTCTAAACATTTAAAAATTCCCTCAAATATTCCTCCATTTTCCCCAATCCCTCTAACTTCCTTTTAATAACTCCCCTTTCCCCTTTTTTTAAAAAACAAACCCATTTGTTTTGGCTTCCTTAATTTGTTAATCCACCCAAAATTTTCTTATTTCAAAAAAATTTTTTGAAAACCTCTCACCACTCTTCATTCCTCTTTTTACATTCTTCCCCACCTCTTAACCTCTCTCTTTTTTCCTATATTTCCCCTCCTTGCATCATTTATTTTGTAAAAATTCTCTATGCTAACTTTTCTCCCTTACTATTTCCTTTACATCCCATTCCCCCCTCGCTCCTCTTCCCCCCCGCACCATTTTCCGTAACCCACAAACTTCTGCGAACCTCTAAACTACTTTTTTAACTACCCATACCTTTCGACCCATTTCTTTCCCTTTTCCCCATCTATCCTCCAATACTGTTTTTCTTTTTAACTGCCTTTTTCTTTTTTTTTATAAACCTTCCCCTCTCTCTTCCCTAGTTCTATTCCTTGTATCCCATCTACCTTTACTCTCTTTAGTACAAAAAAGTGATCTGATATATCGGGGCCCCTCTATAAACATGTGACCCTGAAGTTACCAACATTTTTATTACCAATACTAACCAACAAATACTGCATTTCCCCCTACATATATTTTTATTATTTCCTTTTTTCTTAAAATTGTTTTCCCATAAAAAAACCCCCTTTTTTACAAAGTTCAAAAAAGGGGCCCCCTTTATATTTACATTGGCCCCCCAAACTTCCCACCACACCCCTCAAAATTTCTCCAACTTTAGCATTCGGGTCCCCTCCCCACAATACTTCTCATTGGGTTAAAAGGGCTCCTATACTTCATTAAAAAAATCCCCAAATTCTCTCTCTTCCTCTGCTTTTTCCTCCTCCGGGCTCCCCCTTATTATGTCCATTTTCGCACCCAACCTTTATTTAATCACAAAATTCTGAAATTTTCACATTTTAATTTTCTTTTCTCCTTCCTTACGATCATTCAACATTTAAAATGCTACCCCTTCCTTTGCTCTAAATCTTAAAATTCCGATTTAAACCCTTTATTTCCCCCCCAAAAAATCCCCTACCCCCCTTTAGCTTTGTTTCGCTAGGGCCCGGCATCCAAAATTCTTTTTATTAAAATCAGCAACCTGTTTTTGTCATTGCCTACATCCCGCACATTCAACATCCATTTATAAAGCCTTCCCTTTTTTTTGTAAATGTCTCAGGAAAGGGGGGACTAGCCCATTGCTCCCCGGGATTTTTTGTCGCCTCTACGACACGATGGGTTACGGGGGAAAGATTCTTTTTCCCCATCCCCTGCATGCATCAGCCCTTTTGAAAAGGGGAAAAATTCACAAAAACTGATTCTGGGTGTAAACTGGGTCGAAGGTATTTCAGTGTGGTAGATTTGGTAAAACTGGTCCTTGTCTAAAGGGTTTGTAGGTTTTGAGGGCTCCCTTTAGCCCGAGATCTGTTTGGGTTTTTTTTCGCCTGCTCTCGGGGAATTTCTTTCATTTTTAAAAACTCTAGTAAGGGTAAGCTGCAGGGGATGAGGTGAAAAGCTGTAAGCCTTCTCCCCGAAAGCTGGGTGCCTTGGTCAAACATGGGTCAAGCTACAGCCAAAGTATTGTCCGTGTGGGGAAATGGTAAAGCCTGCGTACCCTTTTCCTAAGTTCGTAGGGTTTGAGTTCCTTTAGCCAGAGATCAGTTTCATATATATATATATATATATTAATATAATTTGTACATTTTATAAAAAATATAATATATATATTATATATTATATATTATATATTTTAATATATTATATATAACCAATCAACGAACCGAGCCCTCCTTTTTTCCTTCTTACGTTGCTACCCAAACAATGGATTTAAAAATTGGGTTCGCTTCCCCGATACAGTGGAGTGTGGTTTGCTCTGCCCCCTTTTGCTGCTTTTCAGGCGAGCCCCCTTGATTTAAAATACACTCAGGTGGACATCGATCAACACCCTTGAAAAAATTAGCTGCCTGTGCAGAATATTGTATAATCTGCTCAAGTGTTACTCCCGCAATCATTGGGAGGGATATGGAATCCTGGCGAGGGGGTTTGGGGTTGCCCTGAAAAGAGGAACAGGATTTTTTTAAAACTGAGCTCAGCCCCAGTTAGAGTCATTAGTATTTCTTTCAGGAGTCAGTACGATGTCCACCGGTGTATGCATGAGGATAAGATGCTCTGTCATTGAGGGGCAAATCCGCAAAAGCCCTTTTTAGGAGAGAAGGGACATTGAAGGTTTTGAAGTTTTTGGGATGGCATTTTGGCCCCAAAAGGAAAGTGGGGATCTTTGGGGGCTCACGAGCCACCAGAAGGATCTTTACCTGAAGAGCTCTGTGGCCCCCATCCATCAAAATAGTTTTGGAGGATTTTAAAAGCCAGGTAAAATGTTGTGCACTGGGGGAGTATTAGTTTCCCCCTTTGGGGCAAACGTAATATGGCAGCGTGTGTGGGAAAAGAGATGTGAGCTGCCCCTGTTTGGGAAAAATGTTCACGAGACCCAAGGGTTGTTAAGGGCTCAAGCTCACAGAGGGGAGGGCGTCTGTGGAGTAAAATGGTTGAGGAGACCCTAACTGGTTCAAGCAAGGGGGAGGCACGTCAAAACAAAAAGGCCCCACGATTTTGCCGGGGCAAAGGGGGGAGGTACAGGGTTTAGGTTTTCAGGCGATGAAGAGGAATATTAACCCCGTGCAGGCCTTGTCCCCCCCAGATGGGAAGGTGCAAGCACCCGAATAGAGGGGAAGTGGAGCAGCCTACTGTGGTGGTAAGTGGGGGCCACCTTGAGCGCCCGTGGGATCAGGAGGGTGCGACGATGGCCCGCACAATGCAAAATCGTAAGGTGGGGGTGGAGGGGAGGCCCCTTGTGTGGCCTCCCCGGGCAAGGGGCTGGGGGAAGAGGGCCTTTACAAAGAAGCAGGCCGCCGCTTTGGGGCGGATGATGTTTTGACACCCGTCAAAGGCCCCAGAAGAAGTCCAGGTGGGGGTCTGTTTTGGTGGCAAAGGGCGGCAAACCAGGGGTGGGGGGAAGGGTTGGGAGGGAAAGGGAAAGGGGAGGAAAAAAAAGGAGCCCTCACCCCGGTGGGGGTAGGAAAAATGTTGACGGGAGGGGGGGTTATGGCATTAAGAAGTCCCGGGTATGACTGAAATGGGGTTTTGTAACAGGGTAGAGGGGAAGGTGGCTTCGAATGTTTTTTTGGGTAAATTAGGGGGGGATGTTGGGGTTTTATTCAAGAACCAAATTTAGGGTGGTTTGTGTTGGAGGTGGGGAAGGGTATCAGGGGTAACAGCCAACAACCCCATTTGAAAAAGGTGGATGGGTGTCTTAATCCGGGGGGCAAGTCTTTTGCAGAGGTGTGAGGGGGGGGGGGGGGGGTCTTGTAGTGGAGGGTTGGTGGGTTGGGGAGAGAAATGTATTTTCATGCAGTATGCACCACAAAAATGAAAGTCAATGAATACAGCTTTTTTGTGTGAAGATCTTGGTTTTTTTTTGTTGCCCTTGCCTCTGGGCTATAAAAGAGGGAACGGAAATGTGTCAAGGAGGGCAGATGTAAAAACCAAAGGGGGGGTTTGTGTCGACAGTTCTGGTTTCCCCAATTTTAAAGGGAAAGTCCAATTTTGGATCTTTTCAGGGGGGGGGTCAGGAAGGAGGCATACTTTTTTCGAAAGGGGATGCAGTAGGTTGGATAGAATACATCTCTCCCGGGGCCTGTTGAGTCTTTTCGCACTGTGGAGGTCTTTTATTCGGATCATAGGGAGGTAGTGGTGGGAAAGGGGGGGAGGAGTCTTTGGGTTTAGGGTTATTGGAAACTGAACAGAGCGTGCTCACAGCGAGGGGGGGTCGGGGGATTTTCAGCATATGGAAAAAAGCTTAGTGTGGAAGGGGGGGGGTGGTGATGTAGTGAAATGGTTGGGCGGTGAGCAAAAAAAGGGTCGGGAATTTTTTGGAGGGAAGGAAGCACATTCTCAATTGAAGTAGGTTTAAAAAATTTTTGGGGAAGGGTTCAGGATTTTTACATGCAGGGTGGTGGCAGGGAACTTTCCCCGTGAGACATTGATGGTGAAGGAGTGTATACTGGGGGCGAGGGAAAGAGCTGGGTGGTAAGGGTGAGGGGGGAGTGGGGAGGGGTTTTTGTGGGATCGCCTCGGCATGCTTATTCAAGAAAGACACAGCAGCGCAGGTCATGCTTTTTCCGTTTTTTGCAGCCATTTTTGATTGGCAGTTTCGGGGGGACAGGGTTAAGGACTACGAAGGGAGGTTGTATGCGATAGGGGTAAAAGGATTTTGGAACAGTTGTGGGTGGGGGGAAGGCTTTTGAGCAAGTGAGAAGTGCCGTGCAAACGGGGGGGGGTCGGGGCGTGTTGGGTAGGGTCATCCAAAAAGGAGGGAAAAATTGGAGGGCATTAAGCGGAAAGTGTAAGGGGAAAGCACCAGTTTGAAATTTTTGCAGTCTGGGGGCTGTGGGGAGCTTTTGGTTTGATGATGAATTTGAGAAAGGGGGGGGGCGATGGGGGAAAAAGCAGGCAACTCGGTGTTGGTGTTTGGCCCCCAAGGGGAAGCAACAGCAACCTTCGGGTTACCTCCCATTGCTTGTATCATGGATTACAAGTATTTGCAAGGGCTTGATAAAGGTATGTGTGTGTGGGGGGGGGTTTTTTCCGGGAACAATAGGTTGCCAGGTAGGTCAATGATTTTGGGGCAGGGATCCTCAAAGGTTTCAGGAAGATTTTGGGGGGGGGAGGGGAGGGGGGGGACTTTGCCCGGATTGGCAGGGGGGGCAAAATAGGGGAAAAAAGGGGTGTTGAGCGCAATACTTCGGTGTCAAGGTTTTGGAGAAGAGGTCATAAAATGGGTTGAAGCACTGTACAGGGGTGTGCGGGCGAGGGTGCAGATCAATGGATGCTTGGGGAAGGTGACTGTCATGGGGAGGGGTCTAAGGCAGGGGTGTCCAATGTCACAGCTCTTGTTTGCATGTGTACAGGACCCCTATTACCGAATGGTAGAGAACTGCATTTGTGTGGGGGGAGGGGTAGGAGTGGTGAGGACTTGGGCTTGTTTGGTCAGTTATGTGGATGACACAACTGTCCTGTTGCGGGAGGAGATGAGGCTGAGGGAACTAGATGAGGCAGTGCACTTGTTTGGAGTTGCGATGGGTATGAAGGTAAACTTGGAGAAGTCAATGATCATGGGGTTGGGAGCTTGGATGGGGAGGGAGAGTGGGTATGCAACATAGTGCAAAGGCAGGCCGGGACCCTAAAAATATGTGGTATTATGTATGCGGATGACTTGAGGGCAGCAAGAGAGGCAAACTCAACTAGGTTGGTGAAAGGCATCCAGGGCTGCCTAGGGGTGCTGCGACCATACCACCTCACTCTCATACAAAGGACAATCGTGATTAACGTATTATTGTATAGCAAGGTGTGGCATGTGACAGCCGTGTTCCCATTAACAGGGATGGCGATTACAAACATACTTCGGAGGGTGTTCCGGTGCTTGTGGGGATCGGGTTGTGATTGGTTACGGGGAGAGGTGGGGATGTTACCTGTGCATAAGGGTGGGTTGGGGTTGTTAGATCTGAAAAGGCGAGTTAAATGTATTTTTATTAAGAGGGAGGTGTTGCATGAGGGATTGTGTGGGGGACAATTGGATAGGGTGTATGCCAGATTGACACTTTTGTTTGGTGGCATGGAATTGCGTGAGTGTGAGACCATACTCCGGGGATTGGTGTTAGCACGGAAATCGGAGATCAGAATAAGTGCCTTGTGTAGGCTGCTTGTGGGCAGAGTTTTGGCACCAGTGGAAGGGATTTTCCCAATGTATGCGTGAGGGGGTATATTACGCCGTTTTAGTAAGTTGAGGTTACTGCCAAGGGAGCATGAGGTGATGTATCAGTTTAAAAACATAAGAACATAAGAAAGGAGGAACACTGAAGCAGGCCTGTTGGCCCAAACTAGGCAGGTCCTTCTCAATTCATCCCACTAACAAAACATTTGCCCAACCCAATTTTCAATACCACACAAGAAATAAGCTCTGATAACTCTATCAACTCTCATATGCAAATCCCACTCAAGTCCAACCCCTCTCACTCATGTATTTATCCAACCTAAATTTGAAACTACCCAAGGTTTTAGCCTCAATAACTCAACTAGGAAGACTGTTCCACTCATCAACTACCTAATTTCCAAACCAATGCTTTCCTATATCCTTTCTAAATCTAAACTTCTCTAATTTGAATCCATTACTCCGGGTTCTCTCTTGGAGAGACATCCTCAAGACGTTATTTATATCTCCTTTATTAATACCCATCATCCACTTATACACTTCATTCATGACTCCCCTTATTCTTCGTCTGACAAGTGCATGCAATTTAAGGGTCTTCAATCTCTCTTCATAAGGAAGATTTCTAATGCTATGTATTAATTTAGCCATTCTATGCTGAATGTTTTCTAACGAATTTATGTCCATTCTGTAACATAGAGACCAGAACTGAGCTGCATAATATAGGTGAGGCCTTACTAATGATGTATAAAGCTGAAGTATAACCGTTTGACTTCTGTTGCTTACACTTCTTGATATAAATAACAAAAAGGCACAATACCGTGACTGGAACGATACACAAATAACCCGCACATAAAAGAGAGAAGCTTACGACGACGTTTCGGTCCGACTTGGACCATTGACAAAGTCACACTAACCAGAGGTACGAACGAACGAACGAAAGTTCAGGTAAGATCCCAAATGGGATGAGCGGGGGAGACGGGACAGACGAAGAATAGTGCTGGAGAGGAGTGTTCTTAGTTGTAGAAATAGAGCCAGGGCTTAACCCAGAGGTGAAGCAGGACGGCTATATATAGGCAGGAAGAGGTGGTGGTGGTAGTAGTAGTAGTAGTAGTAGTAGTAGTAGTACAAGAATTGTATATAATACCGACAAGATGAAATTAAGACACATGCACCCAAAACCCGGCATTCCCATCGTAGACCCTTTCGCCATCCAGCCCGCCACTGGAATGGCGGAAACGTCCACAACAAAGACAAAACCCGACGCCGCCACATGTGTCTTAATTTCATCAGTAGTTGTTGTAGTGTAGAAGAAGAAGAGGTGTAGTAGGTGTAGTGGTAGAAGTGGAAATAAGGATGGCGAGCCCGTCAAATACAAAGGAAGGGGAGCACTGCAAGAGAGCTAGATGCCCACAGAGGGAGAGCAAGCGCACAGAGGTGCATGAAAGGGGAAGTGGTGAAATAAATGAGAAGGGAAAAGAAACACGAGACAGGAGAGAGAAAGCCAACCCAGAGGAGAAAAGGAAAGAGGAAAGGGGAAGAGGAAGGAGAAAAAGAAAAAGAAAAAATGAGGATTAGGTTAAGTCACGGTTGTTCTGAAGGGTTTTGGGGCATTTTACAAAGTAGTGGGAGATGAAGGCATCTACAGAGACTAAGGCAGGGTAAGGTTCATACAAGGAAAGTTGTGTATTAGAGAGGATTCAATAGAGGCGACTGTTCGAGTTGGGAAGTAGGGAAGACAGTTTTAGCAGAAGACCAGTCAATAGGATGGCTATGATCTCTGAGTGACAGAAAAGAGCATTGTTAGTGTCGGCAAGCCTAACACTATTTTTGTGCTCCCTAAGTCTGTCAGAAAGAGATCGACCAATTTCTCGAAGTTTTGAAGAGGACAGGAGGAGCAAGAAATAGAGTAGACCCCAGGAACATCTGTAGAGGGAGGAGAGGTATGAACGGATTAGTGCGAAGAGTGTTAGTCTGGCGGAAGGTAAGCTTGATGTCTAAGGGACGGAGAGAATTGTTGAGATTAGAAAGACCGGAAATGTAGGGGGCGAGGATAAAAGAGTTCCCATGGTAGAGAGTTTGGGAGAGAAAGTAATTGCGTTTAGCAGTGAGGGGGCCCAGAGTCTATGAAATGGGAAGGGGTTTACCCAAGACGGGAGAACGAATTATGAAGAGTGGGAAAATTTTTGCTGGAAGGAACTGAGGATCCCAGATGCGGAGGGCACAGAGAAAGAGGGAGATAAGAACACTTTTCTTGACAGGGGGAAACCTGATAGGAAAAGTAGTGAATGTACATGCCCCTGTGCATAGGTTTACAGTAAACTGAAAAAGGGAAAAACCCGTATCTGAGCGGTGGACATGGAAATCTAGGAAAGGAAGCAAGGAATTAGTTCTCATTCAGCTTTAAACTTAATAGAAGGGGCAAGATTATTAAAAGCTTCAAGAAAAGGTTGGAAGAGACTGGAGTCATGAGGCCACAGAGCAAAAATGTCATCCACATAGCGGAGCCAGAGTGAAGGTTGCACATCGAGGGTAGGAAGAAGAACAGTCTCGAAGTATTCCATGTAAAGATTAGCAGGACAGGAGAGAGAGGAGAACCCATAGGACACCAAAGGGTTTTGAGAATAATATTTCCCTTGGAAGGAAAAGGAGTTAGAGTCCACACAGAGGCGGTCAGATCAAGAAAGGACATCAGTGGGGATAGGGAGATGAAAAAACCCCTTTCATGGGCCTTCTCTCTAAGGAAAAATCAAGGACATCATCAAGAGGGACATTGGTGAAGAGGGACCTCAACGTCAAGACTAAGCATCTTACAGGTTGGGAGAGAGAGAACCCGTTCAATGAAGTCTTGAGAGTGACGTAGGTGGTAAGGAGAAAAAGTACCAAGAAAGGGAGTGAGGGTTTTGGCCAGCCAAGAAGCAAGAGAATAAGAGAAGAACCTTTCTAGAGGATATGATAGGACGAAGAGGAATATCAGGTTTATGAGTTTTGGGAAGGCCATAGAATGGGGAAAGAGAGGGAACGATGACACGAAACCGTTGAACAAGGTTTTCAAAGTGTCTTTCACTTACAATAATAATTTTCAATGTATCTATCAATTAAAATAATAATTTTTATTGTCTCTTTTATTTATAATAATAATTATTTGGAACTTGCCCTTTAATTACAATAATAATCTGAAATGTGGTCATTCAATTTTTAATATAATTTTAAATGTGTCATTAAATTTTACCATATTCTTTTACCAGGAAATTTTCGATTATTAAAAAGGAAGGACCCCCAAAGATACCAAATAAACATTTCAAAAAGAATTTCACTATGGGCCGAGTTGTTTATCTGGCGAACATAACTGGCCTGAGGCATTTATTGCTGCCAATATTCTATTTCTATTTGATTTGCCGGTATGGATCCTGGCCCGGTCTCTTCCAGTTTGGGGGACCCAGCTTTCGGCCCCCGGTAGGGAAGTGTAGTTTATCTTTTCTTGTACATGCATGGCAGTTTTTCGGCAAAAAGGGAAGGGTAGCTCTCCGGCTCCATGGCCAAAGGGACGTACCAAAAGCTAATGTGCACTAATGGCGGCTGGTGCGGTGTAATGTGGCTAAAAGCAGGCCCTCACAGTGACTTCAACTGGGGGGTGGTGGGTTTGACATGCAATGACTGGGAGTAAGGTTTCCAAGTCTCTGATGGCTAAGTACACAAGATGTGCTGCCTCATCCTTCTCGGGCTTGCCCCACTGGGGTCTTTGGGGAAAAGTGTCTACGGCAAAGGGGCATCATAGGTGGGCAGTCAAACAGGTAGTGCTTTCAAGGGTTTTGGAACCATTCGGTCACAATGGGCACAGAGCTCCCCTCATGCCCATTCAACAATCCGCACAGTGATAGAATGCCCTAAGCATAGGCAGTGGACATGCACTCTCATTTTCTTGGCCTACATCCGAATACTTGGAAGGGGTGCCTGTGGGCCACCCTGTTATACCAGCGGAGGCCCCATGTATCCCAGGGTCAGGGAGTGGGCCAGGCACCAGCAGCCCACAGCACAATCCGGCTGAGGCTGATGGAGATTGCAACACGTGACTGTTCTCTCGAGGGTTGCGGTCCTTGCAGCCTCATCTGGGTATCATTGCTGGGGATACCTACATGGCTCGGGATCCCTTTGATGGTGGCCCTGTGACCCTGGGCCATGAGGTCTACAGGTCACCCCGGATGGATGTGATTAAGTGTATGTTGTCCCTTGCTGTCTGGCATAAGTGCTTGGATCGTTGCCTCGGAAATCAACGTGGATAACGGGGGGTGTGATGGTCTGCAAGAGCATGCTGCAGAGCCTTGTTGGATGGCAAGGATTTTCAGCCTGGGAGGATGGTGGCAATGGTCAGGAGGCGCCAACCTGCTGTCAGATTGCTGTGGAATATCCAAGCAGCTGTGCGGCCTGCCACTGGGTCTATGGAGCCATCGGTGTAATATGGCACACACCCTGGGCCCTTCTGCACTCACAATGCTAGCAGAAGCAAGTCATTGCAGAATGTGTTGGGGGCATGTCTCTTGCTGCCTGGTAGGGTTGTCCAGCACACCGCCAACGGCTTGGTGCCCAAAGGGGCACCCACCATGTAGTTCACTGCCGTCTGTCAGCCTCCCGCCTGGAGCAATGTCATGCGCACGTACTTCTCTGTGGCATCTGCAATCGACCACACCCATCGACGGCCGGTGTGCATTGGAATGCCCTGTCCCTGGCGAACCATAAACCCCTCATCAGTATGTCAGCCCCTGGGCGTCGGAGGTACTTTGTAATCCTGTTGGCAGCCACAAGTTGGATCCTGTCTTCAAGGGGCTCTAGGTGTGCCTCAAAGTTCAGAGCCACTGCATTGGCCCACCTAGGAGCTCCCAGCATGGCCGTACAGCTGTGTTCTGGATCACGCAGGGGGGACTTGATGTTTGTGGCTCTGGCATGAACCAGAGCAAGCGCTCCTTTAGTCAACGGGGAGAGCGTATTGCCTGTATGTAGAACAACTCATGACTCGAGGCTGGCCCCAACCCTAGGGTTGGCCAAGGCACTCAATGCTCTGACCCTATGCAGGGCCCTCTCTTTGATGTGGTGCACATGTTTCTGGAAGGTGAGGCACCTGTCAATGTAGATGCCAAGGTCCCTATAACTGCGAACCCACTCCAGGGTCGATCCCCAGG
Organism: Cherax quadricarinatus; assembly: GCF_026875155.1. Lineage (NCBI taxonomy): Eukaryota > Metazoa > Arthropoda > Malacostraca > Decapoda > Parastacidae > Cherax > Cherax quadricarinatus. The sequence goes on along the minus strand of NC_069484.1, from coordinate 5,314,928 downwards.
ACTGCAGCCTCTGATTGGGTTCCTGGTGCAAAGGATCATGGCTTTGGATTTTGCCACAGATATCTTGAGCCCCAAGTGATGGCAAGTGGAAGCCAGCAAATCAAGGTCCCCCTGGGCACGCTAAAAAAGCTGGTGCTTCCTAGGTACAACAAGTGCCAGGTCATCAGCGTTGCTGAGTAGGAAGGTGCCTGTGGGAAAGGCAGGCACATCAGCGGGGGCTCAGTACACTGAACAGGGGGGGGGACTAAGCACCCCGCCCTGTGGATTTGGCCGTTGTCCTGGGTCTTGAGAGAAGGGGGCACGCCCCTAGAAGCGTACCGGGGCCTGCCTGTCCTGGAAATAGGAACGAAGCCATGAAAGCAGCCTGCCCTTAACCCCCTGTGGGCTAAAAGGAGAGGATGGCAGGTGCATGGCTAGCTAAAAAGCTTTCTCGAGGTAAGGAAGACAACAATGTGGGCTTGGGCGTCTGACCCAATGCCGGCCAGTAGGGGTGATAAGGCTTTCGAAAGTGCCCACTCGCTCCTTGGTGAAGTCATAGTAGTGCTTATGAGGAGGGGCCAAGCTTCCACCTCAGGTGCTCCAACATCATCCTTTCAGACACCTTCGAGATGCAACTGGTGAGGGAAATGGGTCTCCACTGCCAGGATCCCAGGCTTAAATCGGTATGATGTCAGCCTCTTCCATACGCAGGGAGTTTGCCAGCTCGCAAAGTCTAGTTGCGGACCCCCAGGCCCAGAATGGCCAGACTGAGTGATCATGCCATGGGTGTTTCCCATCATGCCCCAGTGCAGTGTCCTAAATGAGATGTGAAGGCTGCTGGAGCTCCTGGTCGGTGAAGTCTTCATCTGTGACCTCTGAGCTGGATGCTGTTGGATCACCTTCTCCTCCTAGGAAGGAGGGTTTGGCTTGGAGTTCCGGAGATCTGAGGCAGTTGGACCCATAGCCACACTGGAGGCGAAAAGGTCCACCAGACTTTCTGCCCCCGTTACGGGGTCTGGGTGCAATCTAGCTACACTGCGCACTGCCAGTGGCCAGTTGTAACTTGATCCAAATCTCAGATAAGATGGAGGAGTAGCTGAGGGAGGCACACTACTTGAACCTTTTAGCATGCCGCACCATTTCCTGAGTAGATGCATGGACTAAATCAGGGGGATTACGCCTGTCCCAATTTGCTTTCGATGTTGATCCGGTGGTTCTGCTCCTGTGCCCTCGTTGTAAAACCCACCAGTCACGTTTATATGACCTCCACTGTAATCTTGGGTTTATGGCTGCTCGCTGCACAAGTGAAGGCCGCCTGAAAGCTCTGAGCTGCTTCATCTGGATCTTCTGGAAGAGGAGACTCTGCCCACCAGTGCTCGATGGACCTCCTGGAAGCACCCCCAGTTGGCCTTCTTGAGATTCCATCTGGGGGTAGGTGTGGGGGGGGCGGGCACCGTGGGACCATCAGTGTGGTGACCACTGCAAGAGAGCACAGGTGAGGCGGGGGTGGACCCCCCAATCTGGCACTCGAGAGCAACTGTTAGAGATGAGTGTGACTTTCAAGGCAGCCACCTAGGTGATGGGGTAGGCTCAGCAGTGAGGGAGAGCGATCTCAGGGCCTCCCCCAAGCACAGCCGCAAGGTGCCTCCCGTTTGCGTTGGGTTTGGGGGGACAGAAGTAAGTATTGGGTGGTGGGCATTGACATCCCCAGCCACAACAAGACCCCCAGGGGTGTGAGTGCTGCCACCTCTGAAATGTAAAGGGGTTTTGTACCGAGAGCTTCTGTATAAGTTGTAACACGAGAGGTCCATCCGGCAAGTGTAGGGTGACAGCCTGAACCTCCACGCCCTCTCTGCAGTTGTGGGGTCAGGGGGAAACTGAATGAGGGATAGTGGTCCTGACATAGATCGCTGTGCACTGCCAGTCCTTTCCAGGCGCTGAAAGTAAGCCGAGACTCCCTGGATGCGTGGCTGTGTTTGATGTGACGAACTGGGGTCCAGTGGGAGGGGCACAGGGGGTGTAAGAGCACCCCCTTGTACACCTTCTCCCAAGCAACTAGTTCCACTATGCTGGGATGCTTCACAACCAGCTCCTTCAACCCCTCGTAAGAATCTTCGTCCCGAGGAATGACCAAAACCTCGTTCCTAAAAGTGAACTCGCAGCGGAACTTGAGACGGTGGGTATACATTCCAGTACCTCACAAACTCGTAATTGGGAACCTTGAATTTGTTGAAGTCTCTGGTTGCTTGTGCACGAGCAGAGCAGGAATTCATTCTTCCACGTGGAGTCAGGTAGTCCCATCCTCTGTGGAGGACGATGCAACTGGGGTGGGGACCTGGGATGGCTCCATCCTTGCCAGTTGTGGAGCTACAGCCTCCGGGTTTTCCCTTCCATGACCCCTATGGCCATCTGGGGGTACAAGTCTTTTTGGGTAGCAGCTGCCAACGGATCTAGTGGCGGATCGGCAGATACAGTAGTCTCCACTGCACCTTGGCCCCTACCTGCCCCCACTTTGTCCTCCAACTAGTCCCACTCTTTCCCAATGAACGTTTAGGCAGCTCTCCTGGGTTGACATGGTGATTGTAGGAGGGGGTGACAGAACCAGCAGTGGAGCTGCTGCCCATTACCTCACAGCCGCCCCACTAGGTGCAGAACTGTGAGGCTCAGTCCCCCAGTAGGAGCCTTTAGCCACCCTAACGTGGCTCACGCTCTGAATCACAGAACACAGTCCAAGGATCACTAGAAACGACGGTAATCTGTGCATAAACTAAAACAGATGTATTTTCCCAAAGCGAACACAACACACTCTCTTTTCTCCAATCTCCGTCCTGTCCTGAAGTTGATCCGACTGCCCTTCTGACCGAACTGCCACTTAACTGAAGGTTCCCAAGTTAGCCACAATACGGGTTAGACTTTTTCTTAACTAAATTATGTAATTAATATATTAGTATTCAAATTTATAAAACCGATTAGTCACTAATCATCATTTTCTTCATCCACTGAAATTTAGGTAATCATAATTAAAGGGAAAAGACCTACTCGGAAGAAATGTTGAGGTTATTATAGAGGTAATACCAGAACTATCAGCAGACTTTACTATATGAGTCTAGGGGACAGTCTGAAATTTTTATTTGAAATAAGAAAAAAATTTTAAATTAATCATAAATGAAAGTTTTTGGGTAAACAAAAAAATGTAAAGGGGTTTACATTATTATTATCCAAAAATGATTTTAATTGTTGTGTAAATATAATTAAGAAAAAAAGAGGAGCAATTAAAAGAGCACAAGAGGTGTATATGCCATCACATATTATCTGATAGTTTTTTTTTAATACGTATTTTGGGAAATTAATGTTTTCCTAAAAGGGTAATGAAAAGTTAATATGCAGTTTAAAAACGCTTTGTGGTCGACGGGTTTCAATCCATTTAAATGCCTATAATTTCTCTATACATATTGGTACTCTGGAATAACCTGTCCCAGACTAGTTCTAGGTAAAAAAAAAAAGTACCAAGAAACGCTGGAAACAGCATAAAATCTTGGTACACAATCTACCCCGGCCCTAAAAGGGAGAGGTTTTCTAATCATTTTTCTTCTTTTTTTGCCGTCTCTTCGAAGATTTTAGCGTGATGAGTCTGACGATGCGACGTAGAATGAATAGAAGGCCAAACGTAATCAGATGGAGGAGGAAGATTACGTCCAGCATGAGGAAACTCCCCCCCAGGAGAGCTCTGCCGCTGGTGACCTCAGCTGGGGCGCCCTCTGTGACGGATGACGTACTCCGTCCAGAACCTGCCAGCTCCGTGGGTGGTATGGTTGATCCCGCAGTGGGCACTGACATCCTCAGCACATTTTCCTGATACTGTAAAACATGTACAGTTAGAAAATCTGAAATTTCACCCATACAAGTTACGATCAACAGGGGAAAAGTTGCAGAAATTTTTAAATGATTAGTTATGAAAGAAAGGACGGGGTTCAAATACTCGATTTAAGACTGACGAAGATTAGAATTAAAATGTAATATGATAAGAGGTTTAATAGTAAATATGTATACACCCTGGGGCAGAGAGGACTGTATAGGAGTTAAGGGAGTTTTGAACCAAGTTACAGAATATTGTTGCGGATGACATGAATGCTAAAGACGGGAAATATTGAAGATGCCATGTATAAATGTGAAGGGTGCTAGGAGAAATGATAATGGAAGGCCTCTTATTAGGCTTCAAAATAGATTTCTTTTAAAACAGGTAATACTTTTTTCAAAGGTAATGGTTACAAATTGCTAGGTTATGTATAAGTACTTAAAATGATGGTGGGTAGAATTCTGGATGTAAATGCCTGATCATTTTTAGGAGTAGCTACATTTAAAGTAAGGCGAAGATGGAGTAGACAGTGAATGACGTTATTAAAAGAGAAGTGATAATAAAAGAATTATTGGGAGATACAAGCAAATATTGAAAGAAAGAGGGGTCTAAAGAGTGTAGACAATAAGGTTAAATTTAATGTGATAAAATTAAGAATGCATAAGGTAACATTTATGAAATAATTCATGAAAACAATTACCCCAGACTTGAATTTGGATGTTACAGTTCGGAAGGCGGCATGGTTTAGAAGTCACACATTCATCATTCATCATCGAGACTCGTAAGGAACACCGGTGTGGAAAGATTTTAGGGCAGTGTGTGTTTGTGTTTGCTTGGAATATATATCTGTGTTAGTTTACACACAGACTGGCGACGTTTCCAGTGGTCCTTGGACTGTATTCAGTGTTTCAGGGCAGTGGGGCCACGTGCGGGTGGCAAAAGGGCCCCTGATTGAGGCACTGAGCCTCGCAGCTCTGCACCCAGTGTGAGTGGCTGTGAGGTCACAGGCAGCAGATTGCTGTGGCCTGTCCCATACCTCCCAGTCACCATGACAGACCCGGGGAGAGCGGCCTAAACGTTCATTGGAATGCGGGGACGGGTTGGGGGAAAAACGTGGGGCAGGTTTGGGAGCCCCATCAAGGAAGGGGCCAAGGAGCAGTAGGGGACTATTGCATCTGCCAAATCTGCCACTAGATCCGTCGGCAGCCGTACCCAAGGGACTTGCCCCCCCAGATGGCCATAGGGTTTGTGGAAGGAAGCCAGGAGGCTGTAGCTCCAAAAACTGGCAAGGATAGAGCCATTCCAGGGTCCCTACACTAGATGTGCTGGCCTCCACAGTGGACGGGGACGGGCTGATTTCACGTGGACGGAGGAATTCCGCTCAGCTCGGGCACAAGCAAACAAGGGCCTTCAACAAATTCAAGGTTCCGGATTACGGGTTTGTAAGGGATCTGGAAGGTCTACCCCACCTCAAGTTCCACTTTCGAGTTCACTCCAGGAACGAGGTTTTGGGCATTCCTCGGGAGGAGGATTCTTACGAGGAATTGAAGGGGCTGGTTGTGACCCATCCCAGCATGGTGGAACTGGTTGTTTCAGAGAAGGTGTACAAGGGGGTGCTCTTACACGTCCCTGAGCCCCTCCCACTGGACCCCATTTTGGAAGTGCCCAATATTGTCAAGGCGGAGCGACTCACTACAACAGTGAACAAGGTGCCCACCTGCCAAGTGCTGATCCACCACAAAGGTCCACTTCCCACGCACCTGGATCTTGGGGTCTGGGGAAGATTCAAGACCCGACCATACCTGTCGGACCCAGTACAATGCTTCATCTGTCAGGGGTTCAATCATATTGCAGCCACCTGCCAGTGAGAGAAGAAGTGTGGTGTGTGCAGCAAGGCACACGGCTCGAAGGACTGCATTGCCATTTCCCCAAACAACCAACCGGCAAAGCCTTCGGCCGGAGCCCAAGGTGGGCCCAAATGCTCAATTTAAAGGGACCATGCCCGGAACCGGAGCTGTCCTGTGATGGTGCAGCACTGGACAGCAGGTTTATCATTGGAACAACCCGACAGCCCCGACGCCACCCCAGCCTTGGGAACCACCCAGAAACAGTTGGTATGGGCTTCCGACAGCGGTTCCCCCGATACCGCAGGATGGCAATACCAGCGAGTTCCCGGCACTGGGCTCCCGGCAGTTGTATCAGGGGGCACGCACTGGCTTGCAGCAGCACGGTCAACTACGGGGTCAGATGGCAAGGTGGCCAAGAAGACAGAATCAATGGGAAAAACAGCCACAGGCCAGGCCCACTGCCCAGCAGGTCCCAGCTGGGCACCAACATTCCTTGCCATACCCAGCAGGCCCCTTCCCAAGGGCAGGCCCTACTGTGAGCAGCCAGGGGTCAGGCAGAGGTTCCCCGCCAGGGGACCCAGAAGCCCATGACCACTCAGGCTGGGCCCAGGGTGCACCCAAACTTATGCTGCTGCAGTGTCAACAGCCACCCAGACATACCAGTGACCCAGCCGACTCGACGGGTCGTCCAGTCAATGCCTGCAGAGGTAATGGTCGAATCATTTCCCGATTTGACTGAAGAAAACCATCGGGGTATCTCAGCGCTCCTCTGTCACCTGCTGCCGTCGGCGGAGGACAGGGGCGCCTGCAGACAGCTCCTGTCATGGATTCTGGGCGTGGTCCTACTGGACAGGAAGGACTCAGTGGAAGTTCAGGCCATCATCCAGGAGTCCTTCCGTCTGTGATGGGGAGGCCTCGGAGTCGCCCAAAAACGAACGAAGAGTCTCAGGCAGAGATGAAATCAGAGGGCCACCTCTGCGGCCTTTAAAAAACCTCCAGTGGAACATTTGGGCTGCAGTGGAATCTTTTCTTAGTGACTGAGCTGCAGTTCAGGATGAGGTTGATGTCTGCCCGTTCCAGGAGGAACACTTACCAATTCGTCACATAAAATGCAGCCCCGTATTTCCCGGGGATTCTCGGCCTACCTTCAGTGCCTGGAAGGGACTGGCAGGGGCATGGCGATCTAGTCAGGACCACTATCCTCAATTAATCTCCACTGACCCCCTCAACTGTGGGGAGGGTACAGAGGTTCAGGCTGTCACCCCACACCTACCGGATGGACCCTCTCGTGGTTTACAATATTTACAGAAGCTCTCGGTACACCCTTGGGCATTTCAGAGGTGGGCAGCACTCGCCCCCAGGGAGGGTCTTGTTGTGGCTGGGAATGTCAATACCCCCCACCCAAAAGTTTCGTCTGTTCTTTCCCGCCAACGCAGCTGGGAGGCATCTTGTGGGCTGTGTGGAGGAGGTCCTGAGATCGCCCTCCTCAACAATGGTGAGCCAAACCCATCATATGGTGGCCGCTTGGACGTCACACTCATCTTAGGCGGTTGCTCTCGAGTGCGAGATGGGGGGGTCCACTCTCGTCTCACCAGTGATCACCCTTTTCAGTGGTCACCCCGTGATGGTCCAGCGGTGCCCGTTCCCACACCTACCCCCAGATGGAAAACTAAAAAAGGCCCACTTGCAGTGCTTCCAGGAGGTCATTGAGCACTGGTGGGCAGAGTCTCCTCTTCCGGAAGACCCAGATGAGGCGGCTCAAAGCTTGCAGAAGGCCTTCACATGTGCAGCTGAGGCAGCCACACCCAAGATTACAGGCGGAGGGTCATATAAATCGTGACTGGTGGTTTTACAACGAGGACATCAGTGAGCAGAAAACCCCCTCATCAAGTCGTGCACAAGATGCGCAGGCATAATCCATGGTTGAGTCCCTGCGTCTGCTCAGGGGAAGTGGTGTGGCATGCCGCCATGTCTCACACAAGGTCTGGCAGGCTTAATGGTTCGAGGGGGTGTGCTCCTTCAGCTACTCCCCCAACCTTATCTGAGATTTGGACCAAGTTCGATTGGCCACTGGGCAGTGTCGCAGTGTGGCTCGGTTGCACCCAGACCTGCAACGGAGGCAGAACATCTGGTGGGCCTTTTCACCCCCAGAGCGACCATGGCTCAACTGCCTCAGGATCTCCAGGACCCCCAAGCCACCCTCCTAACTAGAAGGATGATGGTGATCCCAAACGGCATGCCAGGCTAAGGAGTCACGGATGAAGACTTCAAAGACCAGGAGCTCCAGGCAGCCTTCACTTCTCATCGGGACCCCTGCACCAGGGCATGATGGTATCACCTGTGGCATGATCACTCGGTCTGGGGATTCTGGACATTCAGCTGTTTGGGGGTCGTCAATCGGACTTGGCGAGCTGGCAAACTCCCTGTCGTATGGAAAGGGGGCTGACATCATTTCCGATTCCTAAGCCTGGGGATCCTAGCAGTGTGGGGACTCATCTCCCTCACCCGTTGCATCTCGAAGGTGTCTGAAAGGATGGTGTTGGAGCGCCTGGGTGGAAGCTTGACCCTCCTCATAAACACCTCTATGGCTTCACCAGAGGAGTGGGCACTTTTGAAAGCCTTACCACTCTATGGCCCGGGATTGGGTCGGATGCCCAAGCCCACATTGTTGTCTTTCTTGACCTCGAGAAAGCTTCTGGGCTAGCCAGTGCACCTGCCATCCTCTCACTCTTGGCCCACATGGGGGTTTTAAAAGGGAGGCTGCTTTCATGGTTTCGTTCCTATCTCCAGGACAGGCGGGCCCAGGTACGCTTCCAGGGGCATGCCTCTTTCTCTCAAGGCCCGGACAACGGCATCCACAGGGCGGGGTGCTTAGTCCCCCCCCTGTTCAATGTACTGATGCACCAGCTCGTGAGCCCTTTCCTTTCTCTAGAGGCACCTTCCTTTCCCCAGCTATGCAATGGCCTGGCACTTGTTTCCTAGGAAGCGCCCCGGGTTTTGCAGCGTGCCCCGGAGGGACCTTGAAAGCTGGCTTCCACTTGCCATCACTTGGGGCTCAAGAATATTGCAGCAAAATCCAAAAGCCATCATCCTTCACACCAGGGTACCCCGTCAGAGGCTGCAGGTCTGGGCATCGACCCGGGTGGGTTCACATTATAGGTACCTTTGGGATCTTACATTGACAGGCGCCTCACCTTCCAGAAACATGTGCACCACATTAAAGAGAGGGCTTTGCAGAGGGTCAGGGCCTGAGTGCCATGGCAACCCCAGAGTTGGGGCAGCCTCGAGGCCTTGAGGTTGTTTACATTAGGCAATACACTCCCCCGTTGGGCTATGGGCACTTGCTCAGGTTCACGCCAGACCCACAAACATCAAATCCCTCTGTTGATCCAGAACACAGCTGTACAGGCTATGCTGGGGACTCCCAGGTGGGCCAATGCATTGGCTTTGAACCTTGAGGTGCAGCCACAGCCCATTGAAGACAGGATCCAACTGGTTTGCTGCCAAGAGGATCGCAAAGTATCTCCGACTCCCCGGAGCTGACAAATGATGCGAGAATTACGGGTCCGGGCCCGGGACAGGTCATTCCATGCATCTCGGCCGCCGATGGGTGTGACGGTAGCAAATGCCACATGAAAGCTCCTGCCAATGACATTGCTCCATTTCCCGGGGGCTGCAACAGACTGGCAGCAAAACTACAGGTGGCACCCCCTTGGGCACCAGAGCTGTTTGCGGTGCACTGGACAACCCTTTCCAGACAACAAGAGGCATTGCACCAGGGACATTCTGGGAACAACTTGCCTCGGCTAGCATTGTGCGTGCGGAAGGCCCAGGGTGGGGTGCCATATTCACCGATGGCTCCAGAGAACCCCGTGGCAGGCGGCACAGCTGCTGGGGTATTCCACAGCAAACTGACAGCAGGTTGGCGCCTCCCAGACCATTGCACCATTCTCCAGGCCGAACTCTTTGCATCCATCAAGCTTGCAGCATGCTCTTGCAGACCTCAGCATCCCCCCGTATCCACGTTGATTTTCCCAAGGCAGCGATCCAAGCGCTTATGCACAGGGAGCAAAGGACAACATACACTTAATCACATTCATCTGGGGTGACTGCAGACTCTCATGGCCAGGGGTCGCAGGGCCCCCATGAACTGTATCCCGAGCCACGTGGGTATCCCTGGTAATGATGCTGCAGATGAGTTGTAGGACTGCAACCCTCGAGGGACAGCCACGTGCTGCAATCTCCATCAGTCTCAGCCAGATTGTGTATGAGCTGCCAGTGGGCAGGCGCCCATTCCTGACCCTGGGGATTCCGAAGCCCCTGTTGGTATGTCAGGGCGACCCACAGGGGCCCCCCCCAAGTATTCGGACACAGTCCAGAGAATGAGGGTTCATATCCACCCCCTACACTTAGGGTATCCCCCCCTGCACGGATTGTTAACGGGCACGAGAGGAGCTCTGTGCCCATTGTGACCGAATGGTTCTGAAGCCCTTGGGGCATACCTGTTAGACTGCCAGCTACGATGCCCCTTTGCCATAACACTCAATGAACCCCAGCGGGGCAGGCCAAGAGGATGAGGAGCACATCTTGTGTACTTAGCCGTCAGGGAATTGGGAAAACCCTTTCTTCCAGTCATTGCACGTCATCCGCCCCCCCCCTCATCCGCTGAAATTGCTGCGGGGCTGCTTTGGGCCTCAAATTGTACGGCACACCCGCCGCCGTTAGTGCACACAAAAGTTTGGTACGTCATCTGGCCATTTGAGCCGGTTTAGGTTCCCCCCCTCCTGCTGAAGACGTGCCCCGCAGGTGCAAGTAAAGATTAACGACACTTCCCTTCCCCAAAGGGGCCAATGCGGGTCACCAAAATGGAAGAAACCTGGGCCAGGATACCATACCGGCGAATCAAATAGAATAGAATAGAAATACAGTTCGGAAGTTCATGATTTTGATATCTACTCTACTGACAAGACAGCTATTGAATAAATGATTATGAACGTTTCTTTTTATTTATCTAGATCAAGAAGAGATTACATTTTCTTTTAAATGAAACAACAAAATAAACATTGAAATTTTCATATTTTCGTGGATAAGAGAGAAACTGAGAAAAAAGAACTTTGTTACATAACTGAAAGGGATATTATTTATCATTTTTTTTATTAACACATGGCCCATTCCCACCCCGGCAGGGGTGGCCCGAAAAATAAAAACTTCCACCATCATTACTCCATCACTGTCTTGCCAGAAGGGTGCTTTACACTACAGTTATGAAACTTTCAACATTAACACCCTCCCTCAGAGTGCAGACACTGTACTTCCCATCTCCGGACTCATGTGTGGCCCGCCAGTTTCCCCGAATCCCTTCATAAATGTTACTTTGCTCACACTCCAACAGCCGTCAAGTTTTAAAAATCTTTATCTCCATTCACACCTACCAAATATGCTCACACATGCTTGTGGAAATCCAAGCCCCCCGCACACAAAACCTCCCTTTTCCCTCTCCCTCCAACCCTCCCTTTGCCGACCCTACCCGCCTTCCCTCCATTACAGATTTATACATCTTAAGTCATTCTGTTTCGCTCCATTCTCTCTACATGTCAGAGCCACCTCAACAACCCTCCTCAGCTCTCTGAATAATAGTTTTGGTAATCCCACCCCCTTTCCTAATTTCCAAACTATGAATTCCCTGCATTATATTAAAACCACACATTGACCACAGACATGACATCTCCACTGCCTCCACTTCCTTCTCGTTGCAAAATTTCATCACCCCTGCTTCACACCCCTACAAGAGTGTTGATTTCAACTATACTCTCATGCATTCCATTCTTTGCTTCCAATGACAAAGTTCTCTGTCTCCACAGACTCCAACGTACCCACTCATAATTTTCCATTATCAATTCTATGATTACCTCATCCTTCATAGACCCCTCTGCTGACCTTCCACTCCTAAATATTGAATACATTAACCTCCTCCATACTCTCTCCCCCCATATCTGTACCCCAATCTTTCGCCACATATCTTTTCGTTATCCTCATAACCTTACTCTTTCCTACATACACTTTTAATTTTCTTCTTTTACATACCTACCAAATTCATCCACCAACCTCTGCAATTCTCTTCAGAATCTCTCAAAACCACAGTGTTGTCAGCAAAGAGACTGAGACAACTCCCATTTTGTGTTTGATTCTTTATCTTTTAACTCCCCCTTTATCTTTTAACACCTCTTGCAAGACCCTCGCATTCACTTCTCTTATAACCTCTCTATAAATATATTGAATAACCATGGGGGGACATCACATCCTTGTTAAGGCCCACTTTCACTGGAGTAATAATATCCCTCTCTCTTATATACTCTAACCTTAGCCTCCTATTCTATACAAACTCTCCACTGCTTTCAGTAACCCACCTCCTATACCAAATTACCTGCAATATCTGCCATATTACCCCCTATCCACCCTGTCATTTGCCTTTTCCAAATCCATAAATGCCACAAAAACTTCTTTACCCTTATCTAAATACTCTTCACCAATATGTTTCACTGTAAACACTTGGTCCACACACCCCCTACCTTTCCTAAAGCCTCCCTATTCATCTGCCCAAACTTATTCTCCATCTTACTCTTAATTCTTTCAATAATAACTCTACCATACATTTTACCAAATATACTGAACAGACTTATTCCCTATAAATTTTTTCACTTCTTTTATCCTTTGCTTTATACAAAGGAACTACGCGCAGTCTCTGCCCAAACCTAGGTCCTTACCCTCTTCCATTACATTTATTAAATAACAGCACCAATAACTCCAAAACCATATCCCACCCGCTTTTACTTTTTTATCCTTATCCCATCAATCCCAGCTGCCTTACCCCCTTTCATTCTACCCACTGCCTCACGAACTTCCCCCACACTCACAACTGGCTCTTCCTCACTCCTACAAGATGCTATTCCTCCTTGCCCTATACACGAAATCACAGCTTCTTTATCTTCATCAACATTTAACAATTTCTCAAAATATTCCCTCCATCTTCCCGATACCTCTTACTCTCCATTTAATAACTCTCCTCTCCAATTTTTAACTGTCAAATCCATTTGTTCCCTAGGCTTCCTCAATTTATTAATCTCACTCCAAACCTTTTTTTTTTAATTTCAACAAAATTTGTTGATAACATCTCACCCACTCTCATTCACTCCCTTTTTACATTGCTTCACCACTCTCTTAACCTCTTTTTTTTCTATCCATATACTCTTCCCTCTTTGCATCATTTCTACTTAGTAAAAATCTCTCATTTGCTAACTTTTTTCTCCCTTACTGCTCTCTTTACATCATCATTCCACCAATCGCTCTCTTCCCTCCCGCTCCCACTTTCCTGTAACCACAAAACTTTGCTGAACACTAATGCTACATTCTTAAACCTACCTCATACTGGAGGGGACATACTTTAATAAAAGAATAATTAAAAATTTACCTTGCACATAAAGCCACTAAAGACCTTTGGGTATTAAACTGGTATTTACTTTACCAAATAAACATACTTAGGGTCGTTAAGAATTTTGGTGAGAGCGTCAACGATCACGTCCACAGTAAGTTCTTCCCATATCAAAAAGTCTCCTAATTCAGAGTTTTTAATAAACATGCCGTTCTTGGGCTGGTCACCGTAGATAGGTAGAGCGAGGAGTGGCGTGGCGTGGTAGATGGCTTCTTGCATACTGAGGAGACCACCGTGTGTGATGAACACCTTCACGTTGTTGTGAGCTGTGGAACAATGTTAGTGAAAGAGAGGGCATTATTAATGAAAACTAAATGACCTGTCGGATCGTCGTTCACGCGTATTATATTTTAAGTAATAAGGAAAAGGGAAGAAAACCAGAACGAGGCTATGGCAGCCTGAAGCTACGAGACTGCTATGGATGGGTTCTCAAGATTCATTAATGCACTGGAAGAGGCAAGCACCTGCGGTAAAAGGTAATGGTAAGATATTTTTAAGCGACATTGTTAGGGGGGCATTTGTGACCGCTTCAAAAACGGATGAATGTTTTGGAAACGAAAAAAACAGTTTATGAGACGACTATGGTATAGATACCATTAAAAAAAGAGTTCTGTGTGCATAAGGAAGTCGACTAATTTTGTACCTTTTTAGGACTGTTGGGAAAGAAGCAGCTAATTGCACGTTTAATATGACAAGAAAAGTAAGTACCTTTGTTTGAGAGACAAGATTGAACGACGTTACACTGAACAATAACATTCTGAAGAAACTGAAGTTTAGTTTTCAAAGATCGAAAAGTAAGTTTAAAAATGTTATCTTAGTTCAAGGTTTACAACGTCGTTCAATATTTATTTCCATACCAAAAGTTATTGATAGATGGTCGTTGAGTAAGTTCAATGGATGTGTAGACGGCATCGAGGTCGTCTTTAGTAGTAATCACATTGAGTTCACTGGGAACAATGATTACAATCTATGATGACCACAACACCGACGATTCAAATATGTAATTTTCTATAATACAGAGGAGCAAACCAATGACAATTGAACTTTCCTTGACATCTTTACACGTAATACGTCCAACACTTCAATTTAAAGCTTACTGAAAACTATCCGACCAGAACGGTAACTTCAGCTGCTGGTTCCACAACGACAGTACTACTAAAAAGTTATTAAACACCTCTTAGAGCTACAAAACTTACACCCTAGAATAGTTTTCTTGAGGACAAGTGTTACAACATCACGGACATTTTCCCTAAACTGAATTTAAGGAACACCTTTATACACGAGTGTGGAAGAAGTGTCCTTAAAAATTCTCGAGCCGAAAATAGAGATAAACAGCAACAGATTTATCTTTCCTGCTTCCAGTCTCCCTAGGAAAAACTTCAAATTTTAACTTTCTCAATACACCCAAGGAAGAAGAAATGGGAACATGTTTATGATTCTCCTGCTTTCAGTGTTCCGGCAACACTTACAGATAACTCAATAAAACTAACAGCGGCTATTACAACCCAGGAATTCAAAGGCCTGTTATCCTGGGTGTAAAGGGAGCAAAGACAAACACAACAGAAAAACTTTTGACTTATATTATTCTTTCACCAAGTAAGAACAGAAGTATGTACACTATATACACTATGTACAACAATAGGTATTAGTGCACGCCATGGTAAGCAAGGCAGAATAGAAACCACTAGAGAGCAGACTGTGCTTCAACCAGCTCTAGAATGGAAATGACAAGGGCAGACAGGCGGGTGGTGCCCACAACATCTCTGCAATTGCCAGAACCATCTTCTCATTGGCTGAACCTGATCGAATGACAGGGCCCCATCGTTCGACCCTTAGTACTGGTTCGCTGGTTGGGGAAAATAACCTTTCAATGAGTGTGTGTACATGCACCGAATAAAGGTTATGTACTCTTTGCATGCCACGACGGCATACCCACTATTACGGTGTAATGTATTAAAAAATTATATAAAAATTAACGCTCCATATATAATGCCATTTTCCGAGATTTTTTTTTTTATATTTTATTTAAAAAGCACAATACATATTCATATGTATACTATGCATACGTTACATAAACTAAGACATGTTATCCATTAAATATGAAACAACAATTCCATATTCCCTATCCCAGCTCTTAACCTATACTTAATAGTCACACTTCAATTTAACATGATTGCCATCCCCAAAAATACAATCATACATGTGACTACACAAAAGGCAACCCACACCCAAACATACAGTAAGGTTTAATAAATTCAAATACAGTTTCTTACTCACAAAAGACTATATAATCCAAAGAAAATCACACGTAGTACATTATACATAAAAGGCTATATACAAAGTCATACCCATATAATCGGTTCCTTACCCCATCATTTTAACAACGAATACAAGAACGTGTAAGTGATTAATAAAAAGAACTATACTGGATATTATCAAAATTCCTCTACCACACATTCCAGAACTTAAATAACACGTTACCCTTAGGTGAATTACCACCATTTACAAACCCTTTTTAACAAATTAATAAACCAGTGCATACAAAAATATTTTCATGCACAGTTTTGACAAAAAAAAAAACCTCAAGTAACCTAACAATCAAAATACATAAGAACACAGATATGTACATTATGTTACTACACGGACACACTTGTATAATTGGCAGAATATACATCCACAATATTCCATATCAATAATAAAAAACAACAGCCATGAAAATCGAACATCATTGTATAACATGTGTTTTACACATAAATTAGAGGATACACTTCTTTAAACAACCTATGTACATATTTAATATAAACCATATCAATGGGTTCACACAAGGACGGGGCAAACTTGTTAATGACTAAACAAAATTCTAATCTCCCTATCTGAAACAATTAAACCTCCTTGACTAAGTCATATTCTTCACATTCTCTTGTGCCAAGGTATTACAAGCCTTCTTTTATAAAGAAGTACCGTTATAAGGACAATACTTGTATACTAATTATCTAAAAGAAAAACTAATCAAGGGTAATATGGAAAGTACTTGCAGCTACACGTTAAAACTACTAAAAAAAAAAACTTGACTACAGTTTTTACTTGCTTTATTTTATATTTTAAAACCCCTTCTCAACGTTAATAAAAACACATACTATAATTCACTGGTAAATCATTTTTTCACGTGTTCAGTACTACTTAGCCTAAAAGCATAACAGCCACTTAACCACCTCTCCTCGATAGTGAGTGCAATAATATACCAACCAATATGTAATGCAAGGCATTCCAATTATGACAATGTATCCAAGGTACTGATCGCCAATATCAAATATCTCTACAGGAACATAGCCATTTCATAAATATATGCCTCACTATCTCACCCTCACACCACCTTCCACACTGCTATCCTAACCTTACACCCCCCCTCACAAAAAAGACCTACCCTTGCCCCCCCCCTGTTCCCTTAGAAGCTGTGCTACAGAAAAATTACGATAACCTATCGAAAAAATTGAAACCCATCTCCCCCCATATATTAACCTATTCCTACACCTTGTCCTATAAAACCTCGCTGCTAACGCTTTTATCCTCACTGCCCTACAATCTGCCTCTACCCCAAGAAACATGCAAATAATCTGCCATGACATACATCAAAGCCCTACCCACCTCACTTGCTACCCCACTAACATCCATTGACAACGATCTAAGAAAAGACCAACTCCCCCCCCCAACAGCCTAATAACCCCCGCCATCCAGACTCTCACCACTTCCAAAGATGAACAAAAATATACCACTGATATGCCGTCTCCTCCTCCCACAGAATAAACATGTTGCCTCTCTAACAAACCCCATCTTATGCAACATATACTTAGATGCCACCACACCCATTAGAAAACGATACACCAACTCCCTAACCCTTGCTGGTATCCGAAGCGTCCTGAACTCCCTCCATATGACCCTCCAGTTATACATGGGGTATACTGCGACCCCCTGCAATGCACCCCTTCCCACACCACACCCACCACTGCTTTTACCTTCAACCTTTTTACCTGCCCCACTGCCAACATGAATCTTATTACATCTTCACACTTTCTCAAATCCCTACCACTCCACCAGTTTCTAGCATCCCTCATCACCTATCCACCCTAACCCCCTCTCCCCCCCACCCTTAAATACCCTGCTTAATATATAAAACCATTAACCTAGACCCTAAGTCCAACAAACCTAGACCCCCCCCTTTTCACCTCCGTCATGACACATCTTTGGACAACCAGGCCCTCCCAAACCCCCACACAAACCTTAACACCCTCCTCTGTATTTCCTGTATATCCTGCACCCTCAAAGGGAACACCTCCGCTACACCCCAGACCTTGCTATACACCACCGAATTAATTACCAACACCCTCTGCTGTAACGCCACTTCACTGGCCCTCAAACCTTTTAACTTGCCTATAACCCTACTCGTGACTGCTTCTGAGTTAATCCTCCTACATTCCTGCAATTGCTTCATATACCATATCCCACACACCTTAATTCTATCACAAACCGTCCATCCCATCTCTCCCCAATCTCCCCCAACCCATGTTCCTACTTCTAATAACCTAGACTTTGCTAAATTAACTACCATTCCTGAAACATACCCAAAGCTCCTAATGACCTCTCCCACCCTACGTAAAGCCTCCCCACTCGTAACTAACACAGTTGTATCATCCACATAACCTACTATGCCCCCCATACTTCCCTCCCCCACCTCCCCCAATTCCTCGTCCACAGCCTCAAAGAAAGGATGTTGCACGCATGCAAAAAGCAACTGTGACAGCGGGCAACCCTGCCTTAATCCCTGTTCCATCATCACCGCCCCCCCCCCAGCTTACCATTAACTTGCACCCTCATTACAGCCCCCTCATACAGCGTGCGCACCCACCTCACTACCCCCCCTCCAAAACCCAATTTCTCCAAACATCCCACAAAAAGTCCCTCTTCACACAGTCATATGCCTGAGCCCAATCCAAGCCAAGGACGCCCCCTCCCTGACAGTTCACTATAAAATCCCTATCGCACTATGCCCATTCTTCATAGTCCTTCCCGGAATCCCATACTGTCCCTCATGTACTCTACTCCAATTACCTTCTTTAACCTGTTCCCCAATACCTTCGCAAAAATTTTGTAATCCGTACACATTAACGACAACGGACGATAATCTCCCAAACCCTTCTCCTCTCCTCCCTTCTTTGGCACCAAGACAACGACCCAGTTCTCTGTGTTTGCGCCATTCTGCCCCATTTCAACATATAATTCAGAACCTCCACTAGGCACTCCCTCAGAACCTCCCAATGCGCTTTGTAAAAATCATTAGGTAACCCATCTATTCCCGGTGCCTTCCCCTGACTCAACCCATTCACCACTTCCCCCACCTCCTCCCCCGTAATGCCTCCCTCCAACTCCCTATCCCTCTTCCCCATACCCTGCGGTACCCTAATCCCACTAAATGTTTCTATCCCACCTACCCCTCCCCTTCTCTTCCATTTCTCCGTAAACCAATCATCAGCATACCTACTATAGAATCTGTGTCAGTGAGACCCTGTCCCCTCACATAACCCTCCCCACCTCCACAACAATATGCGCCACGGTAGTCCTCAACTGTCTGTCCTTGAATTTTCTGAGAACATACCGGTTGGCTTATCACCCTTTAGTACGTCCTCCAATCCTGCCCTGACCCTGAGTGCATCAAAACGTTCATTATGCATCTCTACTAAACGACTCCTAAGTTCCCCCATAACTTCCTTCCCCTCCCTCCCTACTCCCCCCGCATAACAATCATTCAACTGACCCTCTAAATAATTCTGCAATCCAAACCTCCAACGTGCCCTTTCCCTGCCCCTCTTCCTAAAAAATTCTACAATTTTCACCTTTGCCTGCAACTCCCACCATCTAACAAATCCACCTCCTCATCCCTAGCCTCCCAAAAGCCCTTCCACATGACTGAAAAGACCGACCTTGATCCTCCTCCTGTAAAAGCCTCACATTTAATTTCCAAAGCCCTGATATATTCTCGGAATACCATCCACCCTAAGATCAGCCAACACTGCTCTGTGGTCTGAAAAAACCCACGTCTACTGTTCTAACTCTCTCCACTCCTATCCCCTGCCTCACATAAATCCTATCCAACCTTGCCTCATAACTCCCCTGTACATAGGTATACTCAACCTGATACCCCCCCCTGCCAACCACATCCACCACCCCGACATCACCCAATGCATCCCTTAAAACACCCAACACACACCCCGCCCCCTAGGAACTACGTCTACATGCCTAATCACACAATTCCAATCACCTCCAATTATCGCTATGGCAGGTAAACCCTGAGATGATATAACAAAACGTCACGAACAAAATCTGATTTTATCCTTACGTTTCCAATCGCAGGCATATAAACTACCCACAAAACATACCCTACTCTCCCCCACCACCCATCCACCCGAACAACCCTCCCCCACCCCCCCTCCCCACCCCATGACTCGCAAGGGACTGGTCTCCTTTACTAAAACAGCCACTCCGCCCTTTAAAAAGCGTTGCCATGCTCACAAACAACTTATATCCTCTCAATCTCAACTCACTACCTGACTTATAGTTATGCTCCTGTAGGAAACCAACATCAACATCGTACCTTTTAAGGAACCACTCCAACCACACCCTTTTAACCTCAGTTTTTAAGCCATTAGCATTTATCGTTACACACCTGAATGGTCAAGGAGAGGCGGCTTACCCCTATGCCGCTGTGGGCTTGCTCACACTTCCCTTCAAGCTGCTTACACTTTCCTTATTACTCTTTTTAATAGAACTTCCTACCCCCCCTTGTCTCTCCCCCGATTTTCCTGGACTCCCCCCCTGTAGGTGAATTGCGGACCACCTCCGCCCAAACCTTCTTACCTGGTCTTTGCCCAGGTGTTAAAACATCATCTAATTCAGTCAGCCCCGCTGGTCTCTTCCTAGAGCTGCCTCCCAAAGCCACCTCTTCCTCAGGTACATCCTCCCTGTGTACCTCTGCCACTACAAGTGTATCCTTTCCAGTGTTCCTACTACTTCCGACTTCTCACTCAGGCTTGCAATTGCTGCTTTTCACTGATCCGTTCATCCATGTCCCCTTCTACCAAGGCCTCCTCCAAGAATTCCTGGAGCACTGACTCCAAGGACACCTCCTGTGTCGTCTCCACCACTTCTCCACCACCTCAGATGTTGGAGAAGGAACTTCCTCCTCCACCGGGAGTGTGACACACGTCCCCATCTGTTCACCCTCCTTCTCCACCTCCTCACTCCATAGAGTAGTCCCATTCTTCGCCGCCGCCACCACACTCGCCTGCTGGATGTCCTCCACCGGGACTGACACCCCCGGGTCAACTCTACGTGCACATTGTGCCGCTATATGGTCAAAAGAGCCACAAAGACGACACGTTCTCCTTTGCCCCACATACGACACATATACCTGGTTTCTGGTGCCTGGCAACATTACATACGAAGGTATAGGCGTCTTTAAAGTCATCTTGATATTGTATGACCCTTCGGGAGGCCCACATATGGTCCATCCCGCCAAACCCCACCTCTGGCTTCATGAATGACACCATACTTGCGAAAAACTTCCTGTATACCAAACTGCGTTGCCTCGAAGGGTACATTCCTCACTCGTACCCACGTGTAGAATGTAGATACGTCATGCAAGCACACATCCATCGTCGAGTTGAGACACATTCGCCGTTCCTGATACTCCTCCACCACACTGCTGTAGTAGCTATTCCTCAGGAACTTTACAAATACTCGTTTCATCCCATTAAGGGCCACACCATACAGTTCCTCATTAGGGATACCATATAAATCCCTAATAATTGCAGGTAGAACGACGTTCATAGTAGCAGGGCTCAGAGAACCCCTCAACAGCTCAATGCAAACTGTATTTATCCTCCTGCCGGTGTACTCCGCCATGTCTGAACAGTGAAAACGTTTCCCGAGATTTGTACTGAAACTGGATGCGTAGTATTCATGGCCAGGCAGAGTGGCTAGGCAAGAGGAGAGTGATGTGCCAGGGCCGGAGCTTGCTACCACCTGCAGCTCACAAGACTGCTATTCCCACGAGCCCTCCTAGGGCGGGGAAGATGGCAGACCAGAGGCCTGGCTTCTCCCTACAAGCCCCGTGAGGCCAGGGAATAGGCTAGGACTGGGCTCAGTTGGTCCCAGAGGGTGAGGAGGTACATGTACCTCCTCCCATGGGAGACCAAGGCCGGGACACCATTTGGAAAAGATCCGGGCCAGGAACGTACCGGCGACTCAAGTTGTGTGTTTAGTTCAGTAGGTGAAGCACAGCAGAGGGAGGAAGATGTAGCGGTGTGAGTAGGTGGTTTGGTGAGTGGTTCTTTTTTAGTGTATTCTATAGGTTATTTTATTTGTGTTTAGGGCTGTCATGTTGAAGGCCCTAGTGTGCAGAGGCCTGCTTATGTTTTAAGAATATAAGAAAGAAGGAACACTGCAACAGGCCTACTGGCCTATGCGAGGCACCACCAATTCTCCCACCAGCTTAAGCCAATGCCTTGACCTAGTGAGGTCAGACACGTCACTTAAGGGAGGAGCAGTGCCTCCGTCCTTGTAGCACAAGCTAGTCAGGTCCTACTCACACCCACCACACCTACTCATGTATTTATCCAGCCTATTTCTAAAACTTCACAACGTCTTAGCGTCTATGACGGTACTCGGAGTTTTCTCCACACATCCCACAACTCTATTACCAAACCAGTGCTTTCCTATACCTTCCTGATCTGAGTACTCGTATGGTATTTTTGCCTGCTGGTGGACAGACTGGCAGAAGGAAGGAGTGTGTATCATGGAGCCTCCGTGTTTATATATTTTGTTTTACTCACTAATAGCAGTGTGCTAGTGAGCCAATATGAACTGGAGTAAATGTGATGTTGTAGTAGAGTAGATTGTAGGTTGTATATACATTACTATTAACATATTACTTTTTTGTATAGGTGAGCTTTTACGTCCTTCCTTATAATAATAATAATTAATATCAACCAATTAATATTCCACATTTAATGTGAAGTTACAAGCTGGCCCTGGAGTGGTTGTTTTCTCAATGTAATTTAAATGTCCCTGGACAGCAGGTTGAGCAGCCTTTAGGAGCCAGAAATTTTATTTAAGTTATGCGAACCAAAAAAGTCGTAACAGCCACTTTCACCAATACTACTTTCAAACACTTCATCAGGACTTGTAATAACTGTTTCAACAAAGTAAATATAAATAAAATTAAATAACACTGGCTACAGCAGTTACGAAGATATCTTGAGGATATCTCTCCAAGAGAGAACCCGCAGTATTGGATTTAAATTAGATAAGAACATAAGAACATAAGAAAGGAGGAACACTGCAGCAGGCCTGTTGGCCCATACTAGGCAGGTCCTTCACAATTCATCCCACTAACAAACATTTGACCAACCCAATTTTCAATGCTACCCAAGAAATAAGCTCTGGTGTTCAAGTCCCACTCAAATCCAACCCCTCCCACTCATGTATTTATCCAACCTAAATTTGAAACTACCCAAAGTCCTAGCCTCAATAACCCAACTAGGTAGACTGTTCCACTCATCAACTACCCTATTTCCAAACCAATACTTTCCTATGTCCTTTCTAAATCTAAACTTATCTAATTTAAATCTATTACTGCGGGTTCTCTCTTGGAGAGATATCCTCAAGACCTTGTTAATATCCCCTTTATTAATACATAAGAACATAAGAAAGGAGGAACACTGATGTTGTAGTAGTGTAGATTGTAGGTTGTATATACATTACTATTAACATATTACTTTTTGTATAGGTGAGCTTTTATGTCCTTCCTTATAATAATAATAATTAATATCAACCAATTAATATTCCACATTTAATGTGAAGTTACAAGCTGTCCCTGGAGTTGTTGTTTTTCTCAATGTAATTTAAATGTCCCTGGACAGCAGGTTGAGCAGCCTTTAGGAGCCAGAATTTTATTTAAGTTATGTGAACCAAAAAAGCCGTAACAGCCACTTTCACCAATACTACTTTCAAAGACTTCATCAGGACTTGTAATAACTGTTTCAACAAAGTAAATGTAAATAAAATTAAATAACATTGGCTACAGTAATTACGAAGTGTATGAGGGCAGAGGGATTATGATAATTAATGACAACCATTACATAAACTGGTTCGGAAGTAGACTGATTGATCAATAATGTGAAAAGAACAGGAAAAATGCTAAGAATCAGCATTAATGTACAAAACAGATACCATAACATACAGTCAGGTAAAATGCAGGTTATTGACATTTATTTCTCTCTTGTCTGGAAGTTAACCCTCATTAAATTAAAAACTGTCAGAAGTAGCAGCAAGATGCAGTCCTCTACATCGGCAAAACATTTCTTGCTGTATAACCATCATCAAATTTATCTGTCTTGAAATTAATTTGCTATTGCATCATATTTATTATAAATTTCGTCTACATCCAGAGGTCGTTCCAACTGTTGTTTTAATATTGAAGGAAAATAAATGATTATTCTTAAATAAATGTTCATGAAAACTATATTTAAATCCAGGTTGTAATTATATATAATACACATTTTTTAATAAACATTAGCATCAGTGTTTTGCTCTTATAAATGATTGTTAAAAAGACTAAAATTCTGTAGAGTAATGAAGGTAG
The DNA here is from genome assembly GCF_026875155.1 of Cherax quadricarinatus. Taxonomy (NCBI): domain Eukaryota; kingdom Metazoa; phylum Arthropoda; class Malacostraca; order Decapoda; family Parastacidae; genus Cherax; species Cherax quadricarinatus. The sequence goes on along the minus strand of NC_069484.1, from coordinate 5,291,061 downwards.
ATATATATTAATACAGGAAAATATAAATGAGAGCACACAAGCGCACACGTAGGTGATCTTGACTCAAGAAATCGTTATAAAACGACTTCAAACAAATACTGACAGACCAGTACATTAACCTCTCAGTCACACTAGTGAGGGATTCGTCTCTAAAAATGTTT
>NC_069484.1:5274960-5290400 GCF_026875155.1 Cherax quadricarinatus | reverse complement strand
GGGTGGGAAAATAAAAATTAAATCTTGTTAAAAAAAGCAGTTTTGACAATAATATGAATATTTCCTTTGGTTTATATAAATTAGATCCATTTATAATTTAATAGAATTTGGGAAGAATTTAATAATACACTGGACAAATAATCTTTAAAATTTCTTATTTCTTGGGTAGAATTGTTTGTGGGGTGAGTTGTGCCAAGGACCTTTCCAAGTTGGCTCGCCGCGCGTCACGTGTTTTAAACCGTTGTGGGATCTGATAGTGAGGTGCCGACCAGACCCCTTATATAGCTTCCTTGGATGCTTTACTTTCATAGTTCCTTGATAATGTGAGTAGTCACGAAAGCGCTTGGAATTTCTCTATTCTTTCAGAGTGGTTGTTTTGCATATATATATATATATATTATATATATATATATATATATATTATATATATATATATATATATATATATATATATATATATATATATATATATATATAATCATTTACGAAACTGATGCTTGTTGAGACTCGATCCCTTACCACCTTGTACATCCCCATGGGAAGTCACACAACGTTCGCGATGCCTTAACCATTACTCCTCCAAGGCTACAAATAGCATGAGTCTAGCGAACTAAACTGCTTTATGTTACAAGGACATATGTGGTTATGATAACCTCAAAGCTAATTGACATATATAGATCACTGAACCTCCTGTGTTTTTGTTTTCATATGGGTTATTATTGAGTATTGACAAGTGTTCATTACACTCTAGTTATTCATATTCACTAATGATTATATTCCCATATTTAATTATGGTTAATAAATATTTACGTCAGTGTTTTATAGTAAGTTTTTAAATAAATTAAGATATTGTTTGGCTCTTCCTAGTATGAGTATTATAGAAAATATTACCTGTTGCTAATTTTTAGTTTTACTCACCAGTATAAGTTTAATTTTGTTATAACGAACACAAATTACAAAAGTAATATTAATACTGAAAGTATGGATCAAAGAACGAAAGCGTATATACATACCAGATCTTTATTACATGCATTTCAGTCCTTGGAGTTTGGTTACTGCCAACGATTCACTCGCACAACTGACAACCACTAAAAATATCTTAATAAATCAAGGAACGGGGAGTTGATCCCATGGCAAGTGAATCCTAAGACTTACATGCCAGTGTGTTAACTACTTGGCCAGCTGGTTCTAATAAGATTTATCCAACTAGGTATATTTCTACCCACCCTAAGGAAGTTAGCATGGGCCACAACTGTGACCACAAACGCAAGATTTTACATTAATATTATTATATAATAAAAAACAGAAACAATATTTTAGAGACGAATCCCTCACTAGTGTGACTGAGAGGTTAATGTACTGGTCTGTCAGTATTTGTTTGAAGTCGTTTTATAACGATTTCTTGAGTCAAGATCACCTACGTGTGCGCTTGTGTGCTCTCATTTATATTTTCTGTATTAATATATATCTACCTTCATTACTCTACAGAATTTTAGTCTTTTTAACAATCATTTATAAGAGCAAAACACTGATGCTAATGTTTATTAAAAAATGTGTATTATATATAATTACACCTGGATTTAATATAGTTTTCATGAACATTTATTTAAGAATAATCATTTATTTTCCTTCAATATTAAAACAACAGTTGGAACGACCTCTGGATGTAGACGAAATTTATAATAAATATGATGCAATAGCAAATTAATTTCAAGACAGATAAATTTGATGATGGTTATACAGCAAGAAATGTTTTGCCGATGTAGAGGACTGCATCTTGCTGCTACTTCTGACAGTTTTAATTTAATGAGGGTTAACTTCCAGACAAGAGAGAAATAAATGTCAATAACCTGCATTTTACCTGACTGTATGTTATGGTATCTGTTTTGTACATTAATGCTGATTCTTAGCATTTTTCCTGTTCTTTTCACATTATTGATCAATCAGTCTACTTCCGAACCAGTTTATGTAATGGTTGTCATTAATATCATAATCCCTCTGCCCTCATACACTTCGTAATTACTGTAGCCAATGTTATTTAATTTTATTTACATTTACTTTGTTGAAACAGTTATTACAAGTCCTGATGAAGTCTTTGAAAGTAGTATTGGTGAAAGTGGCTGTTACGGCTTTTTTGGTTCACATAACTTAAATAAAATTTCTGGCTCCTAAAGGCTGCTCAACCTGCTGTCCAGGGACATTTAAATTACATTGAGAAAACAACAACTCCAGGGACAGCTTGTAACTTCACATTAAATGTGGAATATTAATTGGTTGATATTAATTATTATTATTATAAGGAAGGACATAAAAGCTCACCTATACAAAAAGTAATATGTTAATAGTAATGTATATACAACCTACAATCTACACTACTACAACATCAGTGTTCCTCCTTTCTTATGTTCTTATGTATTAATAAAGGGGATATTAACAAGGTCTTGAGGATATCTCTCCAAGAGAGAACCCGCAGTAATAGATTTAAATTAGATAAGTTTAGATTTAGAAAGGACATAGGAAAGTATTGGTTTGGAAATAGGGTAGTTGATGAGTGGAACAGTCTACCTAGTTGGGTTATTGAGGCTAGGACTTTGGGTAGTTTCAAATTTAGGTTGGATAAATAATGAGTGGGAGGGGTTGGATTTGAGTGGGACTTGAACACCAGAGCTTATTTCTTGGGTAGCATTGAAAATTGGGTTGGTCAAATGTTTGTTAGTGGGATGAATTGTGAAGGACCTGCCTAGTATGGGCCAACAGGCCTGCTGCAGTGTTCCTCCTTTCTTATGTTCTTATGTTCTTATCTAATTTAAATCCAATACTGCGGGTTCTCTCTTGGAGAGATATCCTCAAGATATCTTCGTAACTGCTGTAGCCAGTGTTATTTAATTTTATTTATATTTACTTTGTTGAAACAGTTATTACAAGTCCTGATGAAGTGTTTGAAAGTTTGTATTGGTGAAAGTGGCTGTTACGACTTTTTTGGTTCGCATAACTTAAATAAAATTTCTGGCTCCTAAAGGCTGCTCAACCTGCTGTCCAGGGACATTTAAATTACATTGAGAAAACAACCACTCCAGGGCCAGCTTGTAACTTCACATTAAATGTGGAATATTAATTGGTTGATATTAATTATTATTATTATAAGGAAGGACGTAAAAGCTCACCTATACAAAAAAGTAATATGTTAATAGTAATGTATATACAACCTACAATCTACTCTACTACAACATCACATTTACTCCAGTTCATATTGGCTCACTAGCACACTGCTATTAGTGAGTAAAACAAAATATATAAACACGGAGGCTCCATGATACACACTCCTTCCTTCTGCCAGTCTGTCCACCAGCAGGCAAAAATACCATACGAGTACTCAGATTCAGGAAGGATATAGGAAAGCACTGGTTTGGTAATAGAGTTGTGGATGTGTGGAGAAAACTCCCGAGTACCGTCATAGACGCTAAGACGTTGTGAAGTTTTAGAAATAGGCTGGATAAATACATGAGTAGGTGTGGGTGGGTGTGAGTAGGACCTGACTAGCTTGTGCTACAAGGACGGAGGCACTGCTCCTCCCTTAAGTGACGTGTCTGACCTCACTAGGTCAAGGCATTGGCTTAAGCTGGTGGGAGAATTGGTGGTGCCTCGCATAGGCCAGTAGGCCTGTTGCAGTGTTCCTTCTTTCTTATATTCTTAAAACATAAGCAGGCCTCTGCACACTAGGGCCTTCAACATGACAGCCCTAAACACAAAAAAAATAACCTATAGAATACACTAAAAAAGAACACTCACCAAAAACCTACTCACACCGCTACATCTTCCTCCCTCTGCTGTGCTTCACCTACTGAACTAAACACACAACTTGGTCCCCGGTACGTTCCTGGCCCGGATTTTTTCCCAAAATGGTGTCCCGGCTTGGGGTCTCCCATGGGGGAGGTACATGTACCCTCCACCCTCTGGGACCAATGAGCCAGTCCTAGCTATTCCCCATGGCCTCAGGGGGCTTGTAGGGAGAAAGCCAGGCCTCTGGTCTGCCTATTCCCCGCCCTGGGGCTGTGGAATAGCAGTCTTGTGAGCTGAGGTGGTAGCAAGCTCGGCCCTGGCACATCACTCCTCTTGCCTACCCATCTTGCCTGGCCATGAATACAAAGCAATCCAGTTTCAGTAAAATTCGGGAAAGTTTTCACTGTTCAGACATGGCGGATTACACCGGGGCAGGAGGATAAATACGTTTGCATTGAGCTGTTGGGGGGTTCTGAGCCTGCTACTATGAACGTGTTTTCCTGAAATTATTAGGGATTTATATGGTTACCAAATGAGGAACTGTATGGTGTGGCCCTAATGGGTATGAAGAGTATTTGTAAAGTTCCTGAGGAATTGCTATACAGCCAGTGTGGTGGAGGAGTTTCGGGAAACGGCGAATGTGTCTCAACTCGACGAGGATGTGTGCTTGCATGACGTATCTACATTTACACCGGGGGTACGAGTGAAAATGTACCCTTCGGGCAAACGCAGTTTGGTATTCAGGAGTTTTTCGCAAGTATGGTGTATTCAGGGAACCCAGAGGTGGGGTTTTGGCGGGATGGACCATATGTGGGCCTCCCGGAAGGGTCTACAATATCAAGATGCTTTAAAGGGACGCCTTTATACCTTGTATGTATGTTGCCAGGCACCGAAACCGGTATATGTGTCGTATGTGGGGCAAAGGGGAACGTGTCGTCTTTGTGGCTCTTTTGACCATATAGCGGCAAAATGGTGCAGTAGAGTTGCCGGGGTGTCAGTCCGGTGGAGGGAATCCGCAGGCGATTTGTGGTGGCGGCGGCGAAGAATGGGACTTACTCTATGGAGAGTGAGGGAGGGTGGAAAGAAGGGGGGGGTGAAAGATGGGGACGTGTTTTCACCTCCCGGTGGGGGGGAAAGTTCCTTCCCCAAAATTCTGAGGTGGTGGAGGAAGTGGTGGAGACGGACACAGGAGGTGTCCTTGGAGTCAGTGCTCAGGAATTCTTGGAGGGAGGCCTTGGGTAGAAGGGGACATGGAAGAAGGACAGTGAAAAGCAGCATTTGCAAGGCTGAGTGAGAAGTCGGAAGTAGTAGGGAAAATGGAAGGTTACATTGTAGTGGCAGAGGTCCCACAGGGAGGATGTCTGAGGAAGAGGTGGCTTTGGGAGGCAGCTCTAGAAGAGACCAGCGGGGTGACGGAATTAGATGATGTTTTAACCCCTGGGCAAGACCAGGTAAGAAGGTTTGGGCGGAGGTGGTCCGCAATTCCCTACAGGGGGGGGGGGTCAGGGAAATTCGGTGGGAGAGACAAGGGGGGGTAGGAAGTTCTATTAAAAGAGTTATAAGGAAAGTGAAAGCAGCTTGAAGGGAAGTGTGAGCAAGCCACGGGCTAGGGGTACCCGCCTCTCCTTGACATTAGGTGGTAACGTAATGCTAATGGCTTAAAAATGGGGGTTTTTTTAAAAGGGTGTGGTTGGAGTGGTTCCTAAAAGGTAGGGATGTTGAGGGTTGGTTTCCTACAGGAGCTTAACTATAAGTCAGGTAGTGAGTTGTGATTGAGGGATATAAGTTGTTTGTGAGCATGGCAACGCTTTTAAGGGGGAGTGGTGTTTTAGTAAAGGAGGACCAGTCCCTGGGAGTCATGGGGGGAGGAGGGGGGTGGGGGAGGGTTGTTCGGGTGGATGGGGGGTGGGGGAGAGTAGGGTATGTTTTGTGGGAGTTTATATCCCTGCGATTGGAAAACGTAAGGATAAAAATCAGATTTTGTTCGTGACGTTTTGTTATATCATTTCAGGGGTTTACCTGCCATAGCGATAATTGGAGGTGATTGGAATTGTGGGGATTAGGCATGTAGACGTAGTTCCTAGGGGGGGGCGGGGTGTGTGTTGGGTGTTTTAAGGGATGCATTGGGTGATGTCGGGGTGGTGGTGTGGTTGGCAGGGGGGGGGTATCAGGTTGAGTATACCTATGTACAGGGGAGTTATGAGGAAAGGTTGGATAGGATTTATGTGAGGCGGGGGATAGGAGTGGAGAGAGTTAGAACAGTAGACGTGGGTTTTTTCGGGACCACGGGACCCAGTGTTGGCTGATCTTGGGGTGGATGGTATTCCGAGAATATATCGGGCTATTGGAAATTAAATGTGAGGCTTTTACAGGAGGAGGATCAAGGTCGGTCTTTTCAGTCATGGTGGAAGGGCTTTTGGGAGGTGGGGAGAGGAGGTGGATTTGTTAGATTGGTGGGAGTTGCAGGCAAAGGTGAAAATTGTAGAATTTTTTAGGAAGAGGGGCAGGGAAAGGGACGTTGGAGGTTTGGATTCCCAGAATTATTTAGGGGGTCAGTTGAATGATTGTTATGCGGGGGGGAGTAGGGAGGGAGGGGAAGGAGTTAGGGGGGAACTTAGGAGTCGTTTAGTAGAGTGATAATGAACGTTTTGATGCACTCGGGGTCAGGGCAGGATTGGAGGACGTACTAAGGGTGTTTAAGCCAACGGGTATGTTCTCAGAAAATTCAAGGCAGACAGTTGAGGACTCCCGGGGCCCGCATATTTTGTAGTGGAGGGTGGGAGGGTTATGTGAGGGAAAGGGTTATGACAGAATTCTATTAGTAGGTATGCTATGATTGGTTTACGGAGAAATGGAAAGAGGAAGGGGGAGGGGTAGGGGGATAAAAACATTTGGGGGGTTAGGGTACCGCAGGGTATGGGGAAGAGGGAAGGGAGTGGAGGGAGGATTACGGGGGAGGAGGTTGGGGGAAGTGGGGGGAATGGGTTGAGTCAGGGGAAGGCCCCGGGAATAGATGGGTTACCAAAAGATTTTTACAAAGCGTTTGGGAGGTTCTGAGGGGAGTGCCTAGTGGAGGTTCTGAATTATTGTTGAAATGGGGCAGAATGGCGCAAACACAGAGAATGGGGTCGTTGTCTTGGTGCCAAAGAAGGGAGGAGAGGAGAAGGGTTTGGGAGATTATCGTCGTTGTCGTTAATGTGTACGGATTACAAAATTTTGGGGAAGGTATTGGGGAACAGGTTAAAGAAGGTAATTGGGAGTAGAGTACTTGAGGGACAGTATGGGATTCCGGGAAGGACTATGAAGAATGGGCATAGTGCGATAAGGGATTTTATAGTGAATGTCAGGGAGGGGGCGTCCTTGGGTTTGGGTTGGGTCAGGCATATGACTGTGTGAAAAGGGACTTTTTGTGGGATGTTTGGAGAAATTGGGTTTTGGAGGGGGGGTAGTGAGGTGGGTGCGCACGCTGTATGAGGGGGCTGTAATGAGGGTGCAAGTTAATGGTAAGCTGGGGGGGGGCGGTGATGATGGAAAGGGATTAAGGCAGGGTTGCCCGCTGTCACAGTTGCTTTTTGTTTCGTGCAACATCTTTCTTTGAGGTGTGGACGAGGAATTGGGGGAGGTGGGGGGAGGGAAGTATGGGGGGCATAGTTTGGTTATGTGGATGATACAACTGTGTTAGTTACGATTGGGGAGGGTTAAGTAGGGTGGGAGAGGTCATTAGGAGCTTTGGGTATGTTCAGGAATGGTAGTTAATTTAGCAAAGTTTTAGGTTATTAGAAGTAGGAACATGGGTTGGGGGGAGATTGGGGGAGGAGATGGGATGGGACGGTTTGTGATAGAATTAAGGTGTGTGGGATATGGTATATGAAGCAATTCAGGAATGTAGGAGGATTAACTCAGAAACAGTCACGAGTAGGGTTATAGGCAAGTTAAAAGGTTTGAGGGCCGTGAAGTGGCGTTACAGCGAGGGTTTTTGGTATTAATTCGGTGGTGTTATAGCAAGGTCTGGGGTGTAGCGGAGGTGTTCCTTTTTGGGGTGCAGGATATACAGGAATACAGAGGAGGGTTTTTAAGGTTTGTGTGGGGGTTTGGGAGGGCCTGGTTGTCCCAAAGATGTGGTCATGACGGAGGTGAAAAGGGGGGGGTCTAGGTTTGTTGGACTTAGGGTCTAGGTTAATGGTTTTATATATTAAGAGAGGTATTTAGGGTGGGGGGGAGAGGGGGGTGTTAGGGTGGATAGGGATGAGGGATGCTAGAAACTGGTGGAAGTGGTAGGGATTTGAGGGAAAGTGTGAAGATGTAATAAGATTCATGTTGGCAGTGGGGCAGGTAAAAAGGTTGAAGGTAAAAGCAGTGGTGGGTGTGGTGTGGGGAAGGGGTGCATTGCAGGGGGTCGCAGTATACCCCATGTATAACTGGAGGGTCATATGGAGGGAGTTCAGGACGCTTCGGTATACCAGCAAGGGTTAGGGAGTTGGTTGTATCGTTTTCTAATGGGTGTGGTGGCATTAAGTATATGTTGCATAAGATGGGGTTTGTTAGAGAGGCAACATGTTTATTCTGTGGGGAGGAGGAGACGGCATATCATGTGGTATATTTTTTTTTCTCTTTGGAAGTGGTGAGAGTCTGGATGGCGGGGGTTATTAGGCTGTTGGGGGGGAGTTGGTCTTTTCTTAGATCGTTGTCAAAGGATGTTTGTGGGGTAGCAGTGAGGTGGGTAGGGCTTTGATGTTTTGTATGGCAGATTATTTGCATGTTTCTTGGGGTATGAGGCAGATTGTAGGGCAGTTGAGGATTAAAGCGTTTGCAGCGAGGTTTTATAGGACAAGGTGTAGGAATAGGTTAAATATGGGGGGAGATGGGTTTCAATTTTTTCGATAGGTTATCGTAATTTTTTTTGTAGCACAGTTCTAAGGGAACAGGGGGGGGGCAAGGGTAGGGTCTTTTTTGGGGAGGGGGGGGGTGTAGGTTAGGATAGCAGTGTGGAAGGTGGTGTGAGGGTGAGATAGTGAGGGCTATATTTATTTAAATGGCTATGTTCCTGTGAGAATTTGATATTGGCGATCAGTACCTTGGATACATTGTCATAATTGGAATGCCCTTTCATTACATATTGGTTGGGTATATTATTGCACTCACTATCGAGGAGAGGTGGTTTAAGTGGCTGTTATGCTTTTAGGTAAGTAGTATGAAAAACGTGAAAAAAAAGATTTACCAGTGATTATAGTATGTGTTTTTTTTAACGTTGAGAAGGGGTTTTAAAAAATAAAATAAAGCAAGTAAAAAAATGTAGTCAAGTTTTTTTTTTTTTAGTAGTTTTAAACGTGTAGCTGCAAGTACTTTCCATATTACCCTTGATTAGTTTTTCTTTAGATAATTTTGTATACAAGTATTTCCTTTATAACGGTATTCTTTATAAAAGAAGGATTGTAATACCTTGGCACAAGAGAATGTGAAGGGAAAATTTACTTAGTCAAGGAGGTTTAATTGTGTTTCAGATAGGGAGATTAGAATTTTGTTTAGTCTTAACAAGTTTGCCCGTCCTTGTGTGAACCCATTTGATATGGTTTATATTAAATATTGTAATAGGTTGTTTTTAAAAAAGTGTATCCTCTAATTTATGTGGTAAAACACATGTTTTACAATGATGTTCTGATTTTTCATGGTGTTGTTTTTTATTATTGATATGGAATATTTTGGATGTATATTTGCCAATTATACAAGTGTGTCCGTGTAGTAACATAATGTACATATCTGTGTTCTTATGTATTTTGATTTTTTAGGTTACTTGAGTTTTTTTTTTTTTTCAAAACTGTGCATGAAAATATTTTTTGTATGCACTGGTTTATTAATTTGTTAAAAGGGGTTTGTAAATGGTGGTAATTCACCCAAGGGTAACGTGTTATTTAAGTTTGGAATGTGTGGTAGAGGAATTTTTTATAATATCCAGTTTTAGTTTTTTTATTAATCACTTACACGTTCTTGTATTCGTTGTTAAAATGATGGGTTAAGGAACCGATTATATGGGTATGACTTTGTATATAGCCTTTTATGTATAATGTACTACGTTTTGATTTTCTTTGGATTATATAGTCTTTTGTGAGTAAGAAACTGTATTTGAATTTATTAACCTTACTGTATGTTTGGGTGTGGGTTGCCTTTTGTGTAGTCACATGTATGATTGTATTTTTGGGGATTGGGGAATCATGTTAAATTGAAGTGTGACTATTAAGTTAGGTTAAGAGCCCGGGATAGGGGAATATGGAATTGTTGTTTCATATTTAATGGTAACATGTCTTAGTTTATGTAACGTATGCATAGTATACATATGAATATGTATTGTGCTTTTTTTAAAAAAATATAAAAAAAAAAACTCGGAAAAAAGGGGATTATATATGGGAGTGTAATTTTTATATAATTTTTAATACATTACACCGTAATAGTGGGTATGCCGTCGTTTGGGATGCAAAGAGTACATAACCTTTATTCGGTGCATTAACACACTCATTGAAAAAGGGTTTTTTTCCCCAACCCGCGAACCAGTATAAGGGTTTTGAACGATGGGGCCCTGTCATTCGATCAGGTTCAAGCCAATGAGAGATGGTTCTGGAATTGCCCGAGAGTTGTGGGCACCACCGCCTGTCTGCCCTTGTCATTTCCATTCTAGAGCTGGTTGAAGCACAGTCTGCTCTCTAGTGGTTTCTATTCTGCCTTGCTTACATGGCGTGCACTAATACCTATTGTTGTACATAGTGTATATAGTGTACATACTTCTGTTCTTACTTGGTGAAAGAATAATATAAGTCAAAAGTTTTTCTGTTGTGTTTGTTTTGCTCCCTTTACACCCAGGATAACAGGCCTTTGAATTCTGGGTTGTAATAGCCGCTGTTAGTTTTTTTTGAGTTATCTGTAAGTGTTGCCGGAACACTGAAAGCAGGAGAACAAAAACATTTTCCCCTTTCTTCTTCCTTGGGTGTTTTGAGAAATTTAAAAATTTGAGTTTTTCCAGGGGATGGAAGGGGGAAGATAAATCTTTTGCTTTTTACTCTTTTTTCGGCCGAGAATTTTTTTAAAGGACACTTCTTCCCACATCGTTTTAAAGTTTTCCAAAATTCAGTTTGGGGAAAATGTCGTGATGTTGTAAATTGTCCCAAGAAAATTTCTAGGGGAAAAGTTTGTAGCTCAAAGGGGTGTTTAAAAACTTTTTAGTAGTACTGCTTTGGGGAACCAGCAGCTGAAGTTACCGTTTGGTGGGAAGTTTTCAGTAAGTTTTAAAATTGAAGTGTTGGACGTATTCGTGTAAAGATGTAAAGGAAAAGTTAAATTTGTCATTGGTTGCTCCTTGTATTTAAAAAATTACATATTTAATCGTCGGTGTTGTGGTCATCAAATTGTAATCATTGTTCCCAGTGAACTAAATGTGATTACTATAAAGACGACCTCGATGCCGTCTACACATCCATGAACTTCTAAAACGCCATCTATCAATAACTTTTGGTATGGAAATAAATTTGAACGCTTTGAAAACCCTTGAACAGATAACATTTTTAAACTTACTTTTGTTTGAAAAAAAACTCAGTTTCTCAGAATGTTTTTTGTTCGTGTAAACGTCGTTCAATCTTGTTCTCAAACAAAGGTACTTATTTTTCTTGTCATATTAACGTGCAATAGCGTTTTTCCCCCAACAGTCCAAAAAAGGTAAAAAATTGTCACCCCTTATGCACACAGAACTCTTTTTTTAGGGTATCTATCCATAGCTCTCATAAACTTTTTTTTTCGTTTCCAAAACATTCACCCGTTTTTGAAGGGTCACAAATGCCCCCCTAACAATGTCGTAAAAATATTTTACCATTCCCTTTTTTACGCAGGTGCTTGCCTTTCCAGTGCTTTAATGAATTTGAAAAACCCCATCCTAGCAGTCTGTAGTTCAGGCTGCCATAGCCTCGTTCGGTTTCTTCCCTTTTCCTTATTACTTAAAATATAATACGCTTTGGGGCGGCGATCCGACAGGTCATTTTTTTCTTAAAAATGCCCTTCTTTTACTAACATTGTTTCCCCAAACTACAACAAAGTGAAGGGTTCATCACACACGGTGGTCTCCTCAGTATGCAAGAAGCCCTCTACCCCCCCACGCCACCCTCGCTCTACCTTCTACGGTGACCCGCCCAAGAACGGGAGTTTATTAAAAACTCTGAATTAGGAACTTTTTTGATATGGGGAAAAACTTACTGGGGACGTGATCGTTGACGCTTCCCCCAAAAAAAAAATTCTTAACGACCCTTAAATTTTTATTTGGTAAAGTAAAAACCGTTTTTTACCCAAAGGTCTTTTGTGGCTTATGTGCAAAGGGAAATTTTTAATTATTCTTTTATTAAAGAAAGCCCCCCCAGATGAGGAGGTTTAAAAATGTAGCATTAGTGTTCGCAGAAGTTTTGGTTACAGGAAAATGGGGGCGGGAGGGAAGAAGAGCGATTGGGGAATGATGATGTAAAGAGAGCAGTAAGGGAGAAAAAGTTGCAAATGAGAGATTTTTACTAAGTAGAAAAGATGCAAAAAGGGAAGAGTTTAAAGGGTAGAAAAAAAAAAGGGGTTTGAGGTGGTGAAGCAATGTAAAAAGGGAGTGAAAGGGTGGGTGAAAATGTTTTCAACAAATTTTGTTGAAATAAAAAAAAAGGTTTTGGGGTGAGATTAATAAATTTAGGAAAGCCCAGGGAACAAAAGGGTTTTTCAGTTAAAATTGGAGGAGAGTTATTAAATGGAGAGTAAGAGGTATCGGAAGATGGAGGGAAAAATTTTGAGAAATTGTTAAATGTTGAGAAAAATAAAGAAGCTGTGATTTTGTATAGGGCAAGGAGGAAAAGATCTTTAGGAGTGAGGAAGAGCAGTTGTTTTGTGGGGGGAAATTTGAGGGAGTGGGTAGAATGAAAGGGGGGAAAGGGAGCTGGGATTGGGATAAGGATAAAAAGTTTTAAAAGCAGGTGGGGATATGGTTTTGGAGTTATTGGTGCTGTTATTTAATAAATGTATGGAAGAGGGTAAGGTACCTAGGGATTGGCAGAGACTGCGCGTAGTTCCTTTGTATAAAGGCAAAGGTGATAAAAGAGAGTGCAAAAATTATAGGGGAATAAGTCTGTTCAGTATATTTGGTAAAATGTATGGTAGAGTTATTATTGAAAGAATTAAGAGTAAGATGGAGAATAAGATTGCAGATGAATAGGGAGGCTTTAGGAAAGGTAGGGGGTGTGTGGACCAAGTGTTTACAGTGAAACATATTGGTGAAGAGTATTTAGATAAGGGTAAAGAAGTTTTTGTGGCATTTATGGATTTGGAAAAGGCATATGACAGGGTGGATAGGGGGGTAATATGGCAGATATTGCAGGTGAATGGTATAGGAGGTAGGTTACTGAAAGCAGTGGAGAGTTTGTATGAGAATAGTGAGGCTAAGGTTAGAGTATATAAGAGAGAGGGATATTATTACCCAGTGAAAGTAGGCCTTAGACAAGGATGTGATGTCACCATGGTTATTCAATATATTTATAGATGAGGTTATAAGAGAAGTGAATGCGAGGGTCTTGGCAAGAGGTGTTAAAAGATAAAGGTGGAGTTAAAGATAAAGAATCAAACACAAAATGGGAGTTGTCTCAGTCTCTTTGCTGACAACACTGTGGTTTTGAGAGATTCTGAAGAGAAGTTGCAGAGGTTGGTGGATGAATTTGGTAGGGGTATGTAAAAGAAGAAAATTAAAAGTGTATGTAGGAAAGAGTAAGGTTATGAGGATAACGAAAAGATTATGTGGCGAAAGATTGGGTATCAGATATGAGGGAGAGAGTATGGAGGAGGTTAATGTATTCAGATATTTAGGAGTGGAAGTGTCAGCAGATGGGTCTATGAAGGATGAGGTGAATCATAGAATTGATGAATGGAAAATTATGAGTGGTGTACGTTGGAGTCTGTGGAGACAGAGAACTTTGTCAGTGGAAGCAAAGAATGGAATGCATGAGAGTATAGTTGTATCAACACTCTTGTATGGGTGTGAAGCATGGGTGATGAAATGTTGCAACGAGAAGGAAGTTGGAGGCAGTGGAGATGTCATGTCTGTGGTCAATGTGTGGTGTGAATATAATGCAGGGAATTCATAGTTTGGAAATTAGGAGAAGGTGTGGGATTACCAAAACTATTATTCAGAGAGCTGAGGAGGGGTTGTTGAGGTGGCTCTGACATGTAGAGAGAATGGAGCGAAACAGAATGACTTCAAGAGTGTATAAATCTGTAATGGAGGGAAGGCGGGGTAGGGGTCGGCTAAGGAGGGTTGGAGGGAGAGGGTAAAGGAGGTTTTGTGTGCGAGGGGCTTGGATTTCCAGCAAGCATGTGTGAGCATATTTGGTAGGTGTGAATGGAGATAAAGAGTTTTTAAAACTTGACGTGCTGTTGGAGTGTGAGCAAAGTAACATTTATGAAGGGATTCAGGGAAACTGGCAGGCCACACATGAGTCCTGGAGATGGGAAGTACAGTGTCTGCACTCTGATGGAGGGGTGTTAATGTTGCAGTTTCATAACTGTAGTGTAAAGCACCCTTCTGGCAAGACAGTGATGGAGTGAATGATGGTGGAAGTTTTTATTTTTCGGGCCACCCTGCCTTGGTGGGAATCGGCCGATGTGTTAATAAAAAAAATGATAAATAATATCCCTTTCAGTTATGTAACAAAGTTCTTTTTTCTCAGTTCTCTCTTATCCACGAAAATATGAAAATTTCAATGTTGTATTTTGTTGTTTCATTTTAAAAGAAAATGTAATCTCTTCTTGATCTAGATAAATAAAAAGAAACGTTCATAATCATTTATTCAATAGCTGTCTTGTCAGTAGAGTAGATATCAAAATTCATGAACTTCCGAACTGTATTTCTATTCTATTCTATTTGATTCGCCGGTATGGTATCCTGGCCCAGGTTTCTTCCATTTTGGTGACCCGGCATTGGCTCCTTGGGAAGGGAAGTGTCGTTAATCTTTACTTGCACCTGCGTGGCACGTCTTCAGCAGGAAGGGGGGGAACCTCACCGGCTCTATGGCCAGATGACGTACCAAACGTTTGTGTGCACTAACGGCGGCTGGTGTGCCGTACAACTGAGGCCCAAAGCAGGCCCTCGCAGCAACTTCAGCGGATGAGGGGGGGGGGGCGGATGACGTGCAATGACTGGAAGTAAGGTTTCCAATTCCCTGACGGCTAAGTACACAAGATGTGCTGCCTCATCCTCTTGGGCCTGCCCCGCTGGGGTCATTGAGTGTTATGGCGAAGGGGCATCGTAGCTGGGCAGTCTAACAGGTAGTGCCCCAAGGGCTTCAGAACCATTCGGTCACAATGGGCACAGAGCTCCTCTCGTGCCCGTTTAACAATCCGTGCAGTGGTGGGATACCCTAAGTGTAGGCGGTGGATATGAACCCTCAGTTCTCTGGACTGTGTCCGAATACTTGGAGGGGGCGCCCTGTGGGTCGCCTGACATACCAACAGAGGCTTCGTGAATCCCCAGGGTCAGGGAATGGGCGCCTGGCCGCACTGGCAGCTCATAGCACAATCTGGCTGAGACTGATGGAGATTGCAGCTCGTGGCTGTGCCTCGAGGGTTGCAGTCCTAGCAGACTCATCTGCACATCAGGTTTCCCC